>JAXQQM020080701.1:0-177568 GCA_034641835.2 Pinus albicaulis | reverse complement strand
CTCTCTAGATACAGATTGGCTAGATTCTGTATCTGAAGGTTGGTTTATGGTTACCTCGGACCCCTTTCCTCTTCCAACAACTTCAAAGAAAATCTGAGTGATAACATGTTGAATTCATCAGATCAAACAAACAGGCTTCAACCCGATAGGCCCAACTTCCGTCAGGACTTACCGCTCGCCTCGTAAAACTCTCGTCCACTCACAAACTGCCGCGTGGATCCCACTATCTCCCTGCCTTGCAACTTACCCCATCGCACTTTTTCTACATCGTCAAATCTTGACCCTCCGATCCGATGGTTGATAGCATGTTTCATATTTTTTTTGCATCTAGGGTTTAATGCCTAAAAAATTACACGACAAGGGTGGTATTGTAAATCCACGTGTCAAGCAACGTGTGGAATCGCATAAAATTTTAGAAAACCATAAACCACTTCCAACGCCGCGTGAATACCACCATTTTTTTTCCACTAGACCACCCTCTTCCACAATGTAATTCTTCGTTAAATCCTAGCCATCGATCAATCTGATCTGACGGTCCTAACTTAACCCGATCACAAGTCTTTTTCCCCCACCTCTGTTCCCAAGACATTTCACTGCTCGATATCGGCCATCCATCGCTGTCATCCAACAACTCATATTAATTCTCAACCCCAAGCCATTTTTACTCCTCTATCCTCCCAAAATACTTGATCAAATGATCTCCACCGTTCGTTATTCCAATCGGACTGTTGATATTATTTCGCATTTTCAACTCATTGAGCTCTCATGTATTCTCCCCAAATGCTCCAGCGACGATCTAGGCCATCAATTGTTTTAATTTGACGGCCAAGATCAGATCTCACCCCAAGTCTTCCACCCTTTACCTTTCCCCCAAAGTGTGTCATCAAATGATCTCGGTCGTCCATTGTATTAATCTGAGGGCCCAGATTAGATCTAACCCCAAATTTTTTTCGCCCTCCATTATCTTCTAAAGATATTTCAACAAGAAATCTCAATCGTTGATCATTCTAGATCAAAGGTTCTTATTCATTCTGGCGCCCAAACTCCATCTGCACCCATTTTCGCTTCCACCAGGGGTTTTTCTCTATATTTTCTGCAAAATCCTCGATTCCGCACAGTTCCATCCTCCTTCTCCAAACCTATGACGTAGTATTAAACCATTTTTGAAGAATTTTATAACAATTTTGTGTGTTTTTGCAGGGTTTTGGATAATTTTTGCTCTGTGTTCTTCCCAGTCACAATTCAGTGATAAAAATTCCCATAATGATGATTCTGTGGCATAAAACCAAAGGAAAAGGAGTTTGAGAGTTTAAAATCCATGTTTGACTCATTTGGACTACGATCCTAAATCTCAGGAACCCACCACGGCCTAATATCAGTTGTGCCATTGTAAAACAACAAAAAAGTGTATCAGCAATGAAGAATCAGGGTTAAAGAGGGATCAATTAAGGCCAAAGAGTGAAGATCATAGTTTTAATCCTCAGGATTAAAAAAGCAAAGCTAATATTAGAGAATAAAGACCTGAAGACTAAGATCGAGGCCTAATTAGGCCTTAAACACATATCTAAATCAGATTAAGGTGTTTTAAGATTAAATAGAGGAAAATATCAGCAAAGGAGACCTTTACTGTTGGCAATATGATGCAGAGTGTTGTCCTTGATGGCAACCCACTTGATGAATATGATGGAAACCTACTTAATCAATTTGTTCTTGATGCTTTATGAGTTTATTAATGATGTAAATATGATGTTCTATAAGTAGCTCAGAAGTACCAAAGAAAGAAATATCAGTAAGGGCCAGAACAATGATGAAAAATGTGTGACACAAAGAATACGTGGGTTTGTTTAGGAGAAGTAGCGTATGCACGCGAAAAATTACATGCCAAGTCATGTATTCTCAATTGCGCACTAAAAGAATAAAACCAGGGGTTACTACCATGGTATTGACCCATTGTATTGAGCGCTGGATTGTCTATGTGATCCCGTCTAGGAATACCATCAGAAGGTGTGTGGTTTTGGCTCATGGTATTGTAAAAGGGTAGATCTATTTAAGGAGAATAAATTCATTGTGAAATGTGAGTGCATGAGTCTGGGTTTGAATGTATACTTCACTCTGAAGTATGTCTGAATGGAAAGGGTAACATTTTGTTGATAGATCTGAATCTATGATGCACCTATGAAGAAAATGATGAAGAGGGATCTCTAGATCTGAAATGTATATGTATCCTCTGGATCTGTTTATGGACTGAGTAGATCTGTGATCTGGTGAATCTGTGCTGAAGTAAAGAATGAAGATATGAGCTGTTTATCTGTTTTGGAGAGCTGCACTGCCCTAAAATGTCTGAAGATCTATACGCTTGTTTGAAACAGAGAAAGCGCGTATATATGCGGGTCGTCTTCGGATAAAGCGCGTATTTATTGTGAAATTAGATCTGTAATGTGCAAATGTATACACGGGTTGATATGCATGAAAGCGCGTATATACACAGGATCAGTGAAAGGAAAGCGCATATGAAAACTAGGGTTTGCTGAAGTATGTGGTATGAAATGTCTGATCTGTTCTGCTGTTTTACTTGTATCTGTCAATGATGATCTGGGTTGTTCAAATATTGATTATTCTACTATAAATCAAGTTGTTGGTTTGATGAATGTTCCTTGAGATTAATTGTGTGGGTTGGATCCAGTATGAAAATTGATGAAACGTGGTCCACAAAGGTGTTGAAGGTTGAAGCATTCAGTTAGGGGGTTGTAGCTCCCTTCCAGGTGAGGCTGGTAAACGAGAGCAGGGGGTTGTAGCTCCCTTCCAGGAGAGGCTGGTAAACGAGAGCAGGGGGTTGTAGCTCCCTTCCAGGAGAGGCTGGTAAATGAGAGAAGGTTGCAGCCTTCTGCAGGTGGGTGCCTGCGTGCTGGTATGAGTCTGCGCCAGTACATGGTTGTAAGATGTTTTCTCTATAATAAAATATTGAAGGCTGAGACAACGGCAGCGGTGGTTTTCTCCCGACTTGGGTTTCCACCTAAAATCCTGGTGTTCATGTGTGTTGCTTATGTGTGATGGTTTATTTTGTTATCACTGCACATGCTTACTATTTATTGAACATCTAATGAATGAATGATGGAATGATATAAGTGAAGAATTATCTGCATAATAAGATTGTTGGACATATGCATGTTTTATTAAGTATATCCCCGTGTATACGCGAGTTGGCTTCAGGAAAGTCGCGTATGTGTTTTGAAGTAAGAAAAAGTAAAAAAATTTGAGTATGTGTCATGTCTAAATACGAATCACCAACCCCCCCCTCCCTCTCAGTATTTTTCCCAACAATTGGTATCAAAGCAGGTCCTTCTGCAGAATCTTGATCGCTTGAAGGAGATCCGTCGCAATGGGAAGTCATGAAGGGATAATTTCTATAAGGCCACCTCTATTCAATGGAAATAATCTGTTATTCTAGAAGATATGAACAAAAGCATATCTGCAAAGTCTTGGTGCAGAAGTATGGGCAATCGTGGAAGGAGGTTATCAGTATTCGGCAAGTATTCCTACTGATGCAGCAGAAAGGAAGAAATATGAAATCAATGCCAAAGCATTCAATGTCTTATTAAGAAGCATGTCTGAACCAAAATTTGCTAAAGTGATGCAGCTAAATTCAGCAAAAGAAATATGGGACAAAATCATTCTGAGCTATGAAGGAGATACAAAGGTAAAAAGTGCAAAACTCCAAACTCTCGGAATTGAATATGAAAATTTAAGGATGCATAGTGATGAGAGTATTGCTAGTTTCTTTTTACGTCTAGATGATATTGTAAATCGTATGAGAATTTTGGGTGAAACTATAACCGATACTACTCTGGTGGAAAAAGTCTTAAGATCTTTGACTTCAAAATTTGAGTCAAAAGTATCAGCTATTGAAGAAAGGAAAGATCTGAAAAATCTTACTATTGTTCAACTACATGGTATTCTGACTGCTTATGAAATGAGACAAGGAGGTCCCCCTCAAATCAAAGAAGCTTCTTTTAAGGCATGTGAAAAAGGAAAAGAAAAGGAAGTTGTCAAGGAATCAAGTTATATATCAGAAGAAGAAGAAGCAAATTTTGTAAGGAGACTCCAACCAGGTACTGGAAGATTCAAAGGTAAGCTACCCTTCAAGTGTTTTACTTGTGGGAGAGTTGGTCATTATGCTGCGAAATGTCCTTATGAAGAAAATCATGAAAAAGGGAAACAATTTGAAAAGAGAAAGAGTTATTATACAAATGAAGAGAATGATGAGGATGAAGAAGATTCTGACCAAGATCTACAAGTGCTCATGGCAAAGAAGCAAAAGAAGAAGGCTACTAAAGGAAAGGAAATATCTTAGAAAACATGTGCAACAGAAAATGGAGAAGATGAAACATGTATTGATTTTTGTTCTTGTGATTCACTTTCTTGTGCATGCAATGGTGAAGATAGTAAAAGTAACAATATAAGTCTAGAAGAAAATCTCAAGATCAATGATGAAAGTAGTGATTGGAATCAATTTCATAAGAGAGAATCTATCTACAAAGATATGATCTATAGAATGAATGAACAGAAAGAAATACTGAATGGAAAGATAGACAAGTATCAAAATTTGTATGTTTATGCAACCAATCGAAGTGAAAGACTTGAAGTAGAAATCATCTCTCTCAAAGAAGATCTGGAAAAATCAAACAAGAAGAATGAAGAACCCCTACCATTTGAAAAGGAAGGACTTGAAGCAGAAATCATCTCTCTCAAAGAAGATCTGGAAAAATCAAATAAGAAGAATGAAGAACTGCTACAAACATGTGAAGAACAAGAAAATTGGTTGAAGGAAGAAATTTTAAAATTGAATGATCAAGTAGAAGAAGGAAAAAGGGTCGAAGAAAGCATGAAGAAGCAATGCCAAAAATTGGAGGTTGAGGTAAACATTCTCAAAGGTAAATTAGAAGAAAACGATAAACTATTGAGGTTTCAAGATAGTACTAAGATTCTGGACAATATTCTCAGTAATCAAAGGTCTCCTTGTATTAAAATTGGTCTTGGTTTTCATGAAACTGTTAAAGGAGAATCTAGTTCACAAGGAAGTGCTAAAGATTCAAAGGATGTCAATGTAAAACCTGAAGAGTTGAAAGAAACAAGAAGTCAACCGACAATCATGAACACTCAAAGGAAATCATTCAATAATGTTGAATGCTTCAAATTTCATAATTATGGGCATGTTGCAGCCAATTGCAGAAGCAGATTGTTTCAGTCACAAACAAACAGATTCTACACAGAAAGGTACTCTGGTTTCTTCAAGGGATATTCTTTTTCATGCAGAAAGTATGGTCATAAAGCAGCTGATTGCAATAGAAGGAAGAATAGAACAACACATTATGATCCTTATGCTTACTTTTCTGGTCACATAAGATGCTATACTTGTAAAAAGTATGGACATGTAGAAAAAGAATGTAGGGTGAATAGATCTGAGAAGTTGGAGAACTTCCAGCACACAAGAAGAAAGTTCAGGCAAAGTTGGAAAAAGAAGGAGGTCTGGTCAGAAATGTAGGGAATATTGACCCTACTACAGTCATCCTCTTCTAAAGCTTACTTCTCATAATGACTGCAGGAATGATGTGAGATACATTATAGAGATTAGTAATGTATCATCACAGGGGGAGCAATGTATGATGATTCTCATGGTTGGTCTGATTATTCTGGTTATGTTTATTTCTGACTGAGCATCTGATGTAAAGAAGACAGGTACAGGTGGTACAAATTCAGGGGGAGATGAAGGAATGTGAAATTTTGAGTGTTTCACTTTCCATAAGCGGATTTGATGAACTAAAGTCATGTATACACATGAGTTCCAGTGGATACAGATGCATATGCAGTTATGACAAGAAAAATAGTATGACAGCTAAAGATCAGGAGCATAGGTGCAGCGGGAGCATCAGTCTGATTGCTAATGACTGTATTATTGGCACTATATCTGCTTATTTCTCAGTTCTAAATGATGATGACATGATACATGGTTTCTTATGATAAGTTTATAGATGAGCCCTATTTTCTTTTTGCTGAAGAGTATTCTTTGTTTTCACACATGGATGAGATGGAAGTCTTATGATTCAAAGATAAGGACAGATCATGCAGATATTGTTGTTGATAACTTGCTGTTGAAAGAGTTTCAGGTTGCAGAAGCTAAGGAGGAGCCTTGGTCATATGGAAAGGATGCTTGGATGCACATTTTCAGGGGGAGCATTAGCCTTGTTGAGCATAATGCATTGTTGGCATTATGATGATTCTGAAATAAGATCTCTCTCTCTCTTGAGGTCTTTCTGGTACTGGTCATAAAAAGTCATATTTTTAATTTGATGAAAAGGTAATGTTGAGACCTATGATGTAAAATTGTAATATTTAGTCATGTAAGGACTTGATCAAATATGTAAACCTACTTGGTTGGGTACTTGATTCAAAATGTGTAAACCCTCTTGGTTGGGTAGTTGAGTCAAATTGTGTAAACCCACTTGATTGGGTATTTGAGTCTCATATGTAAATCCACTTGGTTGGATCTTTGATGTAAGTATGATTCCATGGTGATAGGAAGGTCATAGAGTCATATACTTCATTGAAAAATATGTTTGAAGATTCAGCATGAACTCAGGGGGATCATGGTAAATTCAATGCACATCAGATCTACAACGCTCTTCTTTCTACATGAGGAGGAAAACCTTTTATTGGTTTTGATCTGCCCTTTGCCCTTGATGTCAAAGGGGGAGAGTGAAATGGTGTTTGAATAGGGGAGAATATCATTATGCTTAATGTATCTATCTGTTGTGGTGATCAAACACCATCATGGTTGCCATCAAGTCCAAAGGGGGAGATTGTTGGCAATATGATGCAGAGTGTTGTCCTTGATGGCAACCCACTTGATGAATATGATGGCAACCTACTTAATGAAGTTGTTCTTGATGCTTGATGAGTTTATTAATGATGTAAATATGATGTTCTATAAGTATCTTAGAAGTACTAGAGAAATAAATATCAGTAAGGGCCAGAACAATGATGAAAAATGTGTGACACAAAGAATAAGCGGGTTTGTTTAGGAGAAGTAGCGTATGCACGCGAAAAAGTACGTGCCAAGTCGCGTATTCTCAATTGCGCACTAAAAGAATAAAACCAGGGGTTACTGCCATGGTATTGACCCATTGTATTGAGTGCTGGATTGTCTATGTGATCCCATCCAGGAATACCATCGGAAGGTGTGTGGTTTTGGCTCATGGTATTGTCAAAGGCTAGATCTATTTAAGGAGAATAAATTCATTGTGCAATGTGAGTGCATGAGTCTGGGTTTGAATGTATACTTCACTTTGAAGTATGTCTGAATAGAAAGGGTAACAGTTTGATGATAGATCTGAATCTATGATGCACCTATGAAGAAAATGATGAAGAGGGATCTCTAGATCTGAAATGTATATGTATCTTCTGGATCTGTTTATGGAATGAGTAGATTTGTGATCTGGCGAATCTGTGTTGAAGTAAAGAATGAAGATCTGAGATGTTTATCTGTTTTGGAGAGCTGCACTACCCTAAAATGTCTGAATATCTATACGCTTGTTTGAAACAGAGAAAGCGCATATGTATTGTGAAATTAGATATGTAATGTGCAAATGTATACGCGGGTTGATATGCATGAAAGCGCGTATATACGCAGGATCAGTGAAAGGAAAGTGCGTATGAAAACTAGGGTTTGATGAAGTATGTGGTATGAAATGTCTGATCTGTTCTGCTGTTTTACTGTTATCTGTCAATGATGATATGGGTTGTTCAAATATTGATTATGCTGCTATAAAGAAAATTGTTGGTTTGATGAATGTTCCTTGAGCTTAATTGTATGGGTTGGATCCAGTATGAAAATTGATGAAACGTGGTCCACAAAGGTGCTGAAGGTTGAAGCCTTCAGTCAGGGGGTTGTAGCTCCCTTCCAGGTGAGGCTGGTAAACAAGAAGGGGGTTGTAGCTCCCTTCCAGGAGAGGCTGGTAAATGAGAGCAGGGGGTTGTAGCTCCCTTCCAGGAGAGGCTGGTAAACGAGAGAAGGTTGTAGCCTTCTGCAGGTGGGTGCCTGTGTGCTGGTATGAGTCTGCGCTAGTACATGATTGTAAGATGTTTTCTCTATAGTAAAATATTGAAGGCTGAGATAACGGCAGTGGTGGTTTTCTCCCGACTTGGGTTTCCACCTAAAATCCTGGTATTCATGTGTGTTGCTTATATGTGATGGTTTATTATGTTATTACTGCACATGCTTACTGTTTATTGAACATCTAATGAATGAATGATGGAATGATATAAGTGAAGAATTATCTACATAATAAGATTTCTGGACATACGCATGTTTTATTAAGTATATCCCCGTGTATACTCGAGTTGGCTTCAGGAAAGTCGCGTATGTGTTTTGAAGTAAGAAAAAGTAAAAAGTTTTGAGTATGTCCTAAATACTGATTCACTCCCCCCCCCCCCCCCTCCCAGTATTTTTCCCAACATTTACTGCCACATCAGGGAATAATTGAATCCCCAGCTACCAGAAGAGCCACCTGCAGCACTCATAAATCAAAAGAAGGCCTAGTTATTGCCAAAACAGAAGATATTTGCCTAAAGACAGCTGAATAGTTATTTTAAACAAAAGAAGATATTTCAAACTGTTAGTGAAGTTATTGTAAAAAATAAATAGGCCTCGAAGTCAATCTTTTTGCCCATTAAGCCTAAAAATAGCAAAAAAAGAGTAATGAAGCAGAGTTATAGATGAAATACATTCTTGCCTTAGGCCTTGCATGGTTTTCAAGGCTAGGATTTGCATTTAGTGTAGAATTTGTTACACTTCAATCCTAAAAATCTTCCACCTCCTCATTTCTTCTATAAATACTTCTGAAGAAGATGAGAAGTTCTTGATTGTTCACTAGTTGTAATACGAAAAATCTATGAAATAATACATTGTCTATCTGAAATTGAGGAAGAAATTAAAGTCTTGGAAGCTTGATGATGTTGAAACATGTTTGTTCTTGAGAAGGCTCTATCATTGGATCCATGAGCTTGGTTGTTGGTGAAGTATTCTTAATTGTTTGATGTTTTCTCCTGTTTTCATTTTGTTCCATAAATGCTCACTATAGTAGGATGAAAAGCTTAGGCTAAGAAATGACTCCTAGAAGCACCTTAGACCTGTTCATCCTTCACTGTTTTATGTTTTCTTCTGCTAAGGTATTTTAGAGTCTTTAATCTCTCTCTTTAGTCCTCATGCTTGTTTATTTCTCTAATAGTTCAAATAGTTGGTTTCAACATGACTTATGGTTTTCCCTACTTGTCTTCTGCCACTTGAAAACTGTTTTTGAAGTCTCCCTTTGAAATACCATTGTTTATAGTTAGCCAAGGAGGTCTGTTTTGATCGTACCCTTTGTCCTTGCTTGAAAAATTGTTTTAAAGGTCTTTATAGTTGTGATCATAGATGTTTTTAGGTGTTCTCTCTTCTATGACTGCAATTATCAGTGAATCTTTTATGTTTTCTAAGTCATTTGAAATAAAATCTTTGAGGAAATAGGATGTGCTCCTGAATCTTAGATTTCATTTTGAAAGTTGTCTTGAAGTCATTATTTGCTTAAAGTGTGGGTTTTAGAATTCATGGTTAGCCTTGTCTATCAAATACCTCTTTATTGTTCAAGTTATGTTTTCAAGTTCCCTTTGTTAACAATTCAATTTCTCTTTCCAAATCATTGATGTCCATCTTATTCACAAAACCAAAGGATCTTGTGGCCAAACTAGATTTTCCCTTTGATATCCCATATCCATTGATAATCTTGTTATTTACTTCTTCTTGAATCCATTGCCCAATGAATCTAACATTTCTCCTTTCTAGCTCTCTTTCCTAGGCCTTTCATGTTCTCCTATGTCATTCAACCAAACAAACAAACAAACACTTGCACTTAATAACTAGTCCAAAACCAATACTAGAAGAAAACAAGATAAACCTTTTAAAAAACAAGTAAATTTGAGAGATCCCTCTCTAAGAACAGGAGGAATATATCCTGGAACTCTAAATATTGGTTATGATGTTGCCTTGTCTTTTTATTTTCCAACCTATCAAAAAACAAGACGCCAACATAATGGCGATCATGGTGGGACACCGAGTAAACTCCTTAAAACAAAACACTCATTGTCCAGTACAATATAAGTAGTTTTCTTCAAGCACTATCGAGCATAATGGTAATCAGGATAGGACTTATTTGAATCAGTGACAAACTAAGTAACCCTTAGGATTCTCATAGAAACTTATCAAACCTTGAAGGAATCAGTTACCAAGCCATAAGAGTGAACTCTGTATGTTTTAAACACCTTTGCTAAGTGTTGAATCAGATTTAGGACACTCTCATAACCCATAGGACTGAAAAAAATCAGAAAAACCCCAAAAAATAGCTCATATTGGCTTCATAATAAACATGGTGGTGGAACCATCCAATATTTTACCTTCATAGAAGCTAAAAAAAATTCACCTGGCGACTCCATTGGCCCCAGTAGGCTTATTACTCATTTAGGTCTCCAGATTTCCTTAGGACTATGTTAACCAGCCTCGAGGAAGTTTAGAAGCCTAGTCCCATACTAGATAAGACATTGTGAGAGGTAAAATTTTCAAAAATAGTCCCTAAAAACTTCAGCCTCTCTCATTTTTGAAAAGTAGTCTGGCTTCACATAGGATCAACACTATATCTAATCCAGACCCTAATCCTCCTGCAATATTTGACAATCCAAAAATAATTTTGTGGCAGACTTCTAAGTTTGGAAAACCAGCTACTGATAGGAACATTCCAAGAACAAAATCTGTCCCTGAAAACCTTGTTGTCTTGGAGGATTTACATTTTGACTTACATCATACAAAGAACATATTTAGAACTAGGTCTCAAGGTGATTTAAACCAAGTTTATCTTGAAACTGCAGATTGGCAATAGAGCTTTAGTAGAGAAGCTTCACCTTCTACTCCTCCTGATTCCCAGATTCTTCACAACTTTAGCCTCTTTCATAATAAATCTGCTCAAAACCAGTTTTTTGGCCCAAGTGTTTCTTCCACTCCAATCCATACTACCACTATTCAAAGCACTCCATTTTAGCCCACTTTCCTTCTTGTAAATCCACCTTTCTTTCCAGCCATGGCAACATGGTATGCCCCATTAATGTTACCACAACCTCTGCTTCCTTTACCAAATGACTATCAATCTAAAATTCCTCATTTCACTGCAAATGAACCTACTACTGCTCAACAACATGTAGAAAAAATTAATGATGCTTTTGATTACATGGAGATAGATGATGATACTATTAAAATGAGAATATTTTCCCAAATTTTAGGAGGAGAAGTAAAAAAATGGTTTAAAAGCCTAACTCCTAACAGCATCAATGATCTCCCTGCTTTGCATCAAACATCCATAAACAGATGGGAAATCAAAAATAATCCTCTCTAAATCTTAGCAGAGTATAGCAATCTTAAAAGAAATCAAGGGGAGTGTGTTCATGATTACTCCACCAGATTTAATAGTATCTACAATGCTCTTCCACCTCACATGAAACCTCCCCAAGGCATGGCCTTAGAAAGATATCCTGAAGGTTTTGATGCTAAAATGGCCTATCAACTAAGGGATAGAGATTAATTAACTCTAGAAGACATGCAGAAAGGAGTTGTGAGTGTATAAGAAAACATAATTGAGAAAATAAATAGGTTGAGATCAGAGAAGAGGGCAACTTATAAAGATGACATTTCACCCTCAACCTCATCTTCTGACACCAAAATTTACAACCTAATGAAATTAATGGATAAGATGCTTGAAAAAATCAACTTGAATGATAGAGTGCCACCAAGAGAACCTCAAAACAACCAAAATAGAAATAGAAATCAGAATTATAAAAGAGAAAACAATCAAGATAGGCAAAGAGAAAATGACCAACAGATTAGACCTCCCTTCCAACAAAACTATGTAGATCAATATGAGGAAGAAAGGGAGATTGAAAGTTTGGGAGAAGGTCATGTAAACTTGATTGGATCAGACAGTGGGGATGATGTTTTCCTCACTAGAGAATATTAAGGTTTCTTCCTTTCAGATCAAAATGAAAACACCTATGAGAATTCTAATGATTATAGATTGGGGTTTGAAAATGCAGTCATGGAGGTGCACAAACAATATGATCTTAGGAGCAAAGGGAACATAGACAATTCAAAAGACAAGAACACTAGCATTGTTGTTAAGAAAAAAAAAGAAAATCAGCCTAAGAAAATAGTAGAGAAACCCAAAATTTTGGCTAAGAAACCAGATTTAAACAAAGAGAAAAGCAGCCAGTCAAATGTTGAACAAAGCACCCCTAGTACTTCAGCTAGTGGACCCAACAAAGTTGTCCCAATTAGCAGTTCAAACAAATTTCAGCAAATTAAAATTGTTGAAAGGAATTCAATTGAAAAAATAGATGTAACTATGACCAAATCAATTTTTCCTTTCAGCCTTGAGGGAGAGATTGCAAAGATAAAAATTACCATACCTCTAGCTGAACTAGTAACCCAAGAAGTGTACAAAAACCAAGTTTTGAAAGCTTTGAACTTAGGAAGTGATACTGACACATTAAATTTGACAGATGACAAGCCTAAGTTGTTGTTTGGTCCAGAAGTTGAAGGAAAATACCAAGAAGGAGTTGTCCCTCCCTTCTATGTTAGTTTGAATATACATGAAAAAATCTTACACAATGCCATGTTAGACTTTGGAGCTTCACATAATCTTATGCCCAAAGTAGTAATGGAAAGCTTAGGCTTAGAAATTACTAAACCATATAAGGATTTGTATTCCTTTGATTCAAGAAGATTCAAATGCTTGGGTTTAATCAAAGATTTATGTGTTAACTTATCTCAAATCCCTACTAAGAGTCTAGTAATGGACATAGTAGTGGCTGACATTCCTCTAAAGTATGGCATGATTTTATCAAGATCATGGGGAGCCAAACTTTAGGTAAGCCTTCAAATGGACATGTCTTATGCCACCATCCCAATTATTAACCAAGACAGAATATTATACAGAGAATCCCACATGAAATACATGGTGAGCAACATAGATAGACCAAACAAATCCCCAATATATTCCATTCAATCAAGCTTAGATTCCTTTATCTTGTACAATGAAGATGAAATCACCCAAAAAGAAAAGGAAAACAAAGAGGAAATTATTTTACCAGAACAACCAGAACTTTCCTCAAATCAAATACAAAACATTAGCAATCAACAACAACAAGAAAATGAAAATGAGGCAGATATACTTTGGACAATAAAATTTGATGGATCTTGTAATAAAACAAGTGCAGGGGTAGGTTTATGGATTCAAAATACAAATCAGAGTTATTCATATAAACTGGATTTTCCATGCACAAACAATATTGCTGAATATGAAGCACTTCTCCTTGGCTTGCAGTTGCTTAAACAATTACAAGCCCAAAAGATATCAATCCTAGGAGATTCTGAACTTATCATAAGACAAATCCAAGGAGAATATTCAGCTAGAAACCCAATAATTAGAGAATATCTAAATGTTTCCCTTGATTTATTAAAGACCTTTGAAAAATATGAACTCATATTCATCCCAAGAGCACAAAATCATCTAGCAAATGAACTTACCTTCAATGCCAACAATTGCCAAATACCTCAGATAAATGAACAACTTGATGTAAAGGTAAAACAATTGCCAGTGCCTGATAATGAGGATTATTGGCAAGTGTTTGACTATGAAAAATACATAGATGATTTCCTGAAATCAGAAAATGATTTTTCCATACCAACATTAGAAACCAACAATGAAAAAAACTTAGAAACCAACCATGAAGAAAACTATTTGGGTAATGAACAAACCCCAGAGATAGAAATGACATATTCTACTGATATGAATCAATGTGAGAATCCTTTTGAAGCAGAATTATTTGACAACACAGACCAAAAAGACTTGGAATTTTTAAAATGCAAAAATGATACAATTCCAAGGGGTCTCACACCTTTATAACACCTCTTTGATTTAAATGATGTAGCCAAAGAACCAAGAATGGAGCATGTGGAAACAAATGTAGAAGAACATAACATAGGAAGCCTAGAAGAACCCAAGATGATTAAAATTTCCAGCACTCTCCTAGCTCACATAAAATTGCAATACATAGATCTGTTCAAGGAATTTAGAGATGTGTTTGCTTGGGGATACAAATATCTGAAATCTTATGATACTAGCATCATTCAGCACAAAATTACTCTTAAGGAAAATAAAAAATGTTTCAAACAAAAAATAAGGAGGATAAACCCTGTTTTATTACCTTTAGTTAAGACAAAAATTGAAAAAGTGCATGATGTTGGCATTATAGTACCTATTAGATATTCAGAGTGGGTGTCAAACTTAGTTTCTATTAGGAAAAAGACAGGGGAAATCAGGCTCTGTATTGACTTTAGAAACTTAAATAGAGCCTCCCTAAAAGACAACTACCCCTTGGCCAAGATGGACCATATAATTCAGAGGGTAGTTGGGTCAAAAAGAATATCACTGTTGGATGGGTTCTTAGGTTACAATCAGGTGTTAGTGCTCCCAAGTGATCAACACAAGATTACTTTTACTACACCTTGGGGCACCTTTATGTATGTCAAAATGCCATTTGGTTTAATGAATTTAGGGGCCACCTTCCAAAGGGCCATGGACATAGCCTTCTCTGAAGATATTGGCTATTTTATAATCATTTATCTTGATGACATAACTGTTTTCTCAAAAACTGAAGAAGAAAATTTAATTCACTTGAGAAACGTTTTTGAGAAATGTAGGAGATTTGGCTTATATTTGAATCCCAAGAAGACACTCTTTGGTCTCCAAGAAGGTAAACTTCTTGGTCACATAATTTCAGAAGAGGGAATCAAAATAAACCCTAAAAGGATTGATGGCATATTGAAAATCAGCTATTCAAGAAGCCTCAAAGAAATACAATCTTTCATTGGAAAGATAAATTTTTTGAGGATGTTTATCGCCAACCTTGTTGAGCTATTAAGAGACATTACAAACATGCTTAAGAGAGAGGTAGGTGTGAAATGGACTACACAAGCTAAAAAATCATTTGAACTGGTTAAACAAGCTCTTACTCAAACACCAGTCTTGATTAGTTCAAATTTCACCAAAGACTTTTATATCTTTTCTTTTGCATCTCAACATACAATAGTTGCAGTTTACTTCAAAAGAATGATTTGGGACAAGAAAAACCAATATCATTTTTTAGTAGGGCCTTAAGAGATGCTCCTCTCAAATATAACATCATGGACAAGCAAGCCTTAGCATTACTGAAAGCGTTAAAGGACTTTAGAATCTACATTTTACACTCTCACATAATTGCTTTTGTTCCACATACTATTTTCAAGGATATTCTAAGTCAATACCTTGATGGTAAAAGGGGAAAATGGATTGCAAATATTCTTGAATATGACTTAGAAATCAAGCCCACCAAACTGATTAAAGGGAAAGGATTAGCAAAACTCATGGCTGAATCAAACTTCCAAGCACTAGATATGAATATGGTGGATGTGTTGGAAGAAATAGAAGAATTCACTGCCCCTTTCATTGAATAAACATTTCTGAATTCTCCTTGGTATGCTGACATCATTTATGTGATTTTATATTTTAATGCCCCTCCTTCTTTGTCTAAAACTAAAGCTAGATTTTTGAAACAGAAAGCTTTGAGTTATTGCATCTTAGATGTGGTATTGTATTGGAAAAATGCTGTTGGAATTTTTCTTAAATGTTTACTTGAAGATGATGTAGGAAAAATAATGCATGAGCTGCATGAAGGAGAATGTGGAGGAAACCTCTACTGGAAGACCACAGCAAACAAAATCCTTAGATCTTGTCACTATTGGCCCACCCTTTTCCCTAATACTCAGAAGCTAGTCATGTCTTTCCATAAGTGTCAATTTTTTTATGGCAAAAGGAAACTCCTTCCCTTACCTTTACATCCTATCAGTGTTGAGGCACCCTTTCAACAATGGGGCTTCAAATTCATTGGGAAAATTCACCCATATTCATCAGCCCAACATAAGTGGATCCTCACTGCCACTGACTACTTTACCAAGTGGATAGAATCTATACCGTCTAGGAATGCTATTGACTCTATCATTATCAAGTTCCTTGAAACAAATATCCTATCTAGATTTGGTTGTCCTAGAAAAATCATAACAGATAATGTTGTTGCCTTCAAGTCTAAGAGAATGGTTGATTTTTTTCACAAATACCACATCACCTTGGGCCATTCTACTACCTACTATCCCCAAGGAAATGGATTAGCTGAATCCTCCAACAAAAGCCTCATCAATATCATCAAAAATTTGTTGGAGTAGAATCAGAAATCATGGCACAGTAAGCTATTTCGTGCCTTATGGGTTGATAGATTAACTACAAAAAATTCAATAAATGTGTCCCCCTATCAGCTGGCTTATGGCATGGATGAAGTCTTCCCAACATCATTAGGAGTTCCAGTCATCAAACTCCTCCAAGAAGTGCAGATTGAAGAAAATGATATGCAGAGAAGAATCAACCAAACAATTCATTTACAACAGACTAGAGAAGAATTCTATGAGAGAACACAATTAGTCTAAGAAAATATCAAGAAGCTATTTGACAAGAGGACTAAGGCAAAGAATTTCCAAGTTGGAAATGTTGTTCTTAAATGGGATTCAAGAAGAGAAGAGAAGGGAAAACATGGCAAGTTTGAGAACTTGTGGAAAGGGCCCTATATTATTCATGTTGAGAGGGGTCACAAAGCATTTTTTCTAAAGGAATTGATTGGAGAAGATTTATATGGAGGTCCTGTCAATGGCAGGATGATCAAGCATTACTTCTACCAAGAATCATGAGTTTCAAAGCATTTTGTTTTCCATTGTAAATATGATTTTTTGAACATTACATTCAAAGTTAGAAAAATAGAAATCCAAAAACAATAGAAAAGAGAAAAGAGGGCAGATTGTAAAACAATAAAGGTACAACCCCATACCAAAAAAGAGAGATAAATTCTGAAAGTGTCCAAGCTCAAATGCCACTCCTAAAAAACACACTTCTAGTTAGTCATACAGCCTAATCATGACTAATTATTTTTTAAATTTACTGCTGATAGGTTAGTGAATTAGATTTGCCAAACAGCTTAATCTTGGCTTATCAATAAGATAGATTAGGTTAGAAGAAAGAAGGTTCAAACATGCTCAAATCCTGAACCTTTGATATTGAAAGAGAACTAATTCTAATATACTCAAAACTTGAGCTAGAAAGATAGGAAAGGCAGCTCAAATAAATTCAAAATCAGAGCTGAAGAGATAATGAAGGAAGTTTTAATTTTCAGATCTTAAGCCTTCTCATTTTGTTTTTAAATTTTCTGCAAAATAACAGTCTATGTGTAGCTTGTTTTTATGCCATAGATCAGCAATAAGTTAGACTGTTCAATCCTAGCTTGTCTGCTTTTAAATTTCTGTTTTTGAATTTAGAGAATAAAAGTCTGTCAGACAGTCTAATCCTGACAGATAGTAGTTAGGTGGACAAGCATATGAACTCAACTGTTTAAACCGAGTTCATGGAGAAATAAGATTAGAAATAGATCAGTTTTTTTTTTCAAAATAACAAATGTTGTTGAAGAGATTTTTCTAGTATAAATGCACTCTGAAAGAAGAAAAAATGTTAGGATCATTAGGAATGGGTAGGTAGACATGTTGTTTTGACAGAATTCCATTGTTTTAAATTGCTGCAGAGATCATCAAAAAGAAAGGTTGCTGCCCAATGGATTAAGGCACTGGTTTAATGAAAGCCAGAGATTTACATCTAAGGTTCTAGACACCTAAAGAACCAGCTATCTTCCCCGAGTGGAGCCACTGTTAGCCACTGATAAATTATGTTATACCAAAAAGTGGCTAATTTGTTCTTCAAAACATCAAGAGATAATTCCCCTTTGAAAACCTATCATATTTGAAGTTTTTATAAAGATAACTAATCTTTTAGTTAATATTCACTTCTTTTTCCCTCATAAACCTAAAAAATCTGCTATTTTCCTAAAGAAGACTACTTAAAAACCCACTTTTCCCTTCATTTTACCCCTCCTTTCACTCATGGATAACCCCATTTTCATCCCCTTTTTCTTCATAAAATCCCTCCATAAGCCTCATTCAACCTTCAAAAGCACTCCAAAATCCCTTTTAAACCTTATGTTTCTCTGTTATTTGGTTTAAAAATACCTTCATTCCCCTATCGGAACCATTAAATTGGCTCAAAAACTCTGTTTTTTAGGCCAAAAACACCCTTTTCTGCATATAATTTTCTTTAGGCCCCGAGGTCTTAAATCTGGTAGACCCTCCACTACATGAGACCATAAGCCCCGCAACTGGGTGCTAAAGTCTTAAAACACCTCCATAAACCCTCATTTCCTTTATTTCTTTGTTATTTCATAAAACCCGATGGTTAGTTTCTTTGGTGAAGATCCACCATTGATCTTTGCAGATCAACGGTTGTCGTTAAACCCGATCTCACTCCTACCATGCTTTCCTCATTTCATAACTCTACCCCGAAGATTAAATCCAACCGTCCAATTCATCAGATCAAATGGACAGGATTCAACCTGATAGGCCCAACTTCTGTCGGGACCTACCCCCCACCTCATAAAACTCCCGTCCACTCACAAACCGTCACGTGGATCCCACTATCTCCCTGCCCTGCAACTTACCCCATCGCACTTTTTCTACACCGTCGGATCTTGACCCTTCGATCTGATGGTTGATAGCATGTTTCACATTTTTTTTGCATCCAGGGTTTAACGCCTAAAAAATTACGCGATGAGGACGGTATTTTAAATCCACGTGTCAAGCAACGTGTGGAACCGCGTAAATTTTCGGAAAAACATAAACCACTTCCAACGCCGCACGAATACCACCAGCTGTTTTCCGCTAGACCACCCTCTTCCACAACATAATTCTTCGTTAAATCCTAGCCGTCGATTGACCTGATCTGACGGTCCTAACTTAACCCGATCACAAGTATTTTTCCCCCACCTCTAATCCCAAGACATTTCACTGCTCGATCTCGGTCGTCCATCGCTGTCATCCAACGGCTCATATTAATTCTCAACCCCAAGCCATTTTTACTCCTGTATCCTCCCAAAAGACTTGATCAAATGATCTCCACCATTCGTTATTCCAATTGGACAGTTGATATTATTTCTCATTTTCAACTCATTGACCTCTCATGTATTCTCCCCAAACGCTCCAGCGACAATCTAGGCCGTCGATTGTTTTAATCTGATGGCCCAGATCAAATCTCACCCCAAGTCTTCCGCCCTTTACCTTCCCCCAAAGCATGTCATCAAATGATCTCATCTATCCATCGTATTAATCCGAGGTCCCAGATTAGATCTAACCCCAAAATTTTTTCACCCTCCATTATCTTCTAAAGAGATTTCATCAGGAAATCTCAACCATTGATCATTCTAGATCAACGGTTCTTATAAATTCTCGTGCCCAAACTCCATCTACACCCATTTTTTCTTCCGCCAAGGGTTTTTCTCCATTTTTATGCAAAATCCTCCATTCCGCACAGTTCCATCCCCCTTCTCCAAACCTCTAACGTAGTCTTAAACCATTTTTGCAGAATTTTATAACAAGTTTGTGTGTTTTTGTAGGGTTTTGGATAATGTTTGCTCTGTGTTCTTCCCAGTCACAATATAGCAATAAAAATTCCCAGAATGATGATTTAGTGGCATAAAACCAAAGGAAAATGTGTTTTAGAGTTTAAAATCCATGTTTGACTCATCTGGAGTACGATCATCAATCTCAGGAACCCACCACGGCCTAATATCAGTTGTGCCACTGTAAACCAGCGACAAAGTGTATCAAAAATGAATAATTAGGGTTAAAGAGGGATCAATTAAGGCCAAAGAGAGAACATCACAGTTTTAATCCTCAGGATTAAAAAAACCAAGCTAATATCAGAGAATCAAGACCAGAAGACTAAGATCGAGGCATAATTAGGTGTAAAACACATATCTAAAGCAAATTAGGGTGTCTTAAGATTAAATAGAGGAAAATATCATCAAAGGAGAGATTTACTGCCACATCAGGGGCTAATTGAATCCCCAGCTACCAAAAGAGCCACCTGCAGCACTCATAAATCAAAAGAAGGCCTAGTTATTGCCAAAACAGAAGATATTTGCCTAAAGATAGCTGAATAGTTATTTAAAAAATATATATATATTTCAAATTGTCAGTGAAGTTAATGTCAAAAATAAATAGGCCTCGAAGTCAATCTTTTTTCCCATTAAGCCTAAAAATAGCAGAAACAGAGTAATGAAGCAGATTTATAGATGAAATACATTCCCGCCTTAGGCCTTGCGTGGTTTTCAAGGCTAGGATTCGCATTTAGTGTAGAATTTATTACACTTCAATCCTAAAACTCTTCCACCTCCTCATTTCTTCTATAAATACTTCTGAAGAAGATGAGAAGTTGTTGATTGTTCACTAATTGTAATACTGAAACTCTCTGAAACAATACATAGTCTATCTAAAGTTGAGGAAGAAATTGAAGTCTTGGAAGCTTGATGATGTTGAAACATGCTTGTTCTTGAGAAGGCTCTATCATTGGATCCATGAGCTTTGTTGTTGGTGAAGTATTCTTAACTATTTTATGTTTTCTCCTATTTTCATTTTGTTCCATAAATGCTCACTACAGTAGGATGAAAAGCTTAGGCTAAGAAATGACCCCTAGAAGCACCATAGATCTGTTCATCCTTCACTGTTTTATGTTTTCTTCTCCTGAGGTATTTTAGAGTTTTTAATCTCTCTCTTTAGTCCTCATGCTTGTTTATTTCTCTAATAGTTCAAATAGTTGGGTTTAGCATGATTTATGGTTTTCCTTTCTTGTCTGCTGCCACTTGAAAACTGTTTTTGAAGTCTCCGTTTGAAGTACCATTGTTTATAGTTAGCCAAGGAGGTATGTTTTGATCATGCCCTATGTCCTTGCTTGAACAATTATTTTAAAGGCCTTTATAGTTGTGATCATAGATGTTTTTATGTGTTCCCTCTTCTATGACTGCAATTATCGATGAATCTTTTATGTTTTCTAAGTCATTTGAAATAAAATCTTTGAGGAAATAGGATGTGTTCCCGAATCTTAGATTTCATTTTTAAAGTTGTCTTGAAGTAATTATTTGCTTAAAGTGTGGTTTGTAGAATTCATGGTTAGCCCTATCTATCAAATACCTCTTTATTGTTCAAGTTGTGTTTACAAGTTCCCTTTGTTGAGAATTCAATTTCTCTTTCCAAATCATTGATGTCCATCTCATTCACAAAACCAAAGGATCATGTGGCCAAGTTAGATTCGCCCTTTGATATCCCATATCCATTGATAAGCTTTTTATTTACTTCTTCTTGACTCTATTTCCCAATGAATCTAACATTTCTCCTTTCTAGCTATCTTTCCTAGACCTTTCATGTTCTCCTGTGTCATTCAACCAAACAAACAAACAAACACTTGCACTTACTAACTAGTCTAAAACTAATACTAAAAGCAAACAAGATAAACCTTTGCAAAAGCAACTAAATTTGAGAGATCCCTCTCTGAGAATAGGAAGAATAGATCCTGGAACTCTAAATATTGGTTCTGATGTTGCCTTGTCTTTTGATTTTCCAATCTATCAAAACATAGGACCCCAACAGACAACAACATGGCACATGTCAGGAAGGCTAGTCGACTCTGGAGTATCCCTATCGGTGCCTTATTTGAAAAACAGCCCCTGGAAGGCACAAGAATCCATCTATACCTCACTCAGCTTCCCTACAAAGCCTTAGAAAACCTTCTTCACACTGTATCCAGGGAGATTAGTGACCGTGCTCAATCCACAACCCACCAGCTGGTGGCCACTCAGCACACCATTGCGCAGAAAAATACTGATGTAGTCTGGGCTGAGTCACAACAGGTGGAACTTAAGACTGTGATCCACCAGCTTTGCATGAAAGTGACAAAGGACATCATGGCTGAGGATACATCTAGAATCAAAGTGGAAAAATTGGTTGCTGCTTGCAAAGCCTCCCGCCTGGAGATTTCAGACTTACATTCCAAACTGCATCTCGGCACACCCCCAGAAGTTCGTACCTAGCATACTTCCCTTATCGAAGAAGCAATGAAAATAATCATAGAGAAAATTATTCAAGGTACCACTCTAATGGAATCAGCCATACAGCTTTGGACTCAGGTACAGTGCGATCCATTCCTCCAAAAAATCAATCAGGACTTACGACAGCGTGAAAAGGCCATTGAAGAAATCAATGCTACGTTGTCTACTTTGGTGCCTGCCCAGTGCTTGGCACGATTGAAAACCAACAATGACCTACAAGATGAGATTGCAAAACTATAGCAGAAAAAACACACCCTAACTGAACGTCTGAAGCCCTGGACTACCTTGGCCCTCCAGTTAACACATGACATTGATGGCGCAACCAAGCACCTTAATCAGTTTCTAGCAAGCGTTACCATGGCTACCAATGATCCACCTTCCCAGAATATGGTCACTCTTGCACAGGATATTGCATCCCAAAGTTAGGTAGTACTCCCTCCGCTTGTCCATGCTCTGGATACTTTGCATATGCAGATCGACGATGCACTGGTGCAGTGACTCAGGATGAGTCACAAGATTGTGTTGGGGGACTGTTGGAACGGGGTCTCCTAAAAAGTTTCGAAACTGGTCCATTTTGATTATTTTTTATTATATTTAATATAGCGCAAGGGTTTTGGGGTGGGTCAAAGCCCTGAATGCATTGTAATGGGTCAAAGGGTAAACTAGGGGTCCGAAAACCATGGGTTGTGGACCACAAGAACGTTGAGGCTAGATTGTTATAAATAGAGATGCATTTTGGATTGTAAGCGATAGGAATTGATGAACTATTGATGCAATCTATGGCTTAAGCTATCTATTTGGGTTTTGGGGGAACAGACTCCTGCTGGCTATGTGCGCAGAGCTCCTAGTCCAGCTGTGTGCAGACCCTGCTACTGTGTGCACATGTTGGGAAGGGAATTGTAAGAAAAAGTTGATGAATGAATGAATGCGAAGGATTATTAAAGATCTAAATCCATGAGTACTGTTGTATGAAATGCTGATAATTACTGTGTTATGTATTTTCTGTCTTTCTGCTGCGAAAGTTTGTGTAATGAATTCTTGGATCTAGATCTATTCCACTATGTTATATGATGTTGTGTCGATGTTATGAAATGCATATAATTTTAGATCTAGTGCACGTGGATGTAAATAGAGACATACTTAACCCTGCGAAGAAACAAGGTAATCTGAACAAAATGCTGCTCTGCTTGCCTTACCCTTCCTTTTTCAGGGTGCAGAAACCTGGTTCCAGCACCCACCTATACTACCTCAGGTGAGACTGTGACCTGTGAAAGTAGGTCACTTCCAAAAGGGCCAGTATTATAGGGGTTTTTTGGCAAACCTTGCACACCGAACCTGGGTCAGGACCCCTCAAGCCAACATATATGATTACCAATAAATAGAAACCTAATAATAACCCTATACATGTTGTACCTATTGATTTAGAGTATTTCATTTTACTTAATGATGATATTCCGATTGATATAGATAGTCAGCGAGAAGAAGATGAGGAAAATTAAAAAAATTCATGTAGTATCAGATAAGTTTTCAATGCAGAAAAGATGGAACAGAAAGAGGTTGATTAGCGGCCAAGTTCATCAATTGAGCAACCAATAGAATCAGTGAAAGAAGTAGAGCTTGTTGAGACATCAAGTCAACAAACAGAAAACAAAGATGAGCCATCCAAGTTTGAGCTTTTGGATGAGGAAAATAATATTTGTACTATGGATTTTGACGAAGAAATGGGAAAAGAAGGAGATGGAATAGGAATTTGGATTCATATCCCAATGAATCAGTCTGGTATGATTATTCCGAATTTCAGATGTTTTTCATATAAGCTTGGTTTCAATTATTCAAATAATGAAGCCGAATATGAGGCCTTGATTGTTAGGCTTAAGATGCTTAAGAAATTAGGGGCTCAAGATAGTTCATTATATGGAAAATCTGAGTTGACTATCAAATAGGTAAAAGGGGAATACTAGACCAAAACTTCATGGATGCGAGCATATCGCAATGCTATCTTAGATATTCTCAAAATATTTTATGAATATAATTTATCTATGATTCCTAGAAATCAGAATTGTATTATTGATTCTCTTGCTACTGCAACAAGCATGTTTAGAATTCTGATACATCCCATTAGGAAATATGAAATTAATGTTAAGCATCACCCCATTGTTCTAGATAAAATTTCGCATTCGCATATGTTTTAATATGATAAGAAAATTAAAAAATTTCAGCAAATGGAGGAAGAGTTCACCACTTTTAATATTGATGATATTTTTGATGATCATGGAATTAATGCCATAGAATTATAAGTCTTACAGATGAAATACAATTCCATCCCAAGAGGTCTAGTACCTTTGGAAGAACTCTTCGATCAAGATGATGTCACGAAGAAACCAACAATGGTCCCTACTAAAGCAGGAGATGAATATGTCAACATTGGAATAGTTGAGAAGCCCAAGATGGTGAAGTTGTCTAAATTTTTAACTCCGGAAATGAAAGGTAAATACACAACACTTTTGGTTGAGTTTTTAGAAGTTTTTTCATGGGATTATTCATATTTGAAGGTTTATGATAAGATTATAATTCAGCACATGATTCTAATCAATCTTGATCATAAGCCTTTCCACAAAATCCAATTTGCATCCAATTTCATGAAATGGATCGAGGCTATTCCCACAAGATAGGCCATTGATGCGGTAATCATTCAATATATTGACTCTAGTATTTTGTCATGGTTTGGTTATCCACAAAATATAATCACGAACAATTCGGCTACTTTTAAATAAAAAATAATGATATATTTCTGCAAAAAGTATCATGTAAGGCTCGAGCGCTCCATAACTTATTACCCGCAAGGTAATGGGCTGGTTGAATCTCGCAATAAGTCATTAGTGAACATTACTAAGAAATTGTTGGAAGAAAATAAGAAGAATTGGCACGATAAGATTTTAAATTCTCTGTGGGAAGACAGATTAAGCATAAAAAATTCCATAGGTATGTCACCCTTTCAGTTAGTATATGGAGTGGATAATATCTTTGCGAATTCTCTTTCTATCCCAGTCATGAAAATTTTGCAGGAAATGAATAGTGAACCCAATTATATTCAACAGATAATCAATCAGATGATTCATTTGAAGAAATCTCAAGAGGAGGTATTTCATAACACCATGAAGCTTCAATAGAAGATCTAAAAGATGTATGATAGAAAAAAAAAAGGTAGATGAATTCCGTGTGGGAGATATAGTTCTCTGATGGAATGCCCGAAATGAAGACAAAGGAAAGCATGGAAAGTTTGAAAATTTATGGAAAGGACCATATATAATTTCAGCTCTCAGAGGGAAGAATGCATTTTTTTTGGAGTAACTTGATGTAGTAGACCTTTCGTAAGGACCAGTCAATGGACGTAGGCTCCACAAGCACTATTATTCCTAATTTTTCAGAAATTTCTCAGTTTTCATTATACATACCAATTTATTTTGCAGAAAAGTGTGAAGGAGTTGTCATGGAAGCTTGAAGCCCAAGGTGAAGGCCATAAGGTTACTTTGATAATCTACTTAAAAATTTTGTGAGTTCATTTTAGTTTTTTAGTTTATTCCAGTTTCTCAAGTCATTTCAGTTTTTCAAGTTATTATAGTCTCGAGTGTTGCTTTTATTTCTTTTTACTCCATGCAAAATCGATAAAGCTATTTGGTATACAGTGTTCTTGACACCTCCTAAGGAGATACCATTCCTAACTAGAATGAATGTTAGTGTTTTTCAGTCCTCTCAGTCACCAGTGATCAAACTATGCTCTTTCAAATGGTATTTAGGGTCCTCGGGTAAATTTTTATATTTTCAATAGGTTTTCAAATAAAACTTTGATCAGTGATTAGTCTACCTAGGTCAGTACTACTCCTTTCATATTCATGGTCAATAAAAATCATCATGGTTAGGTCATTGCTTTTTTTCAAAAGTGTCTTGGCCTTCTTGGTCATATTTCAACTCATCCTTCCATGAAGTTTCATCATTAGGTCATGACGTCAAAATAATTAAAATAGGTCATTTCAACATGAAATTCAACATTGAAAGGAGTAGTGATAGGAAACAAGTGTTCAATAAATATTTGTAAAGTGAATTTTGACCTTTATCAAGATGTAAATAATTTTAATAAGGTTCCAAAACTGCAATACACAAGCGATCAAATCAATTGGTGAAAATACAAGGTGGGGCCATATCTTCACCAAGGAGAAAAATCCATTTCCAGCCTTTTAAAAGACCAACCAAGCGTGTTATTTGCTCATTCAAACTTCAAGAGACATCATTCAGTCACCAAGGAAGGTTTTCACACTTTAGATATTAGGTTCTTTCCTTTTAAAGGAGGATTATTTTGTTGTTCCACACTTTTCACTTGTTGCGTTGCGCTTTTCCTAGTTTTCTATGTTTTTCCTTCAGGAAGGAAAATTACTTCTTTTCAGTGGTTTCATCATCAAAATTAGGTTCCAGTATATCATCTACAAGTAATTGGGTAACTATACACCTCTTTTTCAATTTATTCCATGCTTGAAGGCTCATAAAATCCCTCTCTTAGGGTTTGCAATGCTTTTGTTCAAATAAGTCTCTTTGGTCCATTTTACTAAGAAAAACCCTCAAATTTATGTTCACTCAACCTCCCCCACCTTCCATATACCATCCTTAACATTTCCCCTTATCCATTTCCCTCATTTTCATCATTTGTATACAAACCCTATCCTACACTATTGTAATATTCCTAAATTTTCACATGATATTTGGAATATTAGAGTTCTTAATTTCCATAATTAATTAAGTAAATAAGAGGGTGGAGGGACCCACAAACCCAAAAGATAAATAAAATCCACTTTTGATGCGTGTATGTGGATATTTCAGATGTATATCTACATAATGGAGTAGTGGAGCATCTACTTAATGTGAAAGGAGTGGAGATCATGTCTCATTAATGAGAAAGATCATGGAGGTTGAAGCAGTCAACTAAGATCTTGGAAGGAATCAAATGTAAGATCATAGAGAATTTATGATGAGATGATGGAGGAAGTGATGCCACATGTACAACACAGTTATGAGGTGGGCCAAGGCATGAGAAGGTTCACAAACTATATAATGAAGATGAAGGCAACATAGAAGGCATGTTTTGAGATTATTATTGATGTATGATCTGTTTAGATCTAGAATATTCCTTTGACATTCCATGCTTTCTTTAGCTGTTTAGCTAAGATTGAAAGTGTTTTTTAGGACTGGGTGTTCTTGGTCGAGAATCCCAACTCTTTCATTGAGTAGCTCTTAAAAGAGTATTGTACTCCATTCATCATCAGGAATTGGTGCCATATTGTTCCTACTTTCTATAGAATATCCATATTCAGAAATTTCACATTTATGAAGATCAGTTTGAGAGGAGGAGGTTGTCCTTAAATATTTCAATTGAGGAATCTGTGAAGGATTCATCCTATCACCTTGAGCTTCGAGATCAGCCTTCCAGTGCTTCAGATCTATATCAGGCATCAGGCCATATATTATTCATCTCCGAGCAGTAGCATTTCCATTAGGAATTGCATAGTCAATTCTTGTAGATCTAAGGGAGAAGGGAAGGTGCTAGCATTTCAGATAGTAATCCTGTGGAGGACCATTCCTTCACATTTTATACATTATCTTCATCATTTCTAAGCTACATTTCACATCTTAGTAGCAGGATAGTGAGCCTCCTTCCTTTACAACGCAAATTTTTATGAGCAGTTGTGTAGCAGCAATTGCAATATTCAGAGGAGGATTGAGGAGCTAGATCTTGAGCTTCTAGATTGAGGATCTAGTGAGGGGATCAGCCCTTCAAGCATAGATTTGATCTTGTGACATATTTCAGCCATCTATTTGTCAGATCTAGCTTCAAATTTACATACCTAGCAGTTGTATAGTGAAACCCCAGGAGGGTGATTTTCTTAGATTGACAGATCTAAGAAATCATTTCTAGGTTATATTGGGTTACCATCATAGAGCCCAGATCTAGAATCTTGGCATCATCAGAGCTCGAGATTTCCAAATATCTGCATTTCCCTTTTCAACGTGTAGTCATATATTCATTATATGTTGAAGGGACAATGTAGTATTTACTTCCAGCAGCTCTCCAGTTACATAGTGCCTACTTTGGCATCTTTTCAGGGTCATTCTAGGAAATCTCTTTGGCTAGATTACCTCATATTTTGTACATTGTTGTAACTGAATCTTCTCTTATGAATCAAATGGATCAGTTATTTTGTCTATATCTTTGTTGATCATAAACTTATATGTACATTTTCTGTGTTACAAATATTATTTTTGTGTAAGAATGAATTATTCCATTTTGGGATATTAGAGTGGTATCAGAGCATAATATTTGGCTCAACTTGTGGAAATTTTGACAACATAAGAAAAACTGATAGTATAGATCTACTATGGAGGGATTAAGTTTTTCCTCATCTTCCTTTAGATATATGAAGGATCTCTCTAAGGATATCAATGAAACAAGAAGAGAAAGGAAAAGAGAAACCTCAAGAAGGTTTCAAGATGAAGCAGGTCCCAACACTTCTTTTCAGCAGCAAAGAAGACCGAAGAAGCAAGGAGCTTCACACTATTCCACTAGATCCACTTTCTTTGACAGGGAGGACTAGTCTGAATCTGTAGAAGACTTGGGGCATGAGACCCTAAGTGAATATTTTTCTGAATACAAGTCACATCCTAGAGCATTGAAGGAGAATCTCTCTCTCCAATAGTTTCTGCAACTCAAAGAAGAGAGGATATCTAGAAGAAAAAATAGGAGAAAGAGGCATAGATTATTCTTACCTACATTTTATGGGTCTTCCACAAGCAAATTAAGGGCTTGGAGGGAAGAATTATTTAAATTCTTTCTGAAATATCCTATATCAGAAAGAGAGGCTATGGAGTTTGCAGCTCTGCACCTAGATGGTGGAGAAAGAAATTGGTGGTTTAGTCATGTATCACACATGGAAGTGTCTAATTATGCATATTTTATGCGAAAAATGAAGAAGAGATATGGTAGAAAGAAACCAGAGACATCTCACATAGTGACAGCTCCCATCATCAAGGAGATAGTACATGAATATCTAAAAGAAGATGTCATCACTATCACTCAGGAGGAGGAGCCTCTACCACCACCAGCTGTAGATGTGCTTATATCAAGACGAGGATCACTTTAATATTTGCAATATGGTCTTGAGTTCTTGACATAGTGATCCCCATGCATGATTTATGAGATGCATGATGAGGAGGAGACAGATACCAGCACTGGTACACTTATAGAAGTGAAGCCATCACCCTTACCAATAGTTTGAGGAACTATTGTTCTGGTTGGAGGAACTCTTGTGATCTTATGAGAGGTTTCCACACATCAGTTGACCCAAGGTATGCAACCCCTTTCATCTCATATTGTTTCAGTACCTCTTATTGATACTTATGGGGACATACCATCTAGAATAATTTATAAACAAGGGTTAGAACAACATGATGATTTGGTGTAGCACCATATCACTGTGCAGAGGACCCTTGATTTAATCAAGGAAGAGATGAAGAGCCATCCTAGTTTTTCATTGATGACCTACATTCAACCCTTTCAGTTGAAGTGTAGAAATTCAGGAAATGGGATGGGTATGATCCTATGTACAATGGATGGCAATGAGTTAAACATTGTTCCTTTCTTTGAGACAACACATATATCACCTTGCAGATCTACAACAATGTTAATGAGTAGCAGTGAGAGGAAGGGGACCCATTCCTTATGGGAGCAATTAAATGGTAGCTTCATTCATGAAGTAATGGAGGAAAATATGATAGATGGTAGACATATTGAGATGAGGAATATTTTCTCCTTTCTAGATGGCACTTTCTCAGTGAGCATCTCACAGCTCAAAGAGAAACTTCCACCTACAGTAGATCCAAAACCTTATTGGTTTTGGAGGGCCTTTGATGAGAAGAAGATCTCATCGAGAGATATCATTAGAGGTGCACTTCAACATATCATGGAGTGAAAAGTTCTTCATCAGTTTGGGGTGGATGGTATTCTACAATGGGAGGATACCATGTTTTTGCAGAATGAGATCCATCATCCTCATTGGGATGAATGGTTTATGATGTGGAGCAAGGGTTTTCCAAACCACTTGCAGATCTATGATACAGGGCAACAAGAAGCATGGCTAGGCAGGTTGCTTTTGGGTGAGTATGGTTACCACCCAATGGGTCATATTTTTTTGACTCATGGCTTACACATCACTGGAAGAAAGCAGAAAAAAAAGGCATGGTTACTTTTGTTGTTGATGACAGAGTTTGGACATCACATGATATATCTTATGTCCTTGTATTTACTCTTGTTTGGGATATGTCTCATGTCTTTACATGTATTTCTGTTTGGGATGTATCTCATGTTCATGTATGTACTTTGGTTTGGGAGAAAGTATACCTCTGACATGATGTGGCATAAGGAAGCTTGTTTGTATTATGTTGATCAGACATTTCATATGTCCACTACTATATTGGTGCTCCATGACTTGCACCATGATAATGTAAGGAGGTAGCAAGAATCCTTGCTACTATGGTTACTATTAGGAGAGTATGGACTGAATTCTTCCCATACATTGCATGACATTGTTGGAGGATGGCAACAAGAGGCCTTATAGCGTTGGCTTCTGTTGGGGGATTATGGTGTAATATTCCCAAATGGGAAAAGCAGGAATATAGTGCAAAATGATGGAACAATAATTCAAATCATCATATAGTAGCAAGAGGCCAATATGGAGACTTCTCATATGTTATAAAAGCAACAAAATATGAATAAATAATGGGCCGTAAGATGTACAATAAGAAGGAACAAGCCTCCAATGGAAAAAACCCCTCAAAAGAGGTGTTGCTACTATATATAAGAAGTTGGAAGACTCTTACAGCGTTGTTTTAATTGCACTTCTACAAAAAATGATTATAAATAAGTTCTAGGGCTTATATGTGCATCAAAAGATAGATCCAATATAGATCTGAGTAATATACAACCTCCTTTGAAGAACCCCTTAAGGGTTTTCAACAAAACACCATGTACAAGATGGGGATCTAGGCCTTAAGGCTGAAGATCCACTACAAGATACAGATCTGGAAAGTGTGGCTGATCTAATATGATAAATATAATAGCCTCCTCCAATAGATCCTCTAAATGAAAGGCAGATCCCTTTCACTGGAAAATGAACTCTCCAAATGGTGTGCCAATCCACCCTGTAACTCCTCCTACAAAAATAATGCAGATCTAGAAGTAAACTGTGTTGTAGGGATAAATAAATAGTTGGCCTGATGCCAAGATTTTAAAATAAAAACAAGGGCCTTCCTTACTGTCCTCCCAATGGAAAGGAAGCCTCCTCCACTGAAAATGAGCAATGAAATGACCTAGATCTAGTCTCCACTTGCTGCAACCTACAAAACAACCAAACCCTCAACAGGATCTATGTTGTACATGGAAGATGAAGCCTGACCTTAAGCCTAATAGTGGAAAATGTAGTACAATACTCCTCCAAGAGATTCTCAATGGAAGAGGTGGGATCCCGAATCAGGAACACCCTATGTTAAACAACACTTTATCTCAACTAAAAAGAAAGAGAAATATATATGTCTAAACATACCATATATTCAGAAAATCGTATATCAACATACATAATGAAAATTGTTGCCATCCTCTTCCTTAAATTAGATATGAGCTTGCAAAACCTAAGCCCAATCCAATAATAGCACCACTTCCACACAAATCATCTACATCTAAAACTACGTTGTCTTTCATTGATGACCACTCCTCCATGACAACGTTGTTGATTTGGTCAATGTTGACCCAGTCAAGGTGTTCCAACCCCTTTTCACACCTAAGGGTGCTAAATTAAGCTGCCAAGATCTATCTCTTTCGCATTGGCGTTGATTTATTCATTATTAAGCAGAATTTTTCACCTCCATTGTCCTCTTATTCATTAAACAAAACAGAAAATAAAATTTAATATTCCAAATAGCTCATGGCTAATTTAGGAATATTACAATCGTCCCCTCCCAATTGTTGCTTGTCCCCAAGAAACTACAAGGAAAAAACTGAAAATGTGGGGAACCTTTATTCCCATATGGAGCTATTTCCTTATGAGAGGCACCTCCTAGGTGCTTAAGTTACCCAAATGTCTCATCCCATAAGGAAACAAGAGACCTAGTGTAGAAATCATGGATGGTCCAATACTCTCCCAGACATATGAAACATAATAACCATGAAGAATCTCTCTCCCAAAGGATACATCCAATCCCTCCATCCTCCTTCCAATCACTCCCATAAAAATAATAAGGACATAATCAACATATGGGATCAAAATTAGTGATACATAAACAATAAAATGCAATAATGGAGGTGGATCATAGTCCCACATGTGGAACTAGCATAGTATATCTCTTGACTGCATTAGATAATGGTATGGTAAGTGGTTTCCCCACTACTTACTTCCCAAGTCTTCTCACAATGGCTGAAGATGTGAGATATGGTTGGTGCCTTTGGAGTGCACCCACAATGATACAACATCTCCTTATATCCTCATAGGGAGTGGCCATGTTTAGAAATGTTTAGCGCCCATAGTTGGCCATGAAGTTCATATGGAAGAATTCTCTTCCTTGCAGCAATGGTCTACATATACATGGTAAAGGAATGCAAGTAATAACTAAATAGAACATTATGTACATAAGCATGTTCCTCACCAAAATTTATGCTCATACAAATGGAGTGGTCCATAGATAGATCCCCTCTCATTCCAAAAGAGGAAAGAGGTGCCTGTGATAACTCCTCCATTGAGTTATGTATCTCTCCCATCTCCACATGGTTCATGCATCTTTGAAAATTTTGATATAGTTCCTCTCCAAAGCCTTCCCGTGTGTATCTCTCCATGATAGTGTTGTAGGCTCTCATGGAATAAGAATGGTTGAAAAGGAATTCTTCATGTGCTCTTTGTAGAAACTTATCCTTGAGCTTGGAGGCTCTAGATAAGAATATCCTACTATTACACAACATTTTGTCACCGTCCCTACAATCCCTTGTCCCATACATTGGAGGACTATTCTTGTGACTTGTGAATAGTAAAATGTCCTGAAAACACCTTAATGGCATCCTTCTGCATAAGGACAAGAATTCTCCTGAAGAACAATTCCTCTAGAAAACCCTAAAAATCCATGTTTTGGCATTGGCGTGGGTAGCCAGTTCATCCCTTGCGCCAATGGGGAAAAAGGACGCTAGTGGGCATGCCAGCTGGCACTCTGTCCCTGTGTCTCACTCACGCCAAGCCTATTAAGGAATTTAAAAAATAAATAAATGGCGGAGGTTTGATTCTAACCAACTCAGAATGAATCATCAGAAAGAAGTTTGGTTGTTTGCCTCCGGATCTCCCTGATTAGGAAGCAGTTTTCCACCTCTCATGGAACCTTCCTAAGAGATAGGAATATATCCCATGATTATACAGATCCAAACCTCCCTTCATCCCTCTATAAAAGCCTGCCCTCTCTATTTACTAGCTAGATGAACTTGTGGGAAGAAAACTATTGCTGGGAGACTATTAAGAGCAGAGCTAAGGAGAACCCCGCAAGAGAGAGAGCTTTGTCCAGATTCCCGACAGGCTTTGTTGAGATGTGCACCGCTGCAAGCCCCGCTAAAGGAAGATCATAGTGTCAGAGCATTTGGTTGTAATCTCCCTTTTTTCCATCTATAATATAAGCGACTCTGATTTTGGTTCCATTCGTGTGTCTACTCTTTTATGTAATGCAACGAATTATATCTTCTCTAACTTATATATAGTTACATGCTTTAAGTAATATGTTGTATGTTGTCGTTTATTTGCATGTGTATAGGTGTCCAAACGTGGCGAACAGAAGGATTGTGATATGTTAAGCTAGGGATGAGGAGCACCGCTTCTTCCTCGACAACAGCAGCATGAGATTTGAGGTAGGATACTTGTCGCGGTCTTTGTCTTTCTTGTAACTAGGAACCAACGTCATTGCATGATTCAATTGTTGCTAGACCCAATCTAGGGCTAGTGGGATTGCCTCTATCCACAGAAGGGATTTACCTCTACAAAAATTTGGTGACTGCACTAGGGAGCAGTGGGAGTTAGTCCTTCCTCCATTAGTTTTTTTTTCTCTTTCGTTTGTTCAGTATGCTTTTCTGGTTCACCTTCCTTGGTGTTAAACCCCTGTTCAGCCCCCAGAAGACCAGATACAATCTCTATGAGTTCATTTTTATCATTTTTCTAGGGTAAACTCGATTAGCGCAGTTATCCCCCTAACAGTCCCGCCAAATGGAGCTTGTTGCTCATTAGGCACCCGTGGCAACCCCTGTTTGGCGCAGATTACAGCCAAAAAAGCGCACCAACCCTGCTTGGTATTAGGGTTTGCTTGTTCTTAGACTTTCTAAGCTTGAATTTTGGTCCTGGTTCATTTTATTTGATTTCTTGAGTGCTTTGAAGTCATCTTTTACTATGTTTAGCCCCTTTCCTCCAGTTGTTTACCTTTTTCTATCAGTTTTTCATTCTAGCCCTAGGGCTTCTAGGTGCTTCGGTGTGCTGAGCCTCTCATGGGAGTTTTGGGTCTTTGCTTTCCCGGTTAACTTCGTTTTTATTCTTTGCATTCATCTTGTTAGATTCCATTGAATCATTGCGTTAATTGAGTGATTTTTGTCTCTTTCATTTAGTTTCTATTTGTGTTGCTCCAAGCCTAGATTACACGGTTTGTTTGAGTCTCTTTCAATATTCTTCTTCGTTGTGAGGGATTTTGTCATCGGTTTGAGTCTTGATTGTGTGCATTTGAATTGAGTGAACTTGTTTTGTTTTAACCTCTCTCTTTTTCATTTCTAAAATTGATGTTTCGTTAGTTTTTCATTCATTTAGTGCATTTTTCTCTAATATATTGGAAAATATAGAAACAAATCTTTTGCATTTTGATTGGCATAGTGAAAATTGAAAGCTCTTTCACATTACTAGTGTTATATAACTCTAGAGAGAAGTTTTCTAGTTTGATTAGCTTGCATTGGAAACAATAGTGGATGTTTTTGTGTGTTCATTTTGCTGTCATTTGAAAGATCTCAATTCTCCCATAGATAGCTCTTCATTGAACAAAATGATATTTTGTGGCATGTAGTTTGCATCTAGAGGTTTTATGAGATCCAACATTCGATAGGGCCTTGAAATCGAAACGTAAATTGAAGATCAACTTTAAAATTTACCGAATTAACCTAAGGCAGCATTGAAATATAACAGAACATCTAGTAGTCTAAGGTAGAGACGTGTTCTGGCGTCTTTAAGCCTAGAAACTGTCGCTTGCCATCTGGCTACAGACAGTGCTAGTATGGAATTGTGCTCCCTGTACCGTCAAGTATACAAAGGAAGACCCGATTAGGTTGCAAATCCTTTATCTGTAGGAAGTCGAGTCTACCGCCTTTTACCCATGATACACCGGACACAGCATTCTGGGAGATTATCTGCACTTACGTCAAGTCCTTGGTTTATTTCTCTTTCATTTTTACCAAGGTGTATATGGCAGTTCATGGATATCTAGTACACCCATTTACGTAGATTACCAGAGCAGTCATTTTGATCTTTACTGACTCCTTAAACTTGAAAACATCATCAAGCGCTTGTCCTTTCACGCTTGTTTCCAAACTGAAAGTGATAGATTCATATTTTACTTGTTTCTAGACTCTTAAAACATGAAAGAGTAAAATTTCCAGTTTCAATGTGGTAAAATTAATCACCTACGATCACACGCCCATTTAGAGATTGATTTTTTTGGTTTTTTTTTGTTTGCCTTGGTTTTTCCTGTGTGTCTTTTTTTTTTATCTCTTCATCTTTTCGCTACAGTCATAGTGGCAGAACCATCAGTTTCATCCACTGGTAGTCCTTATACAGATGATTCATCGAAGGTCTCTCAGTCCTCTGCTAAGCATCAACAACCCATTGTATTTGAGTTTCCCGACGAGGGACCGGTTATATCTGAACTTCCCTTTGGAGGACTAGTTGACTTTAATTGGCCCTTGTCCAACACTTGGTTTGGATTTGGAGTAGGGGAACACTTCCTTCCTCTTACATTGGTATGACCCTTTTTGGCTGATGTCATACCTCCTAGTCCCTGTCGTCTTTTAGAATATCTTACGATAGGGTCAGATATGGACTCATCCAGTCCTACTCCTAGTGAGGGAATTCCTACTTTTGGTGAGGATTACCAGCTTTTTCCCGAAGACATCCCTGAACCTTCTATTATGTCTTCACCTGGTCCTTTGCTCCCATCTAGATATAGGTATTTAATTCAGGTCATGGCCGCTATTGCCTCTATGGGAGTATCGACTCCGTCCATGAGGCCGACCATTCCCACGTTAGGGATGTCGCCATCAACACCTCTCACAACATCTTATTTTTTCACATCGACGACTATTAGACCTACTATCTACATGGTTGTGTCTACTCCTGTTGTCACTACTCATTCAACTAGGACCTCATCAGTTCCTAAAGACGTTTATATCGCTTCTACCATTCCAGAGAACATTTCTCCTGAGGAGTATCGGATGTCTTTATAGCCACCGATCTTCGAGGTTGGTCAATCCTCTCAGGATCTTAACTGTCCTTAATTTTCCCATTATGGAGCAGATGGTGCCCCGATCTACATATTTCCATATCAATATGTTAAGCAGGGAAACCCCCTCCATTTTCTTGGTGCTAAGGCTTATCAGTATATTAACGGTTTTCTATCTACTCAGCCTGGGAAACCTTCCAATCAACAAGGGAAAAACCTTTAGGGACAGCCTATATTTCAGCAAGGATATGCTTCCAGCCCACAAGGACAACCCTTCCAGGGACAACCTTTAGCCCAGCCAGGGTATGAGTACGACCCGCAAGGACAACACTTACAGGGACAACCTTCGGTCCAACAGGGATTGTTTTATGGCCTGAAAGGGTAGTATTACAATCCTCAAGGTCAAACTCTACAGCCTCACCCTGTGGTCCAACCAGGACAACCTCAAGGAATGGCAGGAAAATCGGGGTATCAACCTAGACCACCATACGATCCTGGGGGGAAAACCCACCCTTCTCAACCTTTGGTGCAACCTCAGCAGCCTCATTTTCCAATTGGTCAAATTTTTTCACGGCCTGGGCCATCTTATGGTCCTGTCATAGGTCAACTTGGTTATCAGGCACAACCTGGCCCACTCCTGCCATCAGGCCAACCTACTCATCCAGGGAAACCTGCACAGCCAGGTCAACCTGTTCAACCATGACAACCTGCACAACCTGTTAACCCTGCTTAACAGTCGATCTATTCTATGCCACAACCAAATCCACTTGTGTGCTCGACTTATCGAACTCAGCAGGGTCCCACTTACTAGTAGCCCATTCGACCCCGAGGTGGCTATTACCTTCAAGGTCAGTCTCGACTGGTTTACAACCCACCTCAAGGTTCTCGTTATTACCTTCAAAAACCAGGTTATACTTATACTCCGCAGTCAAATCCATACACTGCTCAATCGGGGCCCACATATAATCAGAATTAGTACCATAATTATCAACCACCATATCCCAATTTTCAGCTGCCATATCAACCCAATTATATAGCTTATACCCCCAATGGTTAGAATCCTTCAGGACAGTACCAACGGGGGCAGAGTTATACTCAACTAGGGTGGAGTAAAGGCACAGGTCCTTATCAGGTACCTGGCATGCATTTTAACCCTCAATTACCTTTTCTCGCCACGCTGGAATTACCGGACGTGTCCAAATTGACCAATGATCTGATTCTTCATAACCCATATTGGCCTCTGGTTCCAACGAAGGTTCCCTGTGATTGTCCTAAGTTTCAGGGAAAATCTGGAGAAGACCCCCAAGCACATGTGATGACATACCATTTGTGGTGTTCTTTGAACTCTTGGATAGATGACTCGATTCGTCTACATCTTTTCCATCGCACTCTCACCGGCGCTGCTACTAAATGGTACATAGAACTACCCCATGGTATTTTTCAAGATTTTAATACTCTAGCTATGGCATTCCTGACGCATTTCCAGTTACTGGTTCGTTACGAAGTAGGGACGCATCTCTTAACATCTCTGAAATAGGACAAATCCACTCATATTTCAGATCATATTCACGAATGGAGACATCGTCGTCGTCTGATCAAGTTTGAGATTCCTGATTAGCTTCTAACTCACTGTTTCGCTACCTCCTTTATCAATAATATTGCACAAGACATTGCTATGGGGGCATGTGTAACTGAGGAACAAGCCATTGCTCATGCCTAGTACCTCGATTTACTGTACTCTCAGTCCGGCATGTTATATGACATCTTCATTGATTCCCTATGACCAGGGACATCCAAAGCGCTAGCTACCCCATCGGTTGATGGTGTTATTGGTTCCATCTCTCAGACTTCTCGCAAGTCTTCCAATGGGAAGCAGAAATCGAATTCTTCCAACAATTCTGCTCCCCCACCTAATCCAGATTCTGGTAAGACCACGAAGGTCAATGTCGTCTAGGCTAATCCTGCAAACAAGATGTCCAAAGGGAAAAACAAGGGAAAATTCAAAGCCAAATCCAATGCCCCAAAACTAGAATCATCCAAACCACGTGTTGATGATGGTTCACAATGAAAACCGAAGTACCCGTGCCTGATTTGTGATGAAGAACACTACCCAAAAGATTTTCCTAGACGATCTGAAGTTAGTCAAGTTCTTAAGGGCTCTAAGGGAACTCTAATAGTTCTTAAGGAACCTTTTCCATCTCAGCAGACCCAGATGGTCGAGCAGCCTTTTCCATCTGCATCGTTTGGGTCTCAAGTTTTCATGATGAATGGTGTTGCACCTGTTTCTATTGCCACTCAGTTGAAGGATTATGCCAGATCACGCCAGGCAGCTAGGAAGGAGGTCGTTGATGGCCCTCCTCCCCCACCTGCCTCTGGTCCCCCTGAGATTGAAAGGCCCAGTGCTAAACCCGTTGGACGCCCACCTTCCAAAGGTGTTCTTTGAAACTCTTCCTATAATCCGAACACCCGTGATACTCAAAATTACAACATTGTTGAGGATTTGGCACAGGTGCCTTCCGCGATGTCCACGTTGGAAGAAACCAAGAAGTTGGCTGTCTCAATGGAAAGCTTTGTTATCTGTAATCGGTGGAATTGATCTTGCTGATTCTATCCTTCTCACCTTTGATCTAGAAAATTTCGTCCCCTGAATCTTGCACCAGATTGCACTTGTTATAAAAGTCGGAACTAACGGCCTCAATATCCACAGAGCCATTGTGGACGAAGGTGCCTCTACCTGCATTATTTAATCTGCTTGCTAGAATTCCATTGGCTCCCCATCCCTCACTTCATCTCCCAATTCCCTCGAGGCATTCAATGGAAGGGAATCAAAACCCTTGGGTGTTCTTGCGAGCTTACCGATCACATTACAAGGTAAGACAGTTAATGTCAAAGTGGAAGTTTTTGATGCCAAACTCAACTACAATCTCCTACCCGGTCACAGTTGGACCCACGCCATGTTGTGCGTTCCATCCACCCTCTTTCAAATTTTGAATTTTCCACATGAGGGCAAGATTATTACTGCCAATCAGTTGTCTTTCTTTACCTCATCCTCTAAGAACAACGTGCCATACGTGGATCAAATTCATAATCCCCCTGAAAGTATAGGATGTAGTCTTTTCAAGGACCCCGTTCTCATGGGTATTTTTCCCATTCCACCACCAAACATTGTTCAAGTCAATATGATCTCCAGGTCAAATGACCCGTGGATTGTCCCTTCTCCTGAACAGGTTGCCTTTTTTGGAGAATCAATGCCTCTAACCCCGGTTGAAATCAATTATTGTGAGATCATCGCCGCATCATATCCTCCTCCTGCTGATAATGCCTCTTTGAGCATGGCTCTTGATGTTTATTCTGAATCCCCTTGGCTCGGCGATGCAGATTCACCTGATTCTTTGAGAGAAGTTTTTCAGTCTGACGAAGCTATCATGGAGACTATGTCTCTCGAAGATCTGCCATGGAGTGATGGACGTCATCGTTCCTCGTTCATGGCTAGCCTAGGGGCAATGTCTAATTGTCTCCAGCATTTTTCATCTTAGGTTCCCTCTCTGCCTCTCCAAACACAAATATTGACTCATGAAGTATTTTCGAAAGGAAATCTAAGTAATATTACCCAAGCGATGCCTATCGACATCTCCGTTAAACTGGGGGTCGTCAAGAACATCCATATGGGAGTCACTTGTTCTCCTGATGAGATTCAAGTGCACACTAGCCTTTTCCATGAATTCCATGATGTTTTTGCATGGTCTTATGAAGAGATGCCTGGGATTGATCCCAATAACGTCGTGCATGAAATTCCCACCTATCCTGGTGCAAAGCCTGTGCGCCAGTGTCTACCTCGAGTGCATCCTCGGAAAGCTGCTACTATAAAAGCTAAAGTTGAGAAACTTCTTAAATTAGGCTTCATATATCTGATCCCTTTGACAGAGTGGGTTTCCAATATTGTCCCTGTGGATAAGAAGTAGGGCACAATTCGAGTCTGTATTGACTATCGAGATATCAATCGTGCTTACCCTAAGGACAACTATCCCACCTCCTTTATAGATCATATCATTGATGATTGTGTGGGGAGTGAGATATTTTCCCATATGAACGGATTTTCAGGTTATAATCAAATCAATATCCTTCCATCCAATCAACATAAGACTGCTTTCATCTGTCTGTGGGGAACATTCGCCTATAATAAGCTCCCTTTCAGCTTAAAAAATGTTGGGGCTACCTTCCAGCGTGCCATGTCCCACACCTTTCATGACATACGTAATGTTGTTTAGCCGTACCTGGATGACCTTTCGGCTCATTCAACTCTACGCGAAGACCATCCAGAGCATCTCCACCAGATTTTTCTCCGCTGCAGACGTTACAACATCAGGCTTAATCCTCACAAGTGTGTCTTCTGCATTGAATGTGGTCGGCTTTTAGGATTCATTGTGTTGTCGTTCCTAGAGACAGCCTTGAGTTGTGAAATACTAGTGCCTAGGACATCTTATATAGCAAGGAGCGTGTGATATAATGGAGGAATGTATCAACAAAAAGGCTCTCATGCTATCTCGTGTAAACAGGGAGGTTAACCTGAATGGGACCAAAACCTTAAGAAAAGGGACGCAGGGAAAGCAATACTATAGAGGCAAAGTGTGGAATTCTAATACAAATGCATCAGAAAATTCAAAGGAAGCTTACTGTAAAGAGGGTCGGTTCGAAAATACCTCACAGAAATAAATTATCAGAAGGTGATTACTACGTATGAAAGATTGGGATAATACTAAGCGTCATTGAGATGATATCCAGATACACAATATCACCATGTAATGGGCTTACCAATTTAAGAATCCATACATGACAATAGCGTTTTAAAAATACCCTCCCAAAGAAGCTAATATAGCAGAAATATGGTTGAAGTGAAAAGTGAAACAGTATATCATGCCTGAGCCATATTTAAAGTGCTTGACTAGTTCAAGCATGGGTATCAACTAGGATAAATCCATACCAAAAACCAGTGAGCCACTCGCATTCCAGAACACGATATAAGAAAGGCAGATGAAACGAAAGGAACAATTAAGCTAACACATAAAAGGAGAAGTTACAAACTGTGCGACACCAAAGACCAGAATCGTCATTAAAGATGGAACTCCTCCTCATTGAAACCCAACGGGCTCTGTGCATTCATATAAAATTTTGACAAAAATGCATACAAAATTCTCTTACTGCATAATTTTCTGAAAATATGGAACCCTTTACAATCTGTTCTTGGGGATTCTTATAAGAGAAAAACCCAGTAACAAGAGTCGATGATGTGCATTAAATTGATTCATTTAGACAGCATGGAGGAAGCATCCATGCCCCTACTGCTCAATAATCTTGCGTTGTACTCTGTAGTCTAGTTCAGAGATCTCTGTCAGGTCGAGATTGACCTCGAATGTGTTCTTTGTAGTCCTTCTGGCTGTTTGGTACTTTGTGGTAGCCTTCTGAAATAAATGCCCGAGATGGGAAGTCTACAAAGTCTCCATGCTCCATAACTACTGGTTTTGACAGGCGTAGAAAATTTTTTCAGTGTGTTCATCTGTTTAAGGGCTCGAGGAGGCATGGAGGCTTTAATGGGAAGATGTACTGCCTGGAGAAAACGTCCCGCAGATATTCAAACACAGACCTGGCTGTTGCATGTGCTCTTCAGGTCTTCAAAATGCATTTTTATCCTTTGAATATGGGATTAGGCTCTAAATATTCAATTAATAAGTCCAAATCCCTTAAATTTGTTTCTATTGCTTCACTTGGCCACTATAATGGCCTCTCTGTGTTCTGAATTGCAGAGGCTGTGATTACGGAGACAGAGAGAAATTTCCACTCTGTAAAACTTGCAAGCATGAAATAAACCAATCATAAAATCCAGGGACAGCAGAGGTAATGCTGTGGAGGCCTGGAGGAATGGTGGCGTGAGTGTGGAATCAGTGGCTGTAGTGGAAGAATGGTTAAAAACAGGTGGAGAAATGATGCTTAGTGTTGTTGGCAATATGATGCAGACTGTTGTTCTTGATGGCAACCCACTTGATGAAGATAATGGCAATTTGCTTAATGAAGTTGTCCTTGATGGAAACCTACTTGATGAGTTTCCTATGATAAGAAACCTATGTGCTAAAGATGTAAGAATGATGTATCTACAGATCAACTCAGATGTGACAGAGAAAACATTTCCAGTAAGTGCCAGAAAAATGATAAATATAATATTTCACAATGTATATGCTACTTTTGTGAAGGCAACCCGCGTATATACTCTACTTTTGTGAAGGGAACCCGCGTATACATTCAGGGTTAGCATATACGCAGTTTTTATGAGGCAAAGTTGCATATACACGCGAATACACACGCTCAAAGTCGCGTATGCCTTTTGCGCTCTAAAAACTATGATACCTAGGGGCATTACCATGGTATTGACCCATTGTATTGAGTGTTAGATTATCCATTTTATCCCGTCCAGGAATACCATCGGAAGTTATGTGGTTTTGACTCATGGTATTGATGAAGGATAACCCTATATAAGGAGAAGAAAATCATTTGTGCAAAGGGGGTGCAAGTGTCTGGGCTTTGATGAATACTTCACTTTGAAGTATATCTATATGGTTGAACCCTGTTCCTAATTGATAGATCTAAATCTATGATGCACCTATGAACATGATGAAGGCTCAAGATCTCTAGATCTATAAATGGTGAATGTCAAGAATGATCTGAAAAGAAGTGAAGAAGACCTGGCGCAATCCTGTTGAAGAGATTGAAGAAATCTGGGTAAGTTTATAGATCTGCTCTGTACTGCAAAGTTCATCTTTTATAGATCTATACGCAAGTTGGTTTCATGAAAAGCGCGTGTATACACGGGTCTATGGAAGGAAAAGCGCGTATGCGCAGTTAAGGTTTTTCTCTGAAATTGCACTGAAGTATACGCAGGTTAGTATTTTGGAAAGCGCGTATATACGCGGGTCTGATTAAATAAAAGCGCGTATGATTTCTGATCTAATGGTTGCTGAAGGTTGAATGTGTTTCTGCATATCTATTCTGAATTCTGGGTTATATCTGATATTCTGGTTACAGTGGTCTCACTGTTCTGTTTGAAGCATTGAGCAAGATATGATTATTGATAAGTGAAGGGTTGTGTTGAAGCTGTTTGATCCAGTTTGAAAATTGATGAAACGTGGTCTGCAGTGGAGCTGAGGGTCGAAGCCTTCAGTCAGGGGGTCGTAGCTCCTTCCAGGAGAGGCTGGTAAACGAGAGCAGGGGGTTGTAGCTCCCTTCCAGGATAGGCTGGTAAACGAGAGAAGGTTTTAGCCTTCTACAAGTGGGTGCCTACGTGCTGGTTTGAGTCTGCACCAGTGCATGATTGTAAGAAGTTTTCTTAATAATAAATTTTGAAGGCTGAAGCAACGGCAGCGGTGGTTTTCTCCCGAATTGGGTTTCCACCTAAAAATCCCGGTGTTCATGTGTGTTGCATATGTGTGATGATTATTATGTTCTGTCTGCACCTGTTTACTGTTTCTGAAATATCTGATGAATGGATAATGCAATGATCTAAGTTAAGATTCAAACACATAATTAGATCTCTGGACATACGCGAGTTCTGTAAAGGATATTCGTGTATATACGCTAGTTTCCTTCAGTAAAGTAGCGTATGGGTTTTTAGAAAGGAAAAATTAAAAATTTAATTGTCTGCACTAAATACTGATTCACCCCCCCCTCTCAGTATTTTTCCCAACAATTGGAATCAGAGCAGGTCCTTCTGAAAAAGCTTAGCCGCTAGAAGGAAGATCAAGCAAGATGAGCTTTCAAGAAGGAACAACATCTATCAAGCCTCCGCTTTTCAATGGAAGCAATTTAATCTTCTAGAAAATGAGGATGATATCCTTTCTTCAGTCTATGGGAGCAGATGTATGGGCCATTTTTGAACAAGGATATCAATATCCAGCTGCTACACCAACAGATCCAACTGAAAGGAAGAATTATGAATCAAATGCAAAAGCGGTTAATGCTATAACAGGAAGTCTAACAGAATCAGAATTTGTCAAAGTCATGCAGCTGAATACAGCAAAAGAAATATGGGACAAAATCATTTTGAGTTATGAAGGTGATGCAAAGGTAAAAAGTGCAAAACTCCAAACTCTCAGAATTGAATATGAAAATTTAAAGATGCATAGTGATGAGAGTATTGCCAGTTTCTTTTTACGTCTTGATGATGTTATAAATCGTATGAAAAATTTGGGAGAAACAATAACCGAAACTACTTTGGTTGAGAAAATTTTGAGATCGTTGTTTGGTCTCAATCTAGTCTCCTAAATTGAGCTCATTTAATTGTCAACCAGGGTTGGTAAACTGCTGAAGTGAAGTGTACTGTATGTACCTAGGTGTGTGTTTCTTAATGCGTTGTGTGTAGTGTTTTGTGATGTTTTTGGTCTTTTGTGATGATTTATCATGTTTTTGGTCTTTTGGTGGTTTTATGTTCACAAGAAGAATGACTAGAAAGCTAATGGAAAGAAGCTAATGATTAGAAATAGAGTGAGACCTAATTGGTTGATGAAAAATGACAAATTAAATTGCAAACACTGAAGTAGAATCAAATCTAAACTATGACTAAGCAAAAATAGAGCTTGATAATGACTTCTAAGGAAATGATTAAAAACATAAACTAAACTTTTCAAATTCTTTCATCAAAGGCATTTGAGAGAGAGCTTGAAACATGGTCAACTAAGCATGCAAATATTCTTAACTAAACAGTTTAAACAACTAACTCATAATGATGTAACATTTTATCCTTGATTAGAGATTTTTTGAAGCATATTTGGAATAAAACATTTATACCATCAGAAGATCTTCTACTCTAAAGCTAATTCCCATTCTGCAATTTAATTGAATGTCACAAAACCTTACTCAAGAGTTATTGATTTCTTTTCAAAGTAGTCTTTTGAGAGAGGACTCTGTTTATGAAATGATAAGGAAATTGCAGAGGTACTTCAGGCCTTAAAATGATGTTGTCTTCTTTTCATATGGTTATGAATCAATTATGAATTTTAGAACAAGAAGAGGTTTGTAAATAATGAAGGTTGTTTTGTTAATCTTAACAACTGAAGTAATCTAATGTGCAGTGAATGACAACTGAATGTGGAATGAAAATGCAATGAAAAACTGAACTTAAAATGTCACTAATCTCAAACAATGCTGAACTACAAGTCATTATCAAACTTAAAGCAAAACAACTGAACATGAGTTAAGTGCAATTAAACTCCGGAGCATCCTAACTAGACTATCATGCATTATTCTATGGAATTATACAGTCTGTTTGTCCATCATGATTGATATTTTGGAAGAGTTCCTTCTTGTGGAAGAGTTTTTAGAACAATCCTGACTGTGTAATTGAGTGCAAATGAAAATGTAAAGACTGAAAGCAATGAAAAACTAAGATATCATAGCCATCTCCTACCCATCATTATGATATTTTTGACAAGCGTTTAAGAGCAAGAACAACTATGGTACTTAGTGAAAACACACAACTAAAACGTTCAAGATCACAATCATGCTTAAGAAAGTATAAAGATTTCTTGGAAGAGTTTCTTTTTGTGGAAGAGTGTTTATCATAAGTATAACTGTGATGGTGAATAAAAGAGACTACAATTAAACCCTACAATACTATAGCCATTTCCCATTCATCATTATAATCTTTTGGAAGAGCTTCTTCTTTTGGAAGAGTTAGAATGAGTATAACTACAGTAACTAATAAAAACAACTACGAATTCAACTTCAAATCCTACAATACTATAGCTATTTCCCATTCATCATTATAATATTTTGGAAGAGCTTCTTCTTTTGGAAGAGTAGAATGAGTATAACTACAGTAACTAATAAAAACAACTACAAATTCAACTTCAGAAACGTAAAGGTAGCTAGAATACTTATCTAAATTACGCAAATAAATCCGTGCAAGAGGCAGGGGCCCTCTACCACCTGACGGAATCTAACTCCAAATCAAATCAACGCTTTCAAAACAACACCGTCTGCTTCATTAAAAGTGAAATAACTTGAACAGAGCACTCTGCGTCTTCAGAAATGTAGCACAGGATCTAAGCAAAATCTAGAACAAAATCTAGCCTAGCTCTCGGTTTCCCAAGTGTTTATATAACAAATGTAAATAACAAGACTTGCAACAATTTCAGGAACATTGTCTTTCCTTATCGGAATCACATTAGGACTCTTGAAGTGGTTGCGTAACAAGGAAATGGACATCTGGACTAAGACAGTCCTATTAGAAGTCTGTCTTCTTAAATGTGTTCCCACGTACCAAAACCATACACAGAATTCGTTTCTTCCTTCATGGTGAGCAACGAACCATGTAGACATGACGTGGAATATGCCCATATGCGGTTTTTCTTGAGAGGCCACCTAGAACATACTCAAACGTGAAGACAACTGCAGAATCGCCGGTTAGCTACGGAATGTCTGCATTCTGCAGCTAGTTCCGGTCAAAATGCTTTACAATGGCAAAAATCACAAAACTTAGCAAGTCAGTCATGTAAATCATTCTAAAAGTAATTTTAACTAAATTCATTGATCAATTGGGTCTAGGATAGCAATGGACAAAGGAAAATGAGGTACAATGGAATGAAAGAAAGCACAATTTTGAGGCTCAACATACCCCCACTGCTGTCTCTTTGCATGTCCTCATGCAAATTATCCTATGAACTCAGAGGCTTCTGCAAGAACATCTAATCCTCTCCTTCTCCTTTGTCTGGAAGCTAAAGATCTTCTGGGTTTTTTGATAACAAGTTTGAACCTTAGGTTGGTAAGTGCCCTGATTAGCTTCTTGTTCCTTTGCTTCAACTTTTCATTGGTCTTCTCCACTTTGTCTATATGTAGGGATAAGGTTGAGTTCATATCAGTTTTGAGCTTGACTTGATCTTTGAGAATTTCATTCTCATTTTTGATGTTTCTATTAAGTATTTCCAACTCATACCTATCCCTTCTTAATACATCTATTTCAGACAGTGGAGGACTAGGGGTTCTCTCCTTACTTTCTGAAGCTCTCCTTTCCAAAGTTTCCACATAGTCATAAATTTCTTGTTGAGCAGGGTCAATTTCAGGGGTTCCTTCATTAAAATCCTCTTCAACATCTTCTTCAATGGATGTTTCTTCATCTTCTATATTAATCACCCCTGTTTGTTTGATTAGTGTTTTCTTCAGTTTCCCCTTTAGTCTGTGGCTTCTTCTAGGCTGAGAAGATCCCTCTCCTTTCTCCATGGAAGATTTCCTGATTACCTTTTCTTCCTTAAGCTGTCTCTTGATTTGAGTCAACTTCTCTGAAATGATTTCCTCACTACTTTCTTGGACTGTTTTGTCAATTTCAACTTTTGAAGCTCTCCATTTTCTACTTCTCCTTGTAGGCTGTGGTTCCGGTGAGGGTTCTTTTGGCTCTTCAAAATGATTTCTTATCAAGAAATTGTCCCATGTATAATTTTTTTTGGTTAAATGATGTTCAATCAAAATTTTAACCAAACCATGATGATATAAAGTTATCTCTAAAAATTGAACCCTTCTTTGAACACAGGAAGCCATCTTTTTCAAGCTTTGAAGCAAAAAGTAAGGTAGGTTTAAGTCTTCCCCCAGAAAATGCATTATCAGTCTAATGTGGTAGACATAAAATGTACCATATCTACCCTCACATGTAATAATTTTTTGTAGAAGAAGTAGTATGTTTCTCCATTTATTTTTCAATGCAAAACTTGGAATTCCTTTCTTAAATACAGTGACATCCATACCTGGTGATTTTAGAATTTGCTTCCAGGATTCATTGTGGAATTCTCTGTTTTTGAACCATCTCTCTCCATTTCTGAGCAACCTTGTAGCTTCTACAATGAAAACTTCAGTGACGGTAAATTTGACATCTCCCACTTCAACTTCAGTTCCTTGAAATGATCTTGCAAATGTTTTAGTGACTTCCCTGTGGAAGCCATTAAATTTCTCGAAAAATTGAAGCCATCCTATCTGTTGCAACATTTCTTTGCATTAAGGGTAGCCTTCTAAATATTTTGAACCCACTGGTTCAGTTCTTACAATGAAACCTGTAATTGCTTCTTCAATGTTCAGATTAACACTCTTCTACCCACAGAAACAATAATTTTCACCTTCGAATTGAAATGGCTTCAAGTTCTTAATGACAATGGCTTCAAACTTCGGAATGACATACCTCTGATTGACAATGAAAACAGCTTCAAAACTTCTGGCTGATATGCCTTTGTTGACAATGGAACTTTGGACTGATATGCCTCTGTTTGACAGTGACAAATGGCTTCAAATTTTCCACACTACTATACTTCTATCTCTCGGTGGCAAATAGCTTCAAATTCCCATACTGCTATATCTCTGTCTCTTGGTAACAAATGGCTTCAAATTCTTCTCTGCTATACCTCTGTGTTTATAGTGATAATGCTCAATCTCTGCCCACAGTGATACTTTGTCTGCCCACGGAATCAAATGGCTTAAAATTCTCACGCTGCTATACCTCTGAGTTTACCATTTTGCTCTGCTCTGCGTTTACAATGATAATGCTCAATGCTATACCTCTTCTTTGATATTGAAACTGCTATCCTTTTGCTCTACTCTCGGTGATAAGAATATCTCTGTCTACGGAATGAAATGCCGGCTACAGAATGGAGTGATGGCAGTGGTCACGGAATGAAGTAGTGGAATGAGGTGGAGGGAACGAATTAATGATTGAAGAGACGACAGAGATTTTTTGCAACGGAAAAGAGAATCATCATTGAATGATTTGGTTAAGAGACGTGAAGAATTCAAATACCTCGACCATTTTAACCGCTTAAATGATATCGGATATGGAATTTGAAATGAGAGATTTTAATCCAAAGTCTGTGGAGGGTTTATTGGTCTTGATCAATAAAAATAATTAAAACAACCTTTTCGAACAATCCATAACTAAAACTATGCTAAACTTTTATGAAATGCCATTATAATTTTAACTTGTTACCTCTGCCTTTCATTTGATTTTTGTAGTCTTTGTCTTCTTTGTTCACCTTTGGAAGAGTCTTCATGGTCCTTCTTGATTTTTCTTATTTATGAATACACTGGATCATTTTGTTGCAATTCTAATGTCTGCTGGTTAATGCCTTCAGGATTTGTAGCTGCGGAATGTCTGGCTAGTTGCGGAAAGGCTTAACAGCTGCAGAATGTACCTGTAGAGCATTTTGATCATGGAATGGAGTGGTTTTTGGAATATAAGTGAAATGTTACATGGTATGAATGAAGATGGATGATGAGACATGATATGTATGAAGTGGATGATGAAATGGAATGGATTCAGTTTATGAAATGGAGTGAAAGAACATAAGAACTGCCCTGCAATCCATGACATGTTTTATTCATTTACAGCAAGTCATCAAACTTTAAATTTTGACATGAAAATGAGATGGATGGAGGATGGAATGAGATGAATGGAACATGGAATGAAGTGGAACATGAATGAATGAAATGGAGTATGAATGGATAGGTGAGTGAAGTGAAATGAAATGAGATGGATCATAAGCACTATGGATCTGAACTTATGATTTTGTAATAGCTGCTTGTAAAAACAAAATGGAAAAGTTAGAGTGTCAGAGAGACTCTGATTTTCATCCTATATTTTCTATATAAACATGCCAATCAATGATTGGTTTTCATGTTTATACCTTTATTTTATTTTTTTATTTTTTTATTTTTTATTTTTTTTATTTTTTATTTCAAAGAAATACTTCAGAAAATTTAATCAAGTTGATGAAGAAGAAGAATTCTTCTTCATTAACTTCACATCACTGCTTTCTTGGAACTTCTTGACAAATTCTTCTCTTGAGAGTGGTTTGTGATACAACTTCAATCTATGACCATTCACAAGAAAAGTGACCTCTTCTTCATCTATAGTTCTGATTTCTACTGCCCCATTATCAAAAATTTCAACAATTTCATATGGCCCAAGCCAATGTGTCTGAAATTTCCCTTGAAAATCCTTGAATTTTGAATCAAACAAGAGAGCCCAGTCACCCTCTTTGAATTTCTTCTCTTTGATGTACTTTTCATGCCATCTAGCCCTTTGTTGTTGGAGTAGACTTGTCTTCTGAACTGCATCTTGTCTGATCTCATCCAATTCATTAATTTGCTCCAGTCTATGCTTTTGTGCCTCCGTTAAATCAAGTCCTAGCTGAACTGCTATTTTGAAAGTTTTAATCTGGAACTCTATGGGAAACAAAACTTGCTTTCCATAAACAAGCTCATAAGGAGTATGGCCTGTTGTGTTTCTCCATGTAGTTCTATAGGCCCACAAGGCTTCAAGAAGCCTATCTACCCAATCTCTTCTATGTAAATGAATAGTCTTTGTTAGGATTCCTTCAATGACCTTATTAGTAGACTCCACTTGACCATTTGCTTGTGGATGATAAGGAGTAGATTTTCTATGTCTGATTTTGTACTTCTCCATCATTTGCTCCACTAGCCTTGATGTAAATTGAGCTCCTTGATCTGTAACAATTTCCCTTGGGACACCAAAACGAGTAAAAATATCCTCAAAAAGAAAAGTAACTACATATGATTCATTAGCAACAAGTAATGGTTTAGCTTCTACCCACTTAGTAACATAATCAGTGCAAACTAATATATATTTCTTTTGTCTTGATGGAGGACTAATAGGTCCTACAAAATCCAAAGCCCATTTTTCAAAAGGTTCAATGTGTACCCGAGGTTGTAATGGCATCTCACCTGAAGGAGAAGGTTTCCCTACCCTTTGGAAACTGTCACACCTTTTGACATACTCCTTAGCATCTTTGAACAAGGATGGCCAATAATATCCTAAATTAAGAATCTTATAGGCTGTCCTCTTATCTGCAAAGTGTCCGCCACAAGGTTCATCATGACATGCCTTGAGAATCTCAGGCATCTCATCTTCACGAACACACCTTCTAATAATCAAATATGGACCTGTCTTGTACAACTCATTAGCGACCCATGAATATTTTTCACTATCATTAATGATTTTTCTTTTATCCCTTGCATTCATAATTGAAGGAAATTTTCCTAAAACTAAATAATTAGCAATATCAGCAAACCATGGAGTTTGAGTAGAGATTGCAAAAAGATATTCATCAAGAAATTGATCTTCAACCGGAGTGTCATCTTTGATATTTTGGATTCTAGATAGGAAATCAGCCACTGTGTTTTGTTTTCCAGGCCTATCTAGAATAGTAATGTTGAATTCTTGTAAGAGCAACAACCATCTTATAACTCTGCCATTAGTGATTGATTTGTTCATTAAATATCTAATTGCAGAATGATCAGTGTGAACAAAAGTTTCATAGCCTGTTATATAGTGTCTAAATTTTCTTATGGCATGAACAACAGCTAAAAACTCTTTTTCAGTTACAGTATAATTTAACTCTGCAGGAGTCAAATTTTTACTAGTATAATAGATGGCATAGGGAATCAAATATTTCTGTCCCAAAACTGCTCCTAGAGCTATATCGGAAGCATCTGTCGAGATATGAAAAGGTAACTTCCAGCTAGGTCCCCTTAATATAGGTGCTTCAGAAATTTTGGTTTTCAGGGTTTCAAAAGCTAACTGGCAATCAGAAGTCCATTTGAATTCACAATCTTTGGTGAGTAATTTGAAGAGTGGAGATGCTATCTTGGTAAAGTTTTCTATAAATCTCCGATAATACCTTGTAAATCCTAGAAAAATTCTAACATCTCTTTGACAACTTGGAATGGATAGGTTAGAAATGACTTCAACTTTTGCCTCATCAACTCTAATCCCATCCCCTAAAATGTGGTGCCCTAAAACAATACCTTCAGTAAACATCATAAAACATTTTTCATGACTAAGTGAAAGGTTTGCTTCTTGACATCTTTTTAAGACTTTTTCTAAGTTTTCTAAAGCCTCTTCAAATGTATTCCCATAAACCGTGAAATCATCCATGTACACCTCTACACAGTCATGTATTAGATCCGAAAAAATTCCTAATACTGCCCTTTGGAATGTTGCAGGTGCATTGCATAATCCAAATGGCAATACTCGGTAGGCATAAGTACCCCAAGGACAGGTGAATGTGGTTTTGTCTTGGTCTTCAAGTGCTACTTGGATTTGATTGTAACCACTAAACCCATCTAGGAATGAAAAGTACTTTTTGCCAGCTAATGTATCTAATACTTGATCTATGAAAGGTAAGGGAAAATGGTCTTTAAGAGTAGATTTATTCAGTTCTCGGTAGTCAACACATACCCTCCATTTTCCATTTTTCTTTGGCACAATTACCAAAGGAGAAACCCACTGACTATCTGAAATAGGATAGATGAAATTAACTTTTAACAATTTTTGCAATTCCTCTTTAACAATTTCCCTAAGATTTGGATTCATCCGTCTTTGAGGTTGTCTGATTAGTTTGCAATTTTCCTCTATATAGATGTGATGAGTACAATTCTTGGGGCTTATCCCTTTCATGTCAGTGTATTCCCATGCATATGCAGAAGAATGTCTCTGTAATACTTTGACTAACTCTTCTTGTTGAGATTTTTCTAGGTTCTTATTTATGTTCAAAGTTTTGCCTGGAAAAATTTCACTTGTAGAGTTGCCAAATTTGTCCATAGAATGAAGAGACATCTGCCTAGATGACAAAAATTCAATATTGGATCCCTCCTGAAATGATTCATGTTTGTGTTCTGGAGAGGATTCAAAGTTTTCTAGAGTATTCAAAATTTGATTATCTTCACTAATTTCTGAAATTGTGAAGAGTGGTTGTAAATATTCTTCATCCTCTATCCATCGAGTGTCATCTAGATCTGTAATTGTCCTAACTGGAGGATATAAAGTGAATTTCTTAGTTGAACTACCATCATAAATATACATATCATCGGACCTACAACTAATAAAAGCATCAGCTGTAGCCAACCAAGGTCTTCCTAATATAACAGGATGGCCTCCTAGATTATTCTTAGGAGTTAGGATCCCGGTGTTCATGTGTGTTGCATATGTGTGATGATTATAATGTTCTGTCTGCACCTGTTTACTGTTTCTGAAATATCTGATGAATGGATAATGCAATGATCTGAGTTAAGATTCAAACACATAATTAGATCTCTGGACATACGCGAGTTCTGTAAAGGATATCCGTGTATATACGCTAGTTTCCTTCAGTAAAGTAGCGTATGGGTTTTTAGAAAGGAAAAAGTAAAAATTTAATTGTCTGCACTAAATACTGATTCACCCCCCCCCTCTCAGTATTTTTCCCAACAATTGGAATCAGAGCAGGTCCTTCTGAAAAAGCTTAGCCGCTAGAAGGAAGATCAATCAAGATGAGCTATCAAGAAGGAACAGCATCTATCAAGCCTCCGCTTTTCAATGGAAGCAATTTAATCTTCTGGAAAATGAGGATGAGATCCTTTCTTCAGTCTATGGGAGCAGATGTATGGGCCATTGTTGAACAAGGATATCAATATCCAGCTGCTACACCAACAGATCCAACTGAAAGGAAGAATTATGAATCAAATGCAAAAGTGGTCAATGCTATACCAGGAAGTCTAACAGAATCAGAATTTGTCAAAGTCATGCAGCTGAATACAACAAAAGAAATATGGGACAAAATCATTCTGAGTTATGAAGGTGATGCAAAGGTAAAAAGTGCAAAACTCCAAACTCTCAGAATTGAATATGAAAATTTAAAGATGCATAGTGATGAGATTATTTCCAGTTTCTTTTTACGTCTTGATGATGTTATAAATCCTATGAAAATTTTTGGAGAAACAATAACCGAAACTACTTTGGTTGAGAAAATTTTGAGATCGTTGTTTGGTCTCAATCTAGTCTCCTAAATTGAGATCATTTAATTGTCAACCAGGGTTGGTAAACTGCTGAAATGAAGTGTACTGTATGTACCTAGGTGTTTGTTTCTTAATGCGTTGTGTGTAGTGTTTTGTGATGTTTTTGGTCTTTTGTGATGATTTATGATGTTTTTGGTCTTTTGGTGGTTTTATGTTCACAAGAAGGATGACTAGAAAGCTAATGGAAAGAAGCTAATGATTAGAAACAAAGTGAGACCTAATTGGTTGATGACAAATGACAAATGCAATTGCAAACACTGAAGTAGAATCAAATCTAAACTATGACTAAGCAAAAACAGAGCTTGATAATGACTTCTAAGGAAATGATTAAAAACATAAACTAAACTTGTCAAATTCTTTCATCAAAGGCATTTGAGAGAGAGCTTGAAACATGGTCAACTAAGCATGCAAATCTTCTTAACTAAACAGTTTAAACAACTAACTCATAATGATGTAACATTTTATCCTTGATTAGAGATTTGTTGAAGCATATTTGGAATAAAACATTTATACCATCATAAGATCTTCTACTCTAAAGCTAATTCCTATTCTGCAATTTAATTGAATGTCACAAAACCTTACTCAAGAGTTATTGATTTCTTTTCAAAGTCATCTTTTGAGAGAGGACTCTGTTTATGAAATGATAAGGAAATTGCAGAGGTACTTTAGGCCTTAAAATGATGTTGTCTTCTGTTCATATGGTTATGAATCAATTATGAATTTTAGAACAAGAAGAGGTTTGTAAATAATGAAGGTTGTTTTGTTAATCTTAACAACTGAAGTAATCTAATGTGCAGTGAATGACAACTGAATGTGGAATGCAAATGCAATGAAAAACTGAACTTAAAATGTCACTAATCTAAAACAATGCTGAACTACAAGTCATTATCAAACTTAAAGCAAAACAACTGAACATGAGTTAAGTGCAATTAAACTCCGGAGCATCCTAAATAGACTATCATGCATTATTCTATGGAATTATACAGTCTGTTTGTCCATCATGATTGATATTTTGGAAGAGTTCCTTCTTTTGGAAGAGTTTTTAGAACAATCCAGACTGTGTAATTGAGTGCAAATGCAAATGTAAAGACTGAAAGCAATGAAAAACTAAGATATCATAGCCATCTCCTACCCATCATTATGATATTTTTGACAATCGTTTAAGAGCAAGAACAACTATGGTACTTAGTGAAAACACACAACTAAAACGTTCAAGATCACAATCATGCTTAAGACAGTATAAAGATTTCTTGGAAGAGTTTCTTCTTGTGGAAGAGTGCTTATCATAAGTATAACTGTGATGGTGAATAAAAGAGACTACAATTAAACCCTACAATACTATAGCTATTTCCCATTCATCATTATAATATTTTGGAAGAGCTTCTTCTTTTGGAAGAGTTAGAATGAGTATAACTACAGTAACTAATAAAAGCAACTACGAATTCAACTTCTAATCCTACAATACTATAGCCATTTCCGATTCATCATTATAATCTTTTGGAAGAGCTTCTTCTTTTGGAAGAGTTAGAATGAGTATAACTATAGTAGCTAATAAAAACAACTACAAATTCAACTTCAGAAACGTAAAGGCAGCTAGAATACTTATCTAAATTACGCAAATAAATCCGTGCAAGAGGCAGGGGCCCTCTACCACCTGACGGAATATAACTCCAAATCAAATCAACGCTTTCAAAACAACACTGTCTGCTTCATTAAAAGTGAAATAACTTGAACAGAGCACTCTGCGTCTTCAGAAATGTAGCACAGAATCTAAGCAAAATCTAGAACAAAAATCTAGCCTAGCTCTCGGTTTCCCAAGTGTTTATATAACAAATGTACATAACAAGACTTGCAACAATTCCAGGATCATTGTCTTTCCTTATCGAAATCACATTAGGACTCTTGAAGTGGCAACATAAAAAGGAAAAGGACATCTGGACTGAGACAGTCCTAATAGAAGTCTGCCTTCTTAAATGTGTTCCCACGTATCAAAACCATATCCAGAATTCGTTTCTTCCTTCATGGTGAGCAACGAACAATGTAGACATGACGTGGATTATGCCCATATGCGGTTTTTCTTGAGAGGCCACCCGGAACATACCCAAACGTGAAGACAGCTTCAGAATTTCCGGTTAGCTACGGAATGTCTGCATTCTGCAGCTAGTTCCGGTCAAAATGCATTACAATGGCAAAAATCACAAAACTTAGCAATTCAGTCATGTAAATCATTCTAAAAGTAATTTTAACTAAATTCATTGATCAATTGGGTCTATGATAGCAATGGACAAAGGAAAATGAGGTAAAATGGAATGAAATAAAGCACAATTTTGAGGCTCAACAATCGCTAACAGCAAAATTTGAGTCAAAAGTCTCTGCTCTTGAAGAAAAACAGGATCTTCAAAATCTTACTGTGGTGCAAATTCATGGCATACTGACTGCATATGAAATGAGAAGAGGAGGACCATCTGAAGTCAAAGAAGCTGTTTTTAGAGCTTCTACAAAAGGGAAAGAAGTACAAGAAGCATAAGGATCAGGATATATTTCGGAAGAAGATGAGGCAAATTTTGTAAAGAAACTTCAACTTGGTACAGGACGGTTTAGAGGTAAGCTTCCTTTCAAATGTTTTAATTGTGGAAGAGTTGGTCATTATGCTGCTAAGTGTCCTCACAAAGAAACACTTGCAAAAGGAAAGGAAGTAGCTAGAAATAAGAACCGGTCTAGCACTAGAAGAAGTTACTATACTCATGATGACAATGATGGGGTATCTGATAGTGAGGAAGAATGTGAACAAGATCTTAGACTTCTCATGGATTTTGAATCTAAAGAAGAAAATGATACTTTTGTGGATGCTCTAGAAGACAATGATTTTCTTGAAGAAAACAATCAACTCAAAATACGCTTAGAACAAAGCAGAATTCTCTTAGAAGAATATAAAATTCTCTTAGAAGAAATGAAAATAACCATCGAGACTTTGGAAAAGGAGGTTGAAGAGGCAAAGAAACACAATGAGAAATTAGAATGTGAAGTGGTAAGTGTAAGAAAATAATTTGAGAAAGCAAAGACTCTGAATTTCAGATTTGCTAAAGGATCTGAAACCTTATATGAGATTATCAAGGTACAGTGTTCTCCTCTTATAAAGACAGGTCTTGGATATAGTGGAGAATCTTCTCAAGCTTCAGCACTAAATTATCTAAAAGCAACTACAGCTGGTTTACAAAATTCTGCCACTCAGCAAGGGAATAAATAATCTTCACAGGTAAAGCAAGATCATCCTAATGCAAGGAACACTAACAGGAATATCTTTCAAAGAAGCCCCAATCAACAGGCAAATTCAAGTAGAAGATTTCATGATCGCAGAAATTTCTTCTTCAATGGACAATGTTTCTCATGTCACAATTTTGGCCATAAAGCTGCTCAATGTGTTGCATATAAAACCATCATGAAAAGAGAAGCAAGAAAGAAAAGGGTTGATATTGAAACAAAGAAGAATACATATAACAAATTTTCTCCTCTTCTAAATGAAGTTGAATGTGCTTATTGCAATAACTATGGGCATGAAGAATCTGAATGCAGGAGCAAAATTCAGCCAAAAGAGCATCTTCCTTCAAAATCCAAAATATGGAAAATGAAGGAATCACAAGTTGAAAATTGTGGCATAGCGTTATTTGCGGAAGGTGAGGAAAATAAATGGTACATTGATAGTGGATGCTCGAGACACATGACAGGTGATAAACACAAAATTCGTGCATATAGTGCTCTAGAAAAGGAAAAGAAAGTTACTTTTGGAAATAATACTCCTGCTGTAATTAAAGGAAAAGGGTCTGTGTTCCTAAAAGAAAAGGTGAAGGCTAATGATGTCATGTATGTGGATGGATTAAGGCATAAACTGTTAAGTGTAAGTCAAATGTGTGATCAAGGAACTGAAGTTGTCTTTAGTTCAAAAGAATGTGTGGTTCGTGATCTTGATACATGTAAAACAATTATAAAAGGAAAAAGAACTCCAAGCAACCTGTATGTATTGAATAATTGCAAAGAACAATGTTACTTGAGTAAATCTTCAGAAAACTGGCTATGGCATAGAAGGTTGGGGCATCTAAGCTTCTCTCAAATCAACAAATCAAGCAAACTTAATGCTGTTCGTGGTCTTCCCAATATTTCTCTACCTGAAAGTATCATATGCAAATCTTGTCAATTTGGTAAGCAAACCAGAGAGCAATTCAATGCCAAGGAAGGATCGTCAAGTAAGCCTCTTGAACTCATTCATACTGACATATGTGGACCTATGAGGAAAAAGTCACCACGTGGTGAAGAATACTATATCTTATTCATTGATGATTTCTCTAGAATATGTTGGATTGGGTTGATCAAACACAAAGATGAAGCATTTGAAAAATTTCAGATCTTCAAAGCGCTGGTTGAAAATGAATTAGATCTAAAAATCAAGTGTCTTAGATCTGATCGAGGAGGAGAATATACATCAAATGAATTATTTGAATTCTATGAACAACATGGCATAAAAAGACAGTTTTCTGTAGCAGGCACTCCACAACAAAATGGCGTAGCAGAAAGAATGAATATAACAATTCAACAAATGGCTAGAGCTATGCTTGATGATTCCGGAACACCTGACATTTTTTGGGGAGAAGCAGCTCACACAGCAGCAAATATTCTTAACAAGACACATATTCGGGTAAATAGTGACAAAACTCCATATGAACTCTGGTATGGTAATTCTCCCTGTGTGAAACATTTTACAGTTTTTGGAAGTAAATGCTTTATAAAAAATAATGATGAAAAGCTTGGCAAGTTTGAACCTAGATCAGATGAAGGAATACTTCTTGGTTACTCATCTACAAGCAGGGCATACAAATGTTACAATAAAAGGCTTCGAAAGATTGTTGAAAGTATTGATGTTGTTATTGATGAGTCTCATGCAGTCCCTAAAGAAGAAAGACAAACAAAAGAAGAAGATGATGGTGACTTTTGTCCTTCTACATCAAATAGAAATGATATAGACAGTGGATACAATGAAGAACCTGAAGATGATTTATCTGGAAAGGCTCCATCCAGATATGTTCAAAAGAATCATCCTGAATCTCAAATTTTGGGAGACAAGGAATTAGGTGTACAAACAAGGAGGACTCTTATGGGATCTCCTAGCTATCTGGCATTTCTATCCACGATTGAACCACACAATGTAAATCAAGCTAGCAAAGATGAATTTTGGATTCAAGCCATGAATGAAGAACTTGATCAAATTGAAAAGAACCACACTTGGGAATTGGTACCAATACCACATGATAAAAATGTCATTGGAACCAAATGGATATTCAAGAACAAGCTAAATGAGAATGGGGACGTTATAAGAAACAAAGCTAGACTGGTTTGCAAAGGGTATACTCAACAAGAAGGTATAGAATTTGAAGAAACTTTTGCTCCTATAGCTAGACTTGAAGCCATAAGAATGTTTCTTGCTTTTTCAAGTTTTCAACAAATCAAATTTTATCAAATGGATGTCAAATCTGCTTTCCTCAATGGTGATCTAGAAGAAGAAGTTTATATAGAACAACCAGAAGGGTTCATTTTGGGAAATGATGAAAATCTTGTTTGCAGACTTAAAAGGCTTTATATGGTCTCAAACAAGCTCCAAGGGCTTGGTATTATCATCTTGACAAATATCTTCATCAACAAGGATTTTCAAAGGGGTCTGCTGATAGTAACTTATACACAAAAATTGAAAATGATAAACTATTGATTGTGGTTGTATATGTCGATGATATCATTTTTGGAAGTAATTAAGAATCTATGAGCCAGAAATTTGCTTCTGTCATGTAGCAAGAATTTGAAATGTCTTTACTTGGGGAACTAACATTTTTTCTTGGCTTACAAGTGCATCAAACTACAGAAGGTATATTCTTATCTCAAGCAAAATACCTTAAGCAAATTCTGAAGAAGTATGGGATGGAAGAGTGCAAACCTGTAAGTACACCAATGATAACCGGATGTAATCTCAGTTCTCATGATGATTCTCCCTTGGTGAATCAACCAGAATACAGATCTATGATAGGAAATCTTCTGTATCTCACTGGGACTAGACCGGATATTATGCATGCAGTTGGGATTGTTGGACGATTCCAAGCCAATCCAAAAGAATCTCATCTTCAGGCTGTCAAAAGAATATTCAAATATCTACAAGGAACACAAGAATTTGGACTATGGTATCCAAAGAATGCTGATCTTACTCTTCATGCTTACACTGATGCAGATTGGGCTGGAAATGTTGATGATCGGAAAAGCACAAGTGGTGGTGCATTCTATATGGGGCCCCGGTTGGTATCTTGGTTCAGTAAGAAGAAAAGTTCTATTGCCTTATCTACTGCTGAAGCAGAATATGTGGCTGCCGCATCTTGTTGCACTCAACTCCTTTGGATGATACAAACCTTGGAAGATTTTCAAATCAAATGTACTTCTCCTATCTCCATTATGTGTGATAATACAAGTGCCATCAGTATCTCAAAGAATCCTGTTATGCATTCAAAGACCAATCACATCCCCATCAAGTATCACTTCTTACGTGAACAAGTGCTTGAACAAAAGGTGAAGTTGGAGTATGTTCCCTCCAAAGAACAAGTTGCTGATATTTTTACCAAACCTCTGCCCAGGGAAGCGTTCGAATATCTCAGACAAAAGCTGGGTGTTGTCTCTATCTCTCAGAAGATCAGATCTGATTAAATTCAGAATATTAAATTGGATACGCGGGTTTCTTTAAAGACAGTCGCATATATACGCGAGTTTATACACAGAAAACCGCGTATGGGTGGTTGCTGACAAAGTTTCTGAGTCAGCATTCTTCAGCACAACCTATGGTGTTGTTTGGTATCTTTGATGCTGTATGGTGTCTATGGTGATGTTTCAGCTCTTATATTTTTGTTTCATTCTCTGATATTGGGGGAAGATGCCTTGATGATTGGCTGTTGAAAGTGTTCAGGTTACTCAAGCTAAGGAGGAGTTTTGGTCATATGGAAAGGATGCACAGTTTCAGGGGGAGCATTAGCCTGGCTGAGAATAATGCATTTTTGGCATTATGATGGTTCTGAAACTTGATCTCTCTCTTGAGGTCTTTTTGTTTTTGGTTGTGTAAAGTCATACTTGTAATTTGATGAAAAGGTCATGTTGAGACCCATGATGTAAATTGTAATATTCAGTCATGTAAGGACTTGTTCAATTTTGTAAACCCACTTGGATGGGTAGTTGAGTCAAAATGTGTAAACCCACTTGGTTGGGTATTTGAGTCGCATATGTAAATCCATTTGGTCGGATCTTTGATGTAAGTATGAGTCTTGGTGATAGGAAGGTCATAGAGTCATGTACTTCATTTAAAAATATGTTTGAAGATTCAGCATGAACTCAGGGGGAGCATGGTAACTTCAGTGCACATCAGATCTGCAGAGCTCTTATGTCTACATGAGGATAAAAACCTTGTGTTGATTTTGATCCACCCTTTGCCCTTTCTGTCAAAGGGGGAGAGTGACATGGTGTTTTCATGGTGTTTTCATGAATAATGGTTGTGCTTAATGTATCTATCTGTTATGGTGATCAAACACCATCATGGTTGCCATCAAGTCCAAAGGGGGAGATTGTTGGCAATATGATGCAGACTGTTGTTCTTGATGGCAACCCACTTGATGAAGATAATGGCAATCTGCTTAATGAAGTTGTCCTTGATGGAAACCTACTTGATGAGTTGCCTATGATAAGAAACCTATGTGCTAAAGATGTAAGAATGATGTATCTACAAATCAGCTCAGATGTGAAAGAGAAAACATTTCCAGTAAGTGCCAGAAAAATGATAAATATAATATTTCACAATGTATACACTACTTTTGTGAAGGAAACCCGTGTATATACTCTACTTTTGTGAAGGGAACCCACGTATACATTCAGGGTTAGCATATACGCAGTTTTTATGAGGCAAAGTTGCGTATACACGCGAATACGCACGCTCAAAGTCACGTATGCCTTTTGCGCTCTAAAAACTATGATACCTAGGGGCATTACCATGGTATTGACCCATTGTATTGAGTGTTAGATTATCCATTTGATCCCGTCCAGGAATACCATCGGAAGTTATGTGGTTTTGACTCATGGTATTGATGAAGGATAACCCTATATAAGGAGAAGAAAATCATTTGTGCAAGGTGTGTGCAAGTGTCTGGGCTTTGATGAATACTTCACTCTAAAGTATATCTGTATGGTTGAACCCTGTTCCTAATTGATAGATCTAAATCTATGATGCACCTATGAACATGATGAAGGCTCAAGATCTCTAGATCTATAAATGGTGAATGTCAAGGATGATCTGAAAAGAAGTGAAGAATACCTGGCGCAATCCTGTTGAAGAGATTGAAGAAATCTGGGTAAGTTTATAGATCTGCTCTGTACTGCAAATTTCATCTTTTATAGATCTATACGCAGGTTGGTTTCATGAAAAGCGTGTGTATACGCAGGTCTATGGAAGGAAAAGTGCGTATGCGCAGTTAGGGTTTTTCTCTGAAATTGCACTGAAGTATACGCAGGTTAGTCTTCTGGAAAGCGCGTATATACGCGGGTCTGATTAAATAAAAGCGCGTATGATTTCTGATCTAATAGTTGCTGAAGGTTGAATGTGTTTCTGCATATCTATTCTGAATTCTGGGTTATATCTGATATTCTGGTTACAGTGGTCTCACTGTTCTGTTTGAAGCATTGAGCAAGATATGATTATTGATAAGTGAAGGGTTGTGTTGAAGCTGTTTGATCCAGTTTGAAAATTGATGAAACGTTGTTTGCAGTGGAGCTGAGGGTCGAAGCCTTCAGTCAGGGGGTCGTATCTCCCTTCCAAGAGAGGCTGTTAAACGAGAGCAGGGGGTTGTAGCTCCCTTCCAGGATAGGCTGGTAAACGAGAGAAGGTTTTAGCCTTCTGCAGGTGGGTGCCTGCGTGCTGGTTTGAGTCTGCACCAGTGCATGATTCTAAGAAGTTTTCTTAATAATAAATTTTGAAGGCTGAAGCAACGGCAGCGGTGGTTTTCTCCCGAATTGGGTTTCCACCTAAAAATCCTGGTGTTCATGTGTGTTGCATATGTGTGATGATTATTATGTTCTGTCTGCACCTGTTTACTATTTCTGAAATATCTGATGAATGGATAATGCAATGATTTGAGTTAAGATTCAAACACATAATTAGATCTCTGGACATACGTGAGTTATGTAAAGGATATCTGCGTATATATGCTAGTTTCCTTCAGTAAAGTAGCGTATGGGTTTTTAGAAAGGAAAAAGTAAAAATTTAATTGTCTGCACTAAATACTGATTCACCCATCACTCTCAGTATTTTTCCCAACAAGTGTAAAAACCCAAATATTAATGCTTGGGAAAATTACAAAGAAAATCAATGGGAAACGCATGAAGCGGAGCCTATGATGTGGGACCCGGCATGGGTGGAGGGCAATCAGCTTTGAGCCGTTGGATCTTACGAGGAGATCAACGGAGGAGGTTAAAAGATGAACCTTGGGGAAGGTCTGATGGAATAAACATGGAGGAAGATGTGATGCAACGTGGGCCGTTGATCTCGGAATAAACAAACGGTCAGGATGGAATCATAAAATCGCAATTGGGGGGAGATGGAGGGTAACACTTTCAAGATCTTCCGATTGGAGATGGTGCGATTGAGCGCCAGCCATCCAATTTGGAACAAGATCGATGGTGGAAATTACATCAGCAGGGAGAAAGCCAGGTGAAATGAGCGGGTAGTGATTAAATATGGGTCGTTGGATCTCTCGGGACCGATGGCTCCGATTCAATCGAGGGATCGCAATCGGGGGATACATTTGAGAACTTGCGATTGCGATTTGGATATACGCGCAATTGAGCATCGGCCGTCAGATCTGGGACCAGATCCACGACCCACATTCAATCGGAAGGAGATAGATAGGGAAGACGGAGCGACGAGTGATGAGATCCAAACCATTAGATCACAAGAGATCAACGGCTCAAATGAAATCAGGGAATCGTAATCGGAGGAAACGGAAGGGCGACACACAAAAAGTTCCAATTGCGATTGGAGCGGTGGTGTGATGGAACAAGTGCGATTAGCGCTGAGCCGTTGGATCTGTACAGATCCACGGCTGGTATCACAACAGGAACACAAAGGAGGAAGTCAATCGCATTGGAGATTTCGAAGTGACAAAGGGAAAGCGTTCATCCGCTCTTCCGATTGCGATAAGCACCCAGAGCTTAGATGCTTAGTTTTGGTGCTCGGTTACATGGTGGGGGAGTGCTTAGGGCTGGGCTGAAAGGGGCTACACCTGGTAAATGAAGCAAGGTGGGTTTTCTTAGCCGGAAAAGAGGGTTTTTAAGGCTAAAGAGGGGAACGATAGAGAGAATAAGGGGGTTTCAGCCAAAAAAAGGGTATTTGTGAGCTTACGAGGGGAATTAAGATGAATTGGAAGGCTTAAAAGGGAATTTGGAGAACTTAGCAGAGAGGAAAAATGGTGTTGAAACAGAGAATCAGTGGGAATAAAATAAGGGAAATGGAGGCCTTTTTGGGCATTATTCTTCACAGAAACAGAGGGGTTTTTTAACTGGAAACAGTAGTGGGATTCATCAAAGGACAAAGGGAATAAAGGGACTTTAAGGATGATGTGTTTTCAGCATGAATCCGTTCCTTGAAAGCTCCGAGATAGTTTGACCCCCTATTTGCTTGTTAAAAATTAATAGGGGGCTAACATGATCAACACATTGTCTCTAAGGACGGAATTCGCCTTGACCCTCTTAAGGTCGAGGCTATTGTTAATCTCCCCTCCCCATCCTCGGTGCATCAACTTCAGAGTCTTCAGGGGAAAGTGAATTTCTTATGTCACTTTATCCCGAACAATGCAGAGGTAGCCAAAGGGTTTACGCGACTTCTAAAACAGGACGTCCCTTTCTGTTGGGATGAGATTACTCAAAAATATTTCAATAACCTTAAGACGTTGCTATTCAATGCTCCATTAATACTTCCTCCAAACTATCATCACGACTTTACCCTCTATTTGGCTGCTGCATTCAGCACAATTGCCATGGTTCTGGTACAGGATGACGATGACGGTAACGAACACGTGGTTTATTATCTGTCTCAGAATCTCCTCGACACTGAAATGTGTTATGCCCATGTCGAGAAGTTGGCACTGGCCGTGGTCCAGGCCATTCATAGGTTTCTCCATTACATCCTGTTATGCACGCTAACCCTGATTTCCGACTGCAACCCCATGACTTACATTTTGTCTCGATAATTGCTGGGGGTCAAGTACTCAAAGTTGATTGTGATCCTCCAAGAGTTTGATTTGGAGTTCACTACTGCCAAATCGAAGAAGAAACTGGGTTTTTCTTATCTCATTTTCTCCCTCCCTACCGACTCTGTTCCGTCTCAATCCAAGGATCATATCCCGGATGAAACTCTCTTCTTAATCAGCACTCTCGATCCATATTACGGTGATATCATCGTGTACCTCTAGACATCTACCTGCCGGTCCGAGTTAATGAAGGATGCTCAACAACGTGTTCAACACCAGCTGCAACCACATCGCATTGTCGGAGATACCCTATATCGGGTCGGAGTCGATTCTATACTCCGTCGATGTTTGACCTTAGAAGAGGCTGAGAAAGTTCTGAATGACTATCACAGTGGCGCCTGTGGTGGTCACATGTCTGGTTATGCTACCACCCAGAAGATTCTACGTGTAGGCTATTTCTGGCCATCTATCTTTAAAGACTATACTATTGCGGTACGGAAGTGTCATGCGTGCTAGATCTTCCAATGCAAGATGCATGCATTGTCCCTCCCATTACATCTTGTCATTACAGTGGGACCTTTTTCCAAATGGGGCATTTATTTTATGACGTGTAACCCTCACTTGGCTGAGGGGCATGCTTATATCAATTTTGCCATGGATTATTTCACCAAGTGGGCTTAAGTGATGCCTACACTGGCTGCAGACGGTAAGACAGCTGCACAATTCATTTTCAACCATGTGATCATGCGTTTCGGCATTCCTCAAGCCATCATCATTGATCATGGCTCTTATTTTCAGGACTACATGATGGCAGAGCTGACATCTAGCTTGGGCTTGTGTCATGACAGCTCAACACCATACTACCCTCAGGAAAATGGCCAGGTTGAATCCGTGAACAAATTTCTTGTCACGATGATTCAATGAACAATTGGTATACACAAATTGAATTGGCATCTCCAGTTGTTTTCATCTCTTTGGGCCTATCGAACATCAGTGAAGAGTGCAACCAGATTCACACCTTTCCAGTTGGTGTACGGTCTCGAGCTACTCTTTCGGTTGAATGTGAGATCCCTTCACTAAAATTGGCTGTGGAATTACTGCCCAATACTTCCCCGGAGGAAGAACATCTCATGTATCTCAAAATATTGGATGAAACTTGCCGCTTGGCTACTTTGGTTATCGAGGCACATAAAAAGCGGGTTAAAGCTCATTTTAATCAAACGGTTTCTCTGCGCTCTTTTACTAAAGGGGACCTTGTCCTCTTGTATGATCAAGCCCATGACAAGCTTGGGGTAGGAAAATTCAAACCTATGTGGCATGGGCCCTATATCGTTAAACGTGTATTAAAAAATGGGGCTTATGAGCTGATCGATTATGAAGGTCTTCCTTTGGCACAACCCAGAAATGGGTTGTACCTGAAGAAATATCATGCTTGAATAATTCTTGCGTAGTATGTGTACATAGGTGATTTTTTCATTTGTGTGCATGTGTGGTGTGGTGTTCTTTGTAAGTGTTTTTCTGCTTATTGGGTCTTGCTAATCGTGTAGATGTCTATTACTCCTTATGTCGGTTTCATGGATGGTGCCTCCCGCAGTACCAGGAACCTGTATTCGACAGCCTGGGTAATTTACGATCCTGTTGGTGAGTTGGTTAACTTACAAGGTGTTTTCCTAGGGCCTGCTATAAATAATGTCGCGGAATATAGTGCCATTTTGGAATTATTAAACAAGGTTGTCAACCTAGGTATTCGCGCGTTGCTTTCATATCTGGACTCACAGCTTGTGGTTTTACAGCTCAATGGTCATTATTTAGTTAGAAACCCATGTATTTTAAGGCTGTATCTACGTATTCATTTACTTGAAAGAAATTTTGATTACATTACATATCAACATATACCAAGACGAATGAATAAACTAACAGATGCAATAACCAACATGGTATTAGATAGACATTTATGCAATTTGTAAAAAAATCATCATATGTAAGCAAGATCCATGTAGAAATAGATGTATATATATGTCGAATTTTTGCAACGCGTGCATCATATAAAACCCAAAAATGTACATGTTTGTGTCAATTACATCCGGAGACAACATGTCTCTCAAAAATATGCAAATAAAATCCTAGGCAACTAATCAACATGGTGCTCATGGTAGCACGTCACTGCCCGCACCAACCGCTTTAATAAGCGATGGAGGCAACTCGGTACCCGTACTGTGTGCCTCTGATAAGCTAAAGGGACATCAGCTAGGCAAGGATAATCCAGAACCCCGCGAGCAATACCCACTAGTTTTTGTACAAACGCATCCCCCTCGCCCACCTCACCTTGAGGGTCATACGCGAGAGGGTTCCTCCTCGCCACTAGTGAAATTCCAACGGGCCTCTCTGGGCCAACATCTAAATACATATACGATTACCTGTTAGAACATGCATGTATACCAAAAAATCATAAAACTCATAAAAATAAAAAAGATTCTTACCGAGCTCCTCATCCCAGTCCTCTCCTTCCGAGAATGGAAGGTCTGGGTCTCCAGTTAAATCAGTTCCTGCATAGGGCCAATCCTCTATGACGGTCAACTGTCGTCGGAGCCATCCAAAGAACTCGGGCCTCCATGACATATGCTAACTGCCCCCTGCCCTGGGCATCAATGCTGCCCATCAAGCCATCCGTGTCTCTCTCAATGGTGGATCCGAGACTATAGCCCCTTGGCCCGAGAAGATAGGTAGTCGTTCCAGGAAGAACAATACCAAGATTGACCTGTATCCAAACTGTTTCAATTTGGTATTTTTGTATTTGGTCAATTGCCGTTTCATTTTCATAGTCATGGCTGTGGCCCAGTCAAACACCGTTGGGTTCATGCATCCTGATGCAAGAAGGAGTTGTGTCTTCATAGCCTCGTGCGGTGCTTGTGACCCCACGACCTGTGTGATAGTATGTAGCACTACTCTGAGTGCTAGATCAGGAATGGTCTAAATGTCTACCTTTCCACTACCTGACCCTTTGCGTGCCCTTGCGCACACTCTATCCATGACCATTGTCATGTTTTCACCAGAAGGCCTGGTGCCTGTCAAGATAGGAACTGGACCTCTGCGTGACAGTCCAGTGATGAAGTACACGTCTGACACTTCAAGCTCGAGTACTTGATCTCGAAGTTTAAACTTCTCCTCGTCCTCATCCCAGATACTAATCAGATATTGCAGTAGTTCAGGCTAAGTTCGAAGACATGGCATTAGGAAGAATTTCTTCAAACCGCAATTTCGAAGAGCATTCATACACTGATCATTCTCCATTTCCAATTCATCTTCCTCATTGTGCTCTCTTTCCTTCCATTCAATTACCATTTTCGTTGAGTACCTACATCAAATCAAATATAGGAGTGTTAGAAACCTCCTCAAGTATTCAAATTTTCTTTTTAATGGTTCATTTTTTATATTTTTTGGCCGGAATTTGCGTTGCACCATTGGCATGGATGTCCAGCTAATAGTCACACCAGCTGGCACGGCCTCTGTGTAAAATAGAGTGGATTGGCATGGGTCCATGCCTGGTACCTGCACCAACCGCGAAGCCATAAATTTTTAAATTCCCTCCCCAAAAGGCCTCAAACCATGATTAAAGGTAATGAAATGCAACTTAAAAGATGGCTAATGGAAGTATCTCTTACCTGGAGAAGATGGTATCTGGATTCTTCCACTGGATTGCTCTCAATCGTCACCTCAAGATCGCAAAGGAAATGGATTACTATCGCTCTACAAAGAGGTAAAAAGGTGAAAAGTAAATATGTTTTTACTATTTGGTAATATTTATAACTTTTCAAAATAAAAATTAGGTTTTGGGACTTGTTTTTCCAATATTTTTCTATATTTTTGTTGTAAAATGGGTTTTACACTTTCTTTTTGTGCAATGATAGGTTTTCATGTGATTAGGATGATGACACGAGTTGTATTTTATACTTTTTCGGACTCGGTAAAAACACGAAAAAGTCACTACTGGAGTCATCTTTCAGCTCTTTTCTAACTCTCTAAAATTGAAAATATTGCTAAGACGCTTGTCATTTTGAACTCGTTAAATGGCTGTGAAATGACATCTACCCAGTATACATTTACCCCTTTTTTGGTTCGGGATAGATTATTTACGAAAAAGGAATACCCTAGCCTATCGTGACTAGGAGGTTCTCTCAGACATAGTTTTCTACCTTTTCGGATCTATGGGACTATCTACGAAAAGGGACTGCTAGAGTTTTCTTTTCCAATGTCTTTTCAAACTCTCTAAACATGAAAATACGATGAGTTCTTCCTTTTTCAGACCCGTTAAACACTGATGACATCGAACTCCGTCATAATGACGTTACTCGAGTTCCTCCTTCCTAGGGCTCGTTAAATGTACTAGGTTGGATTTTTCCGAAGGACAAACTTATATCGCAAGCATATGCAATCCCCATCAAGCTTGTTTTCAAAAATAATTTGGGTACTCACCAGAAATGGTGGGGGAAAATGGAACCAGTATTTTAGTTGTGTCGGCAGTATGTCCCTCTTGAACATGGCACTTGTCTGCATTTGTGTCAGGTCGGGACCATCTCATCTCGTTATCTGCTTGCCTTCATGGGTTTGGGTAATCTCTTTTGACCACTCATTCACTCTTTGCCATGTCATCATGACCTCAAATCCCATGATGTCAAATACTGCCAAATCCAATGTAGTGCTGCCGATATGTTCAAGAGAAGTTGGCCTCTGTAGTTTTCAACCTCCCTCTGATTCTCTGTTGGTCTTTATTCACAAACATTATATTCCTCTGTCTCGTGTCAATGATGTCAAAAACATTATGGCCCACCTTCAATTGAGGTCGCTTCCTGTCGACTTCAACTCATTATCCAGAAAGTTGATCTAGAGACTCCCTTTAGGTGCCTTAGAGCCTGCATGCCTCAATTGCAAGTTCTTCGCATTCAACGCAAGGTTTTCGTTATTGGCCTTCGATGGGACGATTCTATGGGTGTTTGACACTAGCTCACTGTTCACATTCCGTGGATTGTACCTATAGTACCTTGAGATCCATCCTCATTATTGGTGGTTTCTCTCGCGTCTGTTAGCTGCTTTCATTATCATATGGTAATCAGACGATGTTATTGCATGTTCGACCTCAGCTCACATATTTGCATGCTCGAACTTGTATACTGTTCGGGTCGAGATGGAGCGCAAGACCCTGGATTTTGTCTGATAAACATCCAAGATGTGGGTTCTTTGTGGATTATTATGATTTATTACATAACTCATTTGATTGGATGGCTGCGACCATACCTGAGTCTACTTGTTCGTCCTTATTTATTGGATGCCTGTGTCCATACCTTGGATCCTAGTTTTTGTACACTCTATTATGGATGGTTGTGCCCATACCACATATCATGTATCAGAGATATTAGTTGTATTTTTATTCGCAGGTTTTTTTATGGCAGTGTTTTCAGTTGGGTGCGTTCTCATAAAGCATTTCACCCCTCTCGACAGGCTTTGTTGAGACGTGCTCCGCTGCAAGCCCCGCCGAAGGAAGATCATAGCGTTAGAGCATTTGGTTGTAATCTCCCTTTTTGTCATCTATAATATAAGTGACTCTAATTTTGGTTCCATTCATGTGTCTACTCTTTTATGTAATGCCACGAATTATATCTTCTCTGACTGATATATAGTTACATGCTTTAAGTATTACGTTGTATGTCGCCATTTCTCCATGTGTGTATAGGTGTCCAAACGTGGAGAACGGAAGGATTGTGATCTGTCAAGATTGGGATGAGGAGCACCACTTCTTCCTTGACAACAACAGCATGGGATTTGAGGTAGGCTACTTATCGTGGTCTTTGTATTTCCTGTAACTAGGAACCAATGTCATTGCGTGATTCGATTGTTGCTAGACCCAATCTAGGGCTAGTGGGATCACCTCCCTCCACAGAGGGGATTTACCTCTACAAAAATTTGGTGACTCCAATGGGGAGGAGTGGGAGTTAATCCTTCCTCCATTATTTTGTTTTCGGCTTTTGTTTGTTTACTCTACTTTTCTGGTTCACCTTTCTTGGTGTTAAACCCCTGTTCAGCCCCTAGAAGACTAGATCCAGTCTCTGTGAGTTCATTTTTATTATTTTTCAAGGGTAAACTCGATTGCTGCGGTTATCCCCCTGACAGTCGGGCCAACTGGCACTTTTTTCTCATTGGGGACCCATGCCAACCCCTGTTTGGCACAGATTACAGCCAAACAGGCAGGGAAACTCTGCTTGGTATTAGGGTCTGCCTGTTCTTGGACTTTCTCAGCTTGAATGTTGGTCCTGGTTCATTTTCTTTGATATATTAAGTGCTTTGAAGTCATTTTTTATTGTGTTTAGCCCCTTTCCTCCAGTTTTTCACCTTCTTCTATCAGTTTTGCATTCTACCCCTAGGGCTTCTAGGTGCTTTACTGTGCTGAGCCTCTGGTGGGAGTTTTGGGTCTTCGCTTTCCCGGTCAACTTCCTTTTTGCTTCTTTGCATTCATCTTATTCAATTCCATTGAATCATTGCATTAATTGAGTGATTGTCCTCTCTTTCATTCAGTTTCACTTTGTGTTGCTCCAAGCCTAGATTACACGATTTGTTTGAGTCTCTTTCGAAATTCTTCTTCATTGTGAGGGATTTTGTCATCAGTTTGAGTCTTGATTATGTGCATTTGAATTGAGTGAACTTTTTTTGTTTTAAGATCTCTCTTTTTCATTTCTCAAATTGATGTTTTCATTAGTTTTTCATTCATTTAGTGCATTTTGCTCTAATATATTGGAAAATACAAAAACAAATCTTTTGCATTTCGATTGGCATAGTGAAAATTGAAAGCTCTTTCACATTACTAGTGTTATATAACTTTAGAGAGAAGTTTTCTAGTTTCATTAGCTTGCATTGGAAATAGTAGTGGATGTTTTTGTGTGTTCATTTTGCTGTCATTTGAAAGCTCTCAACTCTCCCGTATATAGCTCTTAATTGAACAAAATGATATTTTGTGGCATGTAGTTTGCATCTGCAAGTTTTATGAGATCCAACATTCATTAGGGCCTTGAAATCGAAACATAAATTGAATATCAACTTTAAAATTTACTGAATTAACCTAAGGCAGCATTGAAACTTAACGGAACATCTAGTAGTCTAAGGTAGAGACGTGTTCTGGCGTCTTTAAGCCTAGCAGTTGCCACTCGCCATTTAGCTATAGACAACGCTAGTACGGAATTGTGCTCCCTATACCGTCGAGTATATAAAGGGAGACCCCATTAGGTTGCAAATCCTTTATCTGTAGGAAGCCAAGTATGCCGCCTTTTAACCATGATACACTGGACACAACATTTGGGGAGATTACCTACACGTACGTCAAGTCCTTGGTTGATTTCTCATTCATTTTTACGAATGTGTATATGGAAGTTCACAGATATCTGGTACACCCATTTATGTAGATTACCAGAGCAGTCATTTTGATCTTTACTGACTCCTTAAACTTGAAAATGTCATCAAGCGCTTGTCCTTTCATTCTTGTTTCCAAAATGAAAGTGATAGAGTAATATTTTACTTGTCTCTAGACTCTTAAAACATGAAACAGTAAAATTTTCAGTTTCAATGTGGTAAACTTAATCACCTACTATCACACGCCCATTTAGATATTGATTTTTTTTGGCATATTTTTTGTTTGCCTTGGTTTCGCCATTGTGTCTTTATTTTTGATCTCTTCCTCTTTTCACTACAGTCACAGTGGCAGAACCATCAGTTTCGTCTACTAGTAGTCCTTATACAGATGATTCATCAAAGGTTTCTCAGTCCTCTGCTAAGCATTAGCTGCCCGTTGTATCTGAGTTTCCCTACGGGGGACCAGTTATATCTGAACTTCCCTTTGGAGGACCAGTTGACTTTAATTGGCCCTTGTCTAACGCTTGGTTTGGATTTGGAGTAGGGGAACACTTCCTTCCTCTTACATTAGGATCACCATTTTTGGCTACTATCATTCCTCCTAGTCCCCATCGTCTTTTAGAAGATCTTACGGCAAGGTCAGATATGGACTCATCCAGTCCTACTCCTAATGAGGGAATTCCTACTTTTGGTGAGGATTACCAGCTTTTTCCCAAAGACATCCCTGAACCTTCTATTATGTATTCACTTTGTCCTTCGCTCCCAGATGGATATAGGTCTTTAAGTCAAGTCATGGCCGCTATTGCCTCTATGGGAGTATCTACTCCGTCCACGAGGCCGACCATTCCCACGTTAGGGATGTCGCCATCGACACATCTCACGACATCTCCTTTTGTCACATCGGCACCTGTTAGACCTACTATCTGCGTGGTTGCGTCTGCGCCTATTGTCACTACTCAGTCAACTAGGACCTCATCAGTTCCTGAAGATGTTTATATTGCTTCTGCCATTCCAGAGAACATTTCTCCCGAGGAGTACCGAATGTCTTTACAACCACCGATCTCCGAGGTTGGTCAATCCTCTCAGGATCTTAACCGTCCTTACTTTTCCCATTATGGAGTAGATGGTGCCCCGATCTACGTATTTCCATATCAATATGATGAGTAGGGAAACCCCCTTCGTTTTCCTGCTCCTGAGGCTTATCAGTATATTAACGGTTTTCTACCTACCCAGCCTGGGCAACCTTCCAATCAACAAGGGAAAAAACTTTAGGGACAACCTTTGTTTCAGTCAGGATATGATTCTTGCCCACAAGGACAACCCTTCCAGGGACAAACTCTGGCCCAGCTAGGGTATGCATACGACCCACAAAGACAACCCTTACAGGGACAACCTTCGGTCTAGCAGGGATTGTTTTACGGCCTGCAAGGGCAGTCTTACAATCCTCAAGGTCAACCTATACAAACTCACCCTATGGTCCAACCAGGGAAAACTCAAGGACCAGCAGGAAAACTGAGGTATCAACCTGGACCACCATACGATCCTGGGGGGAAAACCCATCCTTCTCAACCTTTGGTGCAAACTCAACAGCCTCATTTTCCAATTGGTCAAAATGTTGCATAGCCTGGGCCATCTTATGGTCTTGTCACAGGTCAACCTAGTTATCAGGCACAACCTGGCCCACTCCCGCCATCAGGCCAACCTGCTCAACCAGGGCAACCTGGTGTCCCTCATCAGCTAGGTCAACCTGTTCAACCAGGGCAACCTACACAACCAGGTCAACCTATTCAACCAGGACAACCTGCACAACCTGTTAACCCTGCTCAGCAGCCGATCTATTCTATGCCACAGCCAAATCGACCTGTGCACCCGACTTATTTGACTTAGTAGGGTCCCACTTACCAGCAGCCCATTCGACCCCAAGGCGGCTATTACCTTCAAGGTCAGTCTCGACCAGTTTGCAACCTGCCTCAAGGTACTGGTTATTACCTTCAACAACCAGGTTATACTTATACTCCGCAGTCAAATCCGTACACTGCTCAATCAGGGCCCACATATAAACAAAATCAATACCCTTGTTATCAACCCCCGTATCCTGGTTTTCAGCTGCCATATCAACCCAATTATCTGGCTTATACCCCCTATGGTCAGAATCCTTTAGGATAGTACCAATGGGGGTAAAGTTATACTCAACCAGGGTGGAGTACAAGTACAGGTCCTTATCAGGGACCTAACATGCCTTTTAACCCTCAATTACCTTTTCTCACCTTGCTAGAATTACCGGACATGTCCAAATTGACCAATGATCCGATTCTTCATAATCCATATTGGCCTCCGGTTCCGACGAAGGTGCCCGGTGATTATCTTAAGTTTGAGGGTAAATCTGGAGAAGACCCCCAAGCACATGTCATGACACATCATTTGTGGTGTTCTTTGAACTCTTAGATAGATGACTCGATTCGTCTATGTATTTTCCATCACACTGTCACTGGCGCTATTGCTAAATGTTACATAGAACTACCCCGTGGTATTTTTCAAGATTTTAATACTCTAGCTATGGCATTCTTGATGCATTTACAGTTACCAGTTCGTTACGAAGCTGGGACGCATCTCCTGACATCTCTAAAATAGGACAAAGCCACTCATATTTCAGATCATATTCATGAATGGAGACGTCGTCGTCACTTGATCAATTTTGACATTCCTAATCAGCTTCTAACTCATTGGTTCACTACCTCCTTTGTCAATAAGATTGCACAAGACATTGCTATGGGGGCATGTGTAACCGAGGAACAAGCCATTTCTTGTGCCCAGTACCTCGATTTAGTGTACTCTCAGTCTGACACATTATACGACATATTGACTGATGCCCCGCAACCAGGGACCTCCAAAGCACCAGCTACCCCGTCAATTGACGATGTTATTGGTTCTATTTCTCATACTTCTCACAAGTCTTCCAATCGGAAGCATAAATCAAATTCTTCCAACAATTTTTCTCCTGCACCTACTCCAGATTCTAGTAAGACCACGGAGGTCAATGCCATATAGGCTAATCCTGTGGACAAGACATCCAAAGGGAAAAATAAGGGCAAAGGCAAAGCCAAATCCGATGCCCCAAAACCAGAATCGTGCAAACCACGTGCTGATGATGGTTCAGAGTGAAAACCAAAGTACCCTTGCCTGATTTGTGATGAAGACCACTACACCAAAGATTGTCCTAGACGATCCTAAGTTAATAAAGTTATTAAGGGCTCTAAGGGAACTCCGACAGTTCTTAAGGAACCTTTTCCATCTCAGTAGACCTAGATGGTCGAGCAGCCTTCGCCATCAACACCGTTTGGGTATCAGGTTTTCATGATGACTGGTGTTGTACCTATTTCTATTACCATTCGGTCGAAGGACTATGCGAGATCATGCCAGGCAGCTGGGAAGGAGTTCGTTGATGGCCCTCCTCCCCCACCTTCCTTTGGTCCCCTTGAGATTGAAAGGCCCAGTGCTAAACCCGTTGGACATCCCCCTTCCAAAGGTGTTCTACGAAAGTCTTCCTATAATTCGAACACCCATGCTCCTCAACATTACAACATTGTTGAGGATTTGGCACAGGCGCCTTCCGCGATGTTCACGTTGGAATTTCTTCCGAGTTGTTCATCTCAATGGAAAGCTTTGTTATCTGCAATTGACAGAGACGATCTTGTCAATTCTAGCCTTCTCACCTTTGATCTAGAGAATTTCTTCCCCCAACTCCCGCACCAGATTGCAGTTGTTATACAAGTCAGCATTAACGGCCTCAATATTCATAAAGCCTTTGTGGATGAAGGTGCCTCTACCTGTGTTATGTCATCTGCTTGCTGGAAGGCCATTGGCTCCCAAGCCCTCACTTCATCTCCCAATGCCCTCGAGGCATTCGATGGAAAGGAATCAAAACTTTTAAGTGTTCTCGCGAGTTTAACAATCACATTACAAGGTAAGACAATCAATGTTGAAGGGGAAGTTGTGGATACCAAACTCAACTACAATCTTCTACTTGGTCGCAGTTGGACCCACACCATATTGTGCATTCCATCCACCCTCTTTCGACTTTTGAAGTTTCCACATGAGGGAAATATTATTACTGTCGATTAGTTGTCTTTCTTTACCTCATCCTCCGAGAACAATGTGCCATATGTGGATCAAATTCCTAATCCCCCCGACAGTATAGGACCTGGTCTTTTCAAGGACCCCATTCTCATGGGTATTTTTCCCATTCCACCACTGAACACCATTCAAGTCAATATGATCTCCAAGTCAGATGACCCGTGGATCGTCCCTTCTCCTGAATAGGTTTCCTTTTTTGGAGAATTGATGCCTCTGAACTCGGTTGAAATCAATTATTGTGAGATCATTGCCACATCAGATCCTCCTCCTACTGATAATGCTCCTTTGAGCATGGCTCTTGATGTTTATTCTCAATCCCCTTGGCTTGGTGATGCAAATTCGCTTGATCCTTTGAGAGAAGTTTTTCCGTCTAACGAAGCTATCGTGGAGACTGTTGGGCTGTGAATACGACCATTTTTTAACACTTATTTCATCCATTTTTACTCTTCTTTATCATGTCATTTATTATAATTTATTATATAAATCTATTTTATAATGATTTATGCTCTTATGGATGAATATTATTTCTTCTCCTTTATTTTTAATAAATGGATGATTATTATGCATAATTTTATCAATGATGGTTTATTAACATATTTTGTACCAACACTCACCATTTTAGACTCCAAGATATTTTCCAGATTGCAGATTTGATCTCCAAATCATCATCAAATATTCCAACTCATAAATTCGCTGGAATAAGAAGTGACAGTTTTGTGGTTGAGATTCTGGGCAAATGGAGAAGAATCTGGAAAATCCAGAAAATAGGTTTTGTCCAGAACAGACCAAATTAACTTTAACAATGAACGGTTTGCCCAAATTTTTCCTGTATTGAGATAAACACATGGTTCTTTGAGCATGATTTTCTCAGATTTGCTGTTGCGGCCATCCTCCAAATTATTCAGTTGCAAATCCAAATTCAACTTGCTCTTGTTGAAATATGGATGGAAATATATTTTCTTGTTGATTAATTGGTTAGGAACAATCCAATATTGTTATGAGAGATCATATTTGCTATTTTATTTCTCCTCTTTCTGATTATAAAATGGGAGCATGTATTATGTATTGGGGAGCGATGGAAGAAGGATGGATGAGAGATTGAGAGATTTCCTGTTGTAATTATACAATTCCTCATCGACTCTCATTGATTAAATAGAGATCAATTGTTTGTAAACGTTGTTATGCATGATTAATACAAGAATGTGTTGCCGTTTAGCTTCTTACTTCTGTAGTAGCTCAGCGACGTTTCACCGATGGTTGAGGGCCCGACCCTGCTAGACCGATCTACTGTTTATATCTCTACCTTTTCATTATTGTTGTGAGATAGTTCATATTTGTTTTTATTACATTTTGCAAGTTAATCGGTTTTCTGTTTAATTGCTTTGATATCAGTGTGTTATATTAACGAATCGTGTTGTTGTTCTTTTATTATTTAACAAGAATCTCAACACTGTATAATTTATCTTGTTAATACCTTAATAGAGCTTCACTATTCTATTTCCATTATGGTTTCATTCTACTTGCTGTTCCATTTGATTGATATGCATTATAGATTGTTATTCAATAGGATTGGTTATTTGATTCCATTAATTAGAGTTTGTTGTTCAGATTTATTAAATAGGATTCATTGTTGAATTCCTTTAATTACAATTTGTTGTCCATTTACTTTGTTGTTCATTTCTGTTGATTAATTGCAAAGAGTTTTATTTTAAAGAGTTTTCCTAGATTACTTTCAATAGAAGCTTTAGTTCAATTTCTATTTCCTTTTAATTGCTTTAAAGCAAGACTGTCAACTGTAGAGAACATTGATTATTGCTTCCTCGTTCCCAGATTGATTGTCTTGTTTCAGTTTGATTTCAATAACATCAATTTCTAGAGGAATGAGTTATTGCTACTGTATCCTCGATTGATGTTTGCTGAGTGAATAGTTGGATTTCAGAGCATTTGAGTTTATGTTGTTGTAGTTATATTTCTTTTTCAAGCATCCATTTACTCTTGCATTTAGAACATTGTACTACATATTGAAGAGCATTACTCTTGGATAAATTGCTACCTCAAACTGAGTACACTCTTGAAATAAAAATTCGTTCCTGGATTGATAATTAATGTGAGATAAATAGGTGTTAAAAAGATACCTTTTATACCTCAACATTTTGGCGCCGTTGCCAGGGAGAGTGTATGCCATTTAGAAAGAGTGATGCATTTTTAAATTTTTTTGCTTGGAAAGAATTGGGTATTAAAGATGGAAGATAAGAACCTGTGCACCGAGCAAGAAACACACTTGTTCACTGGCCCACTTCATAGCATAACTGAGTGAAAGCTTATCGTAGGAATGAATGCTTGCGTTTTCTTGAATTTTAGAGGTAGAATTTTTGAAAAAAATCTCGTAATTCCACTCGAGTGGTGATGTAAGCACCACCCATTTCACTAACCAATTGACAGGAACATTGGAAGGAGGATCCTTAAAGAAACACATAAATAAAATCTTCTATTATGGTAAGAAATGGCTCACATTGCAACTTTCGAATTCCCTATCATCGATCTAGGAGGAGTGACACAAATGCACATAATTCCCCCATTGTCTCTACCAAATTTTCATGGTTTGACAAATGAAGATCCAAATATATTCTTATTTGAGTTTGAAATAATTTGTAGAAGATATGATTATTGCACTAATGATGAAAGATTGAAAGTGTTTCCTCTTACTCTAAAAGGAGCAGCTCTCCGATGGTTCATGAGCCTAGGTGGGAACTGCATCCAAACATGGGAGGACATGAAGAACATATTCTTGAAGAAGTACAAAGACTACTGCAAATCCAAGGAAGATATTTTCGGTATGATACAAGGGGAAGATGAAAGCTTGGATCTATGTAGAGCGATTTCAATATAGCCTTCAAAAATCAAAGCATAAGAATTTGGAAAAAGAGATCTTGAAAACACTCCTTCTTAAAGGAATTAAAGACGAACTTTTAGAACTCTTAAATCTAATAGGAAAAGATGATGTTTTTCAGTTATCATATGATGATGTTTGTGAATTGTGCATAAGGTATTTAAGAGGAATTTCCAAGGCTGGTAAGAATTCTAGAGACGTTTGTTCTTTCTTTTCCAAATCTGCTACAAGAACAGAAGATATAAGAGCTAAAATCAATGTTTTTTTTGGAAATTTGAAATATGATTTTATTAGCTCTCTAAATTCACAATTGAATGTTTTGTAGGTTTGGAAAAATCAAGAATTTGATGAAGTGTTTTGCCCTCATTACCGAAAGGAGCATTCCATAGATAGTTGTTCTTCCTTATCTAAGTTGGAAGTGGCATATCAAAGAGATGGAGGAACTGCAACAAGGTCAACATGTATGGTTCAAAACACTTCCTCTCCATTCTCTTACTTGCATAATCCATTATGGAATACTCATATGTTAGGGAAGCCATGCCAATCTCAATATAACCACCACCAATCTTGTCTACAAGTTTGGCATGGTTCATCTTATGATTGCATGACTACTCTCCCTCATCTTGTAGCACAAACACATCTTCCAGCTCTTCCACAACATCTTGCTTGCCCATCAAAATCATCCACTCAACACAATCAACTACATTATCAAGAGGCTCCATTCCCTACACAATCTCCTGCTCAACTCATTCCACACCCTCACCACAATAAACCAGTACAACATGCTTACAGTGTTGAACTAAAAAATTTACCCACCCTTCCCACCCATTCTATCTCACATGCACTATTGGAGAAAACTTACACTGAGACTCAGAATGAATCGAATCCAAAAATTGTAGAAGTTATGAAAGAAAATGAGGTTTCTTCTAGTTTGCACCAACAAACCAGTTTAAAATCTCAAGAACTTCATGATACGATGGCTATGGGAAATCAAGAAAGTAATGGATACATTGAGATTGGTCTCACTCCATCATTTGTTTGCAACATCAATCTATGCTTCAACAATTTTTGGCACTATCTTTTTAAGGGAAGTTGGCTTCTCATACCCTATTTTTTATCAACATGCATTTTTCAAATTTGGGTATGTACATACTAGAGGCATTATTTATAAAATGGTTCCACTGGAAATACTCTTATAAATAAAAATATTCGATTCTCTAAGAAGAGTAGGATAGTGGAGACAATAAAATAAATAAGGAAATAAAACAAACACATTTTTTTTATTTTTGTAAAAATAGTTGTTTCTTTGTTGCAACACGCTGTGAAGTCAACATTGATGATAAATATTCTAATTTATTTGTGTATTTAGATGAATTATATTGAAAATAAAAATTCTACAAACACTTATATTCATTTTTATCATCAATATGGAAAAATTTCTTGAATATCATATTTTTTTGGCTTGCGGGCTTGATGAAATTTCTGAAAACACAGTTGGGACACTCATGTTTTGGGGGACCAAAAGTGAATATTCTTAAAACCTATTTCTATCCTAAGTAGCCCTTTATTTCTACTTTCCAACCCAATTTTAATCACTCAATTTTTATTTGAAACGAAAAATTTAGAACCAAAACATTGATAGGGTGTCTAGTAGGCAGCTCAGGAACAGAGTTGGGACAGTCAGTTGTTTGAGGCCTAAATCACTATATTTTTAAAACCTGTTTCTATGGGAAATTCCTCTATGAATCTAGTTTACAACTCAATTTGAATCACTCAATTTTGATATCGTATGAGGAATTTATGACCAAAATACTGACGGCCTATCATAAATCAACACTCTTGAAACTCTGTTTTCTCAGTTGTTCATTAACGTATTTGACCAATAAATTATTCTTGTCTTCAAAACATATTTCTATTTGAGATCAATAAATGAATCTAATTTAATCTTCAATTTTAATCGGTTCAATCTGCCATCAAACGAAAAATTTATGCTTGAAATATCAACTATTGGTCTAAGTTGGAAAATCGAAAATGACTCTATTATGCAGGTTGTTCTAAGAAAATTTGACATATCATAGCATTGAATTTTTAAAACATGTTTCTATTGGAGATAAAAATTTGAATTAGCTCTCATTTGGCTTTGGAATCACTTAAATCAGACGAAAAAAAAAGAAGTTATGATTGAAACATTGCTGGTTAGCATGATTGGCCACTGCTCTCCCGCAGGTAATAAATTAATTTTACTTTGTCCGTGTATTTGTTCTACAGAGTAACTACTTGTTAGTTTTTTGCATAATTATTTGATTAGGTGAGCTCGTGCACTTCTCTTTCTCCATGATTTAATGTTTTATTGCAGGTAGATACTCATTTTTTGCAGGTCTTAGCAGAACAAAAAAGGTCAATTTATGGACAAGCAATTCTTGAAAGAAATTTTTGTGAAACAAGGTCATTTCATCCAGTTCATTACCTAACAAATTCATAACAAGAATAAATGAAGAATTGGTTTCCATTTGAAGATTCATGCCACTGCTGCCAAATTTTTTTTCAAAAAGATCATTTTTTTCTATTAACAGATTGATATTCCCTTAGGAAATAACATCATAGCTGTTGTAACTTAATAAAGTGTTGTTTCTTTTTCATTTCTTTTATGTTTTTGTGTTTCAGGTGTTGATCCCTCCAAATTGTAGTTTCTGTTCCATTTTCAATTGCACAATAAGGACCCCACCATGCAAGTTTTAGTTACAGAAGGCAATTCTTCGGCAGCACCAATTCTGTAAAAATAAAAAATTAAAAATAAAAAATTAAAAATTAAAAATAAATAAAATTAAAATTAAAAAAATAAAAAAATTACTTTTTCTTGAAACCTGTACATAAAGTTTGTTTTCTTTTACTTTGCTTGTTTTTTTTGTATAAAAATTTATTTCTTGAACCATTCTTACTTTGCTTGCTGCAATTTTTTGTTGCTCCTTTCCAAAGGAACAACACTTTTGTTGTTCCTTTCGAAAGGAACAGTAGTATTGTTGTGAGTGTTTTTGCTGTTCCTTTCCAAAGGAACAACAGTATTGTTGCGAGATTTTTTGTTGTTCCTTTCCAAAGGAACAACACTTTTTGAATGCATTTTTCTTATTTGTGAACAACTTTTTGAGGTTTTTTTGAATTTTTCATGACTTCTTGAAAGACAAGCATACAATTTATGGAAGGATACGCAAATTAGAGGTTACTGGAATCAGCAAATCAAGAGAAATTGTCACTTTTAAGAAATTGTTTTGTAGTGATAAGAAAAGGAAAGGACACAACTATCTATATCACTTTGTTGTCTTTGTTTTCACTAAAACTAATATGATTGACTATCTTTATCATGTTGGTTATTCCCTAACTCTTCACAACTCTCTTTGATTTTTATTTATTGAATAAGAATAAGGGCATACTTTATCTATTGAGATGTTTAGACTTCTTCCACCATCCATACTCTTAAAGAGTGTTGAGACATCCTCTATACATAAATAGGGAAGTGCTACATAAAAAAATAAGAAGAAAAAGCTCTCTATATGGTTACTAGCAATTCTGTGATGTGGGAGATGGATGATAGGGGGTCTCATCAAGAGCTAGCCTACCATGATCATAAGGGAGAAGTGAAGTGGCATTCCCATTATGGCCGCCACACCAAGGATATGATCCAATGGACAACTCAGAAAAATAAAAAGTCCTTGGAACAGGAGGTCTCATCACGAGCTAGCCTGCTCACCTTTCACTCCTTCCTGGTGAATGGAATTGTGATTCATCTGGTCCCCAAGCCAGCACAGTGGCCTCCATCATGACATCACACAACACTTCCCTAGGCATAAACAAAGGATAATGGTTCCAAGGGTGAAAAAGTAACTTTGTCAAGGTTATAGACACCTGTGGGAAACAAAGATTTGTTGATGGTATTGAAGTCATATTTTTCACAAATCAATAGTAATGATAAACCCTTTTATTATATCTTTATGTAATATCAAATGAGATTATGCCCATAAACCCTTTGTTCGGAACCGCTTATGCATGAAATTTATTTATAAATCGATTATAATGGTTTATGTGGATAACGATCGCATAAGTATTTTTTTTCACATCAGTTGTCCTTTTCCATTATTTTCAAATCATTACATAAACATTTTCATATCTACTCACGATTTCAAAATATGCATTGATTTTAGTAATGCGATAATTTTTTGATCATATTATAAGTATGTATGCCTTTCCATGCTGTATAATTGTTGTGCAGTATGCTGCCCTTCTATTTGCCACCATATTCATATTGCATTTTTATAGAAGTTTTTCTGATTGAACTTTTTGCATGCATCTTATCTGTTGCCATTAAAAACTAAAATTGTGGATTCAAGAAAATTGCATACAGAATCGTGCTTTGTTTACAGGAGAACAACAAATATGGGGGCGGGGGGAGGGGGGGATTCTATCCGCAGCACGACCACACTATTGCAACTAACAGCAAAGGCTCGCGAACGCGCACAATTCTTCAGACATGATGTGCTTGCATGGCTTCCACCTTTTGTATCACTTTTAGTATCCACTCAGCCTACATTAGCTTCAACAAAGGCCAGTTCCTACATGTCCTTCCACATTTTTTCGAAGGTAACACTTGAGGTAAAATAGAATAATTTTCTAATTTATTATGAATTTAGAAGAATGTCATGAAAATCCATTGAGCATTATTTATCATCATTCATTCCAAATTTTTACCACTTCCCATTTTTTTAGACACGTTTCATCTTTCAGTTTGGAGGAGTGTTGATTTCCTTCATTTATTTTTTATGACCATGTCAGTAATCTTCTTTGATATTCTTATTCATTCTCAACACCTCCCTTATTCCATGTTGTTTTACACCAAGCATAGATTTTAACATATTGTAGCAACCACCTCTCTTTGTTTTCTAGCATCACATGAGGAGATGCTAATTCTTCAGTTTGGGGGGGGGGGGGGAATTGCTACACATGATAGATGTTTTCCATTTTCTTTCTCATTTAAGGCATAGAATTTCATTTGTATATAGTGCATAAATTTATTTGCATATATCTTTAAAACTGCGAATTGAATTCTTATGATCTCTGGATAACAAAGAGGTATCATTAAAATACACAAACCCAGATAATTTCACGCTAAATTAGTTCATAAAATTTCAAAAATTATGCACTATCATGTACAACCATTTTGTTTATATCTCATGATCCGTGCATCAAAATGATTTGATTTTTGAGAAAATGGTTAATGAAGTTTGTTGTTACTTATGTCACATTTTTCTGCAACTTCATATACATATAGTGGAACGTCAACTTTAAAAATTGTTATGCCTTTATCAAGATTTCTAAAATTGAATATTCATTATTTTAGGAAAAATTCATTTGTTCCATCCATTTCATGAGTTGAGATGAACAATTTTTTCTTGGTTAACACATGGGTTTTGTCTTTGGGTTGCATGAGGACATGAAATATATTCAGTTTGGGGGTATGTTGGGCCATGAATACAACCACTTTTTAACACTTAATTCATCCATTTTTACTCTTCTTTATCATGTCATTTATTATAATTTATTATATAAATCCATTTTATAATGATTTATGCTCTTATTGATTAATATTATTTCTTGTCCTTTATTTTTAATAAATGGATGATTACTATGCATAATTTTATCAATGATGGTTTATTAATATATTTTGTACCAACACTTACCATTTTAGCCTCCAAGATATTTTCCAGATTGCAGATTTGATCTCCAAATCATCATCAAATATTCCAACTCAGAAATTCCCTGGAATAAGAAGTCAAAATTTTACGGTTCAGATTCTAGGCAAATGGAGAAGAATCTAGAAAATCTGGAACATGGGTTTTGTCCAAAACGGACCAAATTAACTTTAGTGATGAACGGTTTGCCAAAATTAAGCCTGTATTGAGAGAAACGCAAGGTTCTTTTTGCACGATTTTTTTCAGATTTGCTGTTGTGGCCATCCTCCAAATTGTTCAGCTGCAAATCCAAATTTGACTTGCTCTTGTTGAAAGATGGATGGAAATATATTTTCTTGTTGATCAATTGGTTAGGAACAATCCAATATTATTATTAGATATCATATTTTCCATTTTATTTCTCCTCTTTCTGATTATAAAAGGAGAGCATGTATTATGTATTGGGGAACGATGGAAGAAGGATGGATGAGATATGGAGATATTTCCTATTGTAATTATACAATTCCTCATCGACTCTCATTGATTAAACAGAGATCGACTATTTGTAAACACTGTTATGCATGATTAATACAAGAACGTGCTTCCATTTAACTTCTTAGTTCTGCAGTAGCTCATCGGCGTTTCACCGGTGGTTGAGGGCCCGGCCCTGGTGGATCGATCCGCTGTTTTTATCTCTACCTTTTCATTATTGTTGTGAGATAGTTTATATTTTCTTTTATTACAGTTTGCAAGTTAATCGATTTTCTGTTTAATTGCTTTGATATCAGTGTTTTATATTAACGAATCACGTTGCTGTTCTTTTATTATTTAACAAGAATCTCAACACTATATAATTTATCTTGTTAATACCTTAATAGAGCTTCGTTGTTCTATTTCCATTATGGTTTCATTCCACTTGCTATTCCGTTTGATTGATATGCATTACAGATTGTTGTTTAATAGGATTGGTTATTTGATTCCATTAATTAGAGTTTGCTGTTCAGATTTATTAAATAGGATTCGTTGTTTAATTCCTTTAATTAAAGTTTATTGTCCATTTAATTTGTTGTTCATTTCTGTTGATTAATTGCAAAGAGTTTGCTTTTAAAGAGTTTTCCTAGTTTACTTTCAATAGCAGCTTTAGTTCAATTTCTATTTCCTTTTAATTGCTTTAAATCAAGACTATCAACTGTAGAGAACATTGGTTATTGCTTCCTCGTTCCCAGATTTATTATATTGTTCCAGTTTGATTTCAATTACATCAATTTCTAGAGGAATGAGTTATTGCTACTGTATCCTCGATTGATGTTTGCTGAGTGAATAGTTCGATTTTAGAGCATTTGATTTTATGTTGTTGTAGTTAGATTTCTTTTTCAAGCATCCATTTACTCTTGCATTTAGAGCACTGTACTACATATTGAAGAGCATTACTCTTGGATAAATTGCTGCCTCAGACTAAGTACACTCTTGAAATAAAAATTCTTTCCTAGATTGATAATTAATGTGAGATAAATAGGTGTTAAAAATATACCTTTTATACCTCAACAGAGACTATGTCTCTCGAAGATCTGCTGTGGAGCGATGGACATCATCGTTCCTTGTTCATGCCCGGCCTAGGGGCAATGTCTAATTATCTCGAGCATTTTGCATCTCAGGTTCCCTCTCTGCCTCTCCAAACGCCAATATTGACTCATGAAGTATTTTCGGAAGGAAATATGATTAATATTACCCAAACGATGCCTATCGACATCTCCGTTAAATCGGGGGTCATCGAGAACACCCATGTGGGAGTCACTTGTTCTCACGATGAGATTAAATTGTACACTAGCCTTTTCCGCGAATTCTATGATTTTTTCACATGGTTTTATGAAGAGATGCCTGGGATCAATCCCAGTATCGCCGTGCATGAAATTCCCACCTATCCTGGTGCGAAGCCTGTGCGCTAGCGTCTCTGTCCAGTGCATCCTCAGAAAGTCGCTGATATAAAAGCTAAAGTTGAGAAACTTCTTAAAGTGGGCTTCATATATCTGATCCCTCTAATAGAGTGGGTTTCCAATATTATCCCTGTGGATAAGAAGCAGGGAAAAATTTGAGTCTATGTTAACTATCGAGATATCAATCGGGCTTTACCTAAGGACAACTATCCCACCCCCTTTATAGATTAGATCATTGATGATTGTGTGGGGAGTGAGATATTTTCCCTTATGGATGGCTTTTTGGGTTATAATTAAATCAATATCCTTCCATCCGATCAACATAAGATCGCTTTCATATGTCCGTTTAGAACATTCACCTATAAGAAGCTCCCTTTCGGCTTAAAAAACGTTGGGGCTACCTTCCAGCGTGCCATGTACTACATCTTTCACAACATATGTAATGTTGTTCAGTCGTACCTGGATGACCTTCCAGCTCATTCAGGTCTACGCGAAGACCATCTAGAACATCTCCACTGCAGACGTTACAACATCAGGCTTAATCCTCACAAGTGCGTCTTCTGCATTGACTCTGGTCGGCTTTTAGGATTCATTGTCTCTAAGGACAAAATTCTCCTTGACCCTCTCAAGGTCGAGGCTATTGTTAATCTCCCCTCCCCATCCTCACTGCATCAACTTCAGAGTCTTTAGGGGAAAGTGAATTTCTTACGTCACTTTATCTCGAACTATGCAGAGGTATCCAAAGGGTTTACGCGACTTCTAAAACAAGAAATCCCTTTCTGTTGGGACGAGATTGCTCAGGAATATTTCGATAACCTTAAGACATTTCTCGTCAATCCTCCATTAATACATCCTCTAAACTATCATCGCGACTTTACCCTCTATTTGGCTGCCGCATTCAGCACAATTTCCATGGTTATACTACAGGATGACGATGATGGTAACAAAGACGTGGTTTATTATCTATCTTGAAATCTCCTTGACACTAAAACATGTTATTCCCATGTCGAGAAGTTGGCACTAGCCACGATCCAGGCCGTTCATCGGTTTCGCCATTACATCCTGTTACGCATGGTAACCGTGATTTTTGACTGCAAACCCATGACTTACATTTTGTCTCAAAAATTTCTAGGGGGCAAGTATTCATAGTGGATTGTGATCCTCCAAGAGTTTGATTTGAAGTTCACTACTACCAAATTGAAGAAGTCATTGGTTTTTGCTGATCTCATTTGCTCCCTCCCTACCGAATCTTTTCTGTCTCAATCCGAGGATCATATCCCGGACGAAACTCTCTTCTTAATCAACACTATCGATCCATGGTACGATGATATCATCGTGTACCTATAGACATCTACCTTCCATTCTGAGTTAACGAAGGATGCTCAATGTTGTGTTCGACACCAGTCATAACCACATCGCATTGTCGGAGATACCCTATATCGGATCAGAGTCGATTCTATACTTCACCAGTGTTTGACCTCAGAAGAGGCTGAGAAAGTTCCGAATGACTATCATATTGGTGCCTGTGGTGGTCACATGTTCGGTTATGCTACCGCCCAAAAGATTCTGTTTGCGGGCTATTTCTGGCCATCTATCTTTAAAGACTGTATTATTGCAGTACGAAAGTGTCATGCGTGCCAGATCTTCCAACACAAGATGTGTGTGTCGCCCCTCCCATTACATCCTATCATTACCGTGGGCCATTTTTCCAAATGGGGCATTGATTTTATAACGTGTAACTCTCACTTGGCCGGGGGCATGCTTATATCATCCTTGGCGTGGATTATTTCACCAAGTGGGCCGAAGCGATGCCTATACTGGCTGCAGATGGTAAGATAGCTGCACAATTCATTTTCAACCATGTGATCATGCGTTTTAGCATTCCTTAAGCCATCGTCACTGATCATGGCTCTCATTTTCGGGACTACATGATGGGAGAGCTGACATCTAGGTTGGGCTTGCGTCACGACAGCTCAACGCCATACTACCCTCAGGCAAATTGCCAGGTTGAAACCGTGAACAAAGTTCTTGTCACGATGCTTCAATGAACAATTGGTATACACAAATCGAATTGGCATCTCCAGTTGTTTTCAGCTCTTTGGGCCTACCGAACGTCAGTGAAGAGTGCGATTGGATTCACACCTTTCCAGTTGGTGTATGGTCTCGAAGCTACTCTTCCGATTGAATGTGAGATCCCTTCACTAAAATTGGCTGTGGAATTATTGCCTGATACTTTCCCGGAGGAAGAATGTCTCCTATATCTCAAAATATTGGAAGAAACTCGCCGCTTGGCTGCTTTGGTTATCGAGGCACAGAAAAAGTGGGTTAAAGCTCATTTTGATCAAACGGTTTCTCCGCGCTCTTTTATTGAAGGGGAACTCGTCCTCTTGTATGATCAAGCCCATGACAAGCTTGGAGTAGGCAAATTCCAGCCTATGTGGCATGGGCCCTATATCGTTAAATGCGTATTAAAAAATGGGTCTTATGAGCTGATCGATTATGAAGGTCTTCTTTTGGCACAACCCAGAAATGGGTTGTACTTGAAGAAATATTATTCTTGAATCATTCTTGCGTAGTATGTGTACATAGGTGATTTTTTCATTTTTTTGCATGTGTGGTGTGGTGTGCTTTGTAAGCATTTTTCTACTTATTGGGTCTTCCTGATCATGTAGATGTCTGTTACTCCTTATGTCGGTTTCGTGGATGGTGCCTCCTACAGTACGAGGAACCTGTCTTCGACAACCTCGGTAATTTACGATCCTGCTGGTGAGTTGGTTAATTTACAAGGTGTTTGTCTAGGGCCTACTACAAATAATGTCACGGAATATAGTGTCATTTTGGAATTTTTAAACGAGGCTATCAACCTCAGTATTCATGCATTGCTTATATATCTATACTTACAGCTTGTGGTTCTACAACCCAATGGTCATTATTCAGTTAGAAACCCATGTATTTTAAGGCTATATCTATATATTCATTTACTTGAAAGAAATTTTGATTACATTACATATCAACATATACCAAGGCAAATGAATACACTAACAGATGCAGTAGCCAGCATGGTATTAGATAGACATTTACGCAATTTGTAAAAGCATCATCATATGTAAGCAAGATCCATGTAGAAATAGATGTTTATATATATATATATATATATATATATATATATATATATATATATATATATATATATATATATATATATATATATATATATATGTCAAATTTTTGCAGCGTGTGCATCATATAAAATCCAAAAAATATACATGTTTGTTTTAATTACATATGGAGATGACATGTCTCTCAAAAATATGCAAATAAAAGCCTAGGCGACTAATCGGCATGGTGCTCATGGTAGCACGTCACTGCTCGCACCAACCGCCCCGTTAGGTCCCTATATCACTAGTATAGCCCCTTATTATTGTTAGTGTAAACCCCTTGTTGTTATTATTGTACCCTTGTAACCCCCATTTTGTTATTATTGTGCCCTTAAATTATTATTGTTAGGTCGGCTAGGATTATACTGTGGCCCACTAGGATTACATTATGGCCCCATGGACTCCTATATATAGAAAGGAGGTTTTGTGAATTGTATCATCCAAGAATTGTTCATTCATGTAATGTATTGGAGGTTTCCCCCTCGAAGTGGCTTATTTCTAAGGCGTGGATATCTCTTTTCTTCTATTTTTGGAGCTGGTTACACAACATTTGGTATCAGAGCTTTGGGATTCTAGGGTTTCGCTGCTCCAAACAGGTCATCGTGGAATTTTCGCTATAACTTTGTTTCTACGAAGCCTCAGAAGCTGAAATTTTTATGGTGCAAAACTGAAATCTTTAGGAAGTTTGTGTAAAAATTTCAGAGCTTGGTTCGCAATATGTGCGGAGATATTATCTGTGGAAGTTAGGTATTTTTTTCAGGCTCCTAAACAGGTCATCGTGGCATTTGCGCTATAAAACATTTTCTACGAAGGTTCAGAATCTGAAATTCATATGGTGCGAAGCTGAAATCCTGAAGAAATTCTTCAAAAAATTTCAGAGCTTGGTTCGCAATACTTCTGGAGATATGATCTGTGGAAGGTAGTGCTTTTTCAGGCTCCTGAATTGCATCTCAAAGAGGTGATCGTGGGAAAAGTTCAATAACTCTCTCTCTGGGAAGTGGATTTGAGTGCCGTAAAAAGTGGTTTCAAGTAGACGGCCTGTAGTTTCTTTTCTATCAATTTAAGAAACAAAGGACAAAAAAGTGACACGTGGCAAGTCGTACAATTTCGCTCTACTGAACTAGTCCAGAATTAGGTCATTGTGGGAGATTCGACACAACTTTTTCTTGGAGAATCAAAATCAGGTCAAACCTGTGGCATTTGAAAGAAGCTTCAGAGGGCTACTACAGGGTTGAATTTTAGATATCGAAGATTTTCAATTACAGAGATAATTCAATTTCAATATCGATCTCCTAAAAGCTAGTAAAAGGTGTGTATTTTTTTTTTCCGAATTGCATAAGTCTTGTTTGAAGAATCAAGTTGAATTGATTCCAAGGGCATAGTGTAGAATATATATCAGTATTGTATTCTAAAATGGCCCCTAAAAATAATTCAACACCCATTAAGCCTTCAGAAGGTTCTACTATGACTCATGAAGATGAAGAATTGCAACATGACATATCAAAATTACAAGAGCAAATTTCGCTCTCGCAAAGAACAACAAAAAATGAAATGGAAGTTTTGAAGAAAGGCGTGGAAACTAAGATGGATGGTTTGAAGAAAGGCGTGGAAGCTAAGATGGTTGGTTTGGAAGCTAATATGGATCGCATGGAAGTGGGCATGGAAGCTAAGATTGATGACATGGAAGCTAAGATCGATGAGAAAATGGAAAACATGAAGAATTTTCTAAAAGCAGACATGGAAGGTTTGACAAAGTAGAAGAACCTCATGATGAGAACAAAATAAATGTTAATTGTGATTTCATAAACTCTAATGTTGGCGGGAAGAACCACCATATTCCAAAGATGGATATGAGGAAGTTTGATGGAAAGGATCCTGTAACATGGATACTACAGATGGAGCAATATTTTTATCTCCATAACGTGCAAAACACACAAAAGGTATGCATTGCAACTTTACATTTAGAACAAAATACATTTGTATGGTATCGATGGCTTTGCTCCCGTAAAAAAATTGTCACTTGGTCAATTTTTACTGAGGAAATGATAGCACATTATGAGGATACAAAGAGCAACACCTTCTTTAGCCAATTGATAAATCTCAAACAAAAGGGTTTAGTGGGGCAGCACATCGAGGACTTCCAAAAATTGAATATAAGGGTAACTGATATTCCAGAGGAACACAGGATTGATCTCTTCATAGGCACTTTAAAGGATAACATCCAACATGAAGTTCACGTTTTGGAACCCGATTCATTGGAGAAGGCATTCAGATTGGCAAGAAAAGTTGAATGTAAAATTATGGCGACAAGGAAGCCTACCACTCAATTCTATAAAGAAGGAAGTGTTGCTACGCCTAGATTTCCACAACCTACAAGGTTGACACCACAACAATTGGAAGAAAAAAGAGCAAAAGGGCTTTGCTACAGTTGTGATAGCAAATACACTCAAGGTCATAAGTGTGCTGAGAAGAAATTATTTTACATAGATTGTGAAGAAGAAGAAGAAAATGAACAAGAAGAGGATATACACCAGGAACCACCCCTAGAAGAGGAAGAAATGAATCCGACCATATCGTGTAATGCACTGGCAGGAATTACCACTCCTCAAACTCTCAAGATAGAAGGACATACAAAGAAGAAAAGGGTAATAGTGTTGATTGATTCAGGTAGCACCCATAATTTTATTCATTATAAGGTAGCCAAGGAATTAAATTGTTTCCTATACCCAGCACCAGAATGTCAAATGATGGTTGCAAATGGAGGAACTATAAATTGCTCTGGAAAATGCCATAATATTAAGCTAACCATGGGGGAATATGTATTGACTAGTCCAATGCTTTCCATTCCTATGGGAGGTGTTGATGTTGTACTAGGAGTACAATGGTTACAATCTTTGGGGACGGTAGCTTTTAATTTTCAAGAACTTTTCTTGAAATTTTTTTCAGAAGGAAAGGAAGTCGAATTACGGGTATTGCGGGGAAACCAGGAAGGATAATAAGCTCTAATGTCATGACAAAGCTTATAAAGAAAGAACAGCGAGGCGTAATTGCACAATTATGCTCACTAGAAGTTCCAACATCAAAATCATCTATTTCTGCAGATCTCCAACAAGTCTTGGACAATCATTCCAAGGTGTTTGAAACTCTCAAAGGACTCCCACCTATTCGTGATCATGATCACGCTATTAATTTGATTCCAGGAAGTGTTCCTCCAAACATCAGGCCTTATAGATATCCTTACTTCCAAAAAAGCGAAATTGAACGTATGATTGCAGAAATGTTAGAGGCGGGTATAATTCAACCCAGTCAAAGTTCTTTCTCTGCTCCCATAGTATTGGTACACAAGAAGGATGGATCATGGCGAATGTGTCCGGATTATAGGGAGCTCAATAAGCTCACCATTAAAGACAAATTTCCCATTCCTGTGATTGATGAATTACATGGAGCAATTTATTTTACCAAGTTGGATCTTCGTTCAGGATATCATCAAATTAGAATGAAGACTCAAGATATTCCAAAAACATCATTTCGAACTCATGAGGGTCATTATGAATTTTTGGTCATGCCTTTTGGCCTTACCAATGCACCTTCTACATTTCAAGGGTTGATGAATTCCATTTTCAAACCCTTCCTTAGAAAATTTGTGCTAGTATTTTTTGATGATATACTAATCTACAGCAGGTCTTGGAAGGATCATGTTGAACATGTCGACAGGGTGCTCAAACTATTGCAGGAGAAACAATTATATGCAAAAAAGTCCAAATGTTTCTTTGGAGTACAAGAGGTGGAATATCTGGGTCATATTGTATCTCATGAGGGTGTTAAAGTGGACCCTAACAAAATTAAAGCCATTAAGGAATGGAAATTTCCCACAACCATAAAGCAGTTGCGAGGATTTCTCGGGTTAACAGGGTATTATCGCAAGTTTGTTAAGAATTATGGGAGAATAGCAGCACCTCTAACAACATTATTGAAGAAAGATGCATTTTCATGGACTCCCGAAGCAACTAAGGCCTTTGAACATCTTAAAAAGGCAATGTGCCTAGCACCGGTCTTAGCTACGCCAAACTTCACAAAAACTTTTATTGTGGAATGTGATGCCTCAGGAAATGGAATTGGTGCAGTTTTAATGCAGGAAGGAAGACCCATTGCTTTTGAAAGTCGTCCAATCAAAGGAAAGTATTTACAAAAACCTATCTATGAGAAGGAAATGTTAGCAATACTACATGCACTAAAGAAATGGCGAACTTACCTAATGGGAAGACACTTCAAGGTAAAAACTGATCATGATAGTCTTAAACACTTTTTGGAACAAAGACCATCGTCAGAAGAACAGCAAAAATGGGTCACAAAGATGTTGGGTTATGACTTTGAAATAATCTACAAAAAAGGAAAGTTGAATGTTGTTGCAGATGCACTCTCAAGAAAGAATGAAGAGGTGGAAGCATTTCTTTGTTCCATTTATATTATCCAACCAGATTGGATAACTCAAGCAAGAGATGAATGGAAGAAGGACAAAGATGTATGGATACTCATTCAAAAGTTGCAGCAAGATCCTAGTACATCTGATACATTTAGTTGGAAAAATGATTCCTTATGGTACAAAGATCGCTTATATCTTTGTAAGAATTCCCAACTAAAACAAAAGATTCTTCTCGAATTGCACACTTCTCCTTTAGGAGGACACTCAGGATTTTTAAAAACTTACCACAGGGTGAAGAAAGAATTTTTTTGGGATGGCCTTAAATCTAATATTCGAAAGTTTGTGGCAGAATGTTTGGTTTGCCAGCAGAATAAAGTGGAAACAATTAAGACCCCAGGACTTCTACAACCTTTATCCATTCCAAGTCAACGTTGGGAGGAGATTTCAATGGATTTTATCACAGGTTTACCTAGGTCCGAAGGAAAGAGTGTCATCATGGTGGTAGTTGATAGACTTACCAAGTATCACACTTTTGTGCATTATCTCATCCATTTAAAGCAAGTACAGTTGCTACTACATTTATGGACAGAATTCAAAAGCTACATGGAAGCCCAAGGGTTATTGTGAGCGACAGAGATCCCATTTTTACCGGAAATTTTTGGACGGAGTTATTTTCTTGTTTGGGTACTCAATTAGCTCATAGCTCATCTTATCATCCTCAATCTGATGGTCAAACCGAGATAGTAAATAAATGTTTGGAAGGATATCTTCGTTGTTTTGTATCTGATAAACAAACACAATGGGTCAAGTGGTTACCTCTCGCTGAATGGTGGCATAACACTTCCTTCCATACTGCAGCAAAAATGACCCCATTTATGGCACTTTATGGATATCATCCACCATCCATCACATCATCTTTAAGGGAAAATTCGAAGGTTCAAGCAGTGGAAGATCACATCGAGCATCAGCAAGAAGTTCTCCAACTCTTAAAGGATAACCTGAATTTGGCACAAAATCGAATGAAACAACAGGCATATCAACATCGTAGCGAGAGAAGTTTTGATGTAGGAGACTGGGTATTTTTACGGCTACAACCATACAAACAAATGTCCCTCAAGCAAGCTAAGAAGGATAATAAATTATCGCCAAAGTACTATGGTCCTTACAAGGTGTTGCAAAATATTGGTACTATGGCATGCAAATTGGAGCTTCCTGCTTCTTCACGAGTGCATCCAATTTTCCATGTTTCATGCTTAAAGAAGGTTATAGGTGAAAATCTTCCAGTTCAAACAATATTGCCAGAACTTGATGAGGAAGGAAAATCATATTGGAACCTGAAGCGGTCATGGAAACAAGAACTCGACAGCTACGGAATCGATCAATTTCAGAGTATCTCATCAAGTGGAAGAACTTACCCACTGAAGATTCTACATGGGAAGATGAGAATTTTTATACAGAAGCACCTAGTGCCTATCGCCAAGTGTTGAGGACAAACACTTTTTCAAGGAGAGGGGCATGCTAGGTCCCTATATCACTAGTATAGCCCTTTATTATTGTTAGTGTAAACCTTTATTGTTATTATTGTACCCTAACCCCATTTTGTTATTATTTGTGTTTTAAATTATTATTATTAGGTCGGTTAGGGATTACACTGTGGCCCACTAGGATTACACAGGCCCCATGGACCTTGAGTATATAGAAAGGAGGTTTTAGAATTGTATCATCCAAGAATTGTTCATTCATGTAATGTATTGGAGTGCTTCATGTGGCTTATTTCTATGGATATCTCTTTCTTCTATTTTTATTTTGCCATATAACACCGCCTTTAGTAAGTGATGGGAGGCGACTCTATTGACTCTCTGGGCCTCTCGATAAGTTAAAGGGACACAAACCAGATGAGTAATCCGTAACCCCACGAGCACACTTAGGTTATTTACAAGCGCATCCTCCTCACCCCCCTCAACTCGAGGGTCATAAGCGAGAGGGGTCTCCCACACCATGAAATTTCAAAGTGGGCCTCTTTGGGCCAACATCTCGCATACATATAGGATCAGATATTAGAACATGCATGTATACCAAAAAATCATAAAACTCATAAAAATAGAAAAGAGTCTTACCCAACTCCTCATCCCGGGCCCCTCTCCTTCTCCGGGAGCCAAGGTCCCAACCCAAAGGAAATCAATGCCCCATATAGCCATTCCTCTACAACGACCACTGCCGGAGCCATCAAAAGAACTCGGCCACCATGACACTGCTGCCTCTCGCCCTCGGGCAACAATGCTACCCATCGTCGCCATCCGTGGCTCTCTCAATGGTGGATCCGGACCGTAGCCCCTCGCCCTAGAAGATAGGTATTCATTCCGTGGAAGAATGATAGCAATATTTAAACCATATCCAAACTATTTCATTTATTATCTTCCGAATAATTTCCGTTTGATGTTCATAGTCACAAATTTCAGGCTCCGGCCAAACATTATTGGGTTCATGGCCCACTGTGCAAGAAGGAGCTTTGTTCGTAGCTTCGCGTGCCCGCAAACTCACGGCCCGCATGAGGTATGTGAGAAATTACCTCGAGTGCTAGATCAAGAATGATCCGAATGTCTACTCTCTCCACTACCTCGACCCCTTGCGTGCCCCCCGTGCACACTCGTCCATGACAATTGTCATGTTTTCTGCCAAGAAGGCCCTCGGTGCTCGTCAAGATAGGAACCGGACCTCTGCGTGACAATCCGTTGATGAAGTACATGCTCGACACTTCGAGCTCGAGTACCCCATCTCAAAGTTTAAAACTCTCCTAATCCTCATCCGTATACAACCGATATCGTAACAGTTCTATTTAGCCTAGAGACATGGTGTTAGGAATAATTTTCCAAATCGCAATTTTGGAGAGCATTCACACCTGCTATTGCCAATTCATCTTCCTCACCGTGCTCTCTTTACTTCCATTTAGTTACCATTTTCGCCGAGTACCTACATCAAATAAAACATAGGAGTGTTAGGAACCTCCTCAAGTATTCAAATTTTCTTTTCATTGGTTCATTTTTTGATATTTTTGAAATGAATTTATGCTACACCATTGGCGCGAATGTCCGGCCATCAGCCGCGCTCAATCGGCGTCTCTCGTTTAAAATGCAGTGGATTGCAGTCCACATGGTACCCGGCCAACCGCAAAGCCCTAAATTTTTGAAATTCCTCCCTAAAATGCCCTCAACCATGATTAAAGATAATGAAATGTAGCTTTTTAAATATGGCTAATGGAAGTAGTTTTACCTCGGGAGAAGACGGGATCCGGATTCATCCACCGGATTTCTCTCAATGATCACTCAAGATCAAGAAAGGAAATGACATTACTCGCAAAGAGGTAAAAAGGTGAAAATTAAATATAAGCTACTATTTGGTAATATTTATAACTTTTCAAAACGAAACTTAGCTTCAGACTTTTTTCCATTATTTTACTATATTTTACTTAAAAATGGGTTTTACACTTTTCTTTTTGTGCAAAGAACAAGTTTTCACACCATTAGGACGAGGACACGCAGTTGTATTTGATACTTTTTTAGACTCTCAAGAAAAAAACAAGAAAAGTCACTACTCGAGTCATCTTTCAACCTTTTCTCACTCTTCAAATTGAAAAGATTGTTGATATGCTTGTCGCTTTGAACTCATTAAATGGCCGTGAAACGACATCTACCCGCATACGTTTACCACTTTTTTGGGCTAGGATAGATTATTTATGAAAAGGAATACCATAGCCTGTCATACCAGGAGGTTCTTCCATACATTGTTTTCTACCCTTTTCTAGATCTCAGGACTATCTATTGAAAGGAACTACTAGAGTTTTATTTTCCACTATCTTTTCAAACTCTCTAAACATGAAAGATGTCAGAAGTTCTTCCTTTGTCGACTCTTTAAACACCGATGACTCCTTCCTAGGGCTCCGTTAAATGTACCAGGTTGGATTTGTCCGAAGAAAAAAACTTATATCGCAAGCATATGCTATCCTCCTTCAAGCTTGTTTTCAAAAATAATTGGGGTAATCGCTAGAAATAGTAAAAATGGAACCGTATTTTGGTTGTGTTGGCGATGTCGCTTCGAACATTGCACTTTTCTACATTCATGTCGTGTCGGGACCATCCGATCTCTTTATCTCAGACAAGCCTTCATGGGTTTGGGTAACTTTTCACCACTCATTCGCTCTTTGCCACATCATCATGACTCCAAATCCCTTGATGTCAAATACCGGCCAAATCCAATGAAAAATGTAGATATGTTCAAGAGAAGTTGGCCTCTCAGCTTTTCAACCTCCTCCGATTCTCTCGTTGGTCTTGATTCATAAACATTATATTCCTCTCCGTCTCTCGTCAATGATGTGGGAAACATTATGGCCCACCTTCGACGGAAGCCTCGCTTCCCCGTCGAATTCAGTCATTATCCAGGAATTTGATCTAGAGACCCTCTAGGTGCCTTAGAGCCTCGCATGCCCCTGGGGCTGGGGTGTTCTTCACATTCCACGCAAGGTTTTCACTATCGGGATTTCTACTCTGATGATTCCATGGGTGTTCGACGCCACCACTATTCACGATTCGTGGATTGTACTTATAGTACCTTGACAACCATCGTCATTATCAAGTGTTTCTCTCATTTTCATTAACGACTTTCATTATCGCGTTGGTAATTAGACGATGTTCTTGCATACCGACTTCAGCTCGTACATTCGCATGCTTGAAATTGTACACCGTTTGGTCGAATGGAGCACAAGGCCCCAGATTTTGTCCGATAAACATCTGTGTGTCATGGGTTCTTTATGGATTATTATGATTTATTACATGAATCATTTGATTTGATGGCTGCGACCATACTCCGAGTCTACTTGTTGGTCCTTGCCCATCGGATGGTTTCATCCATATTCGGGATCCTAGTTTTTGTACATTCTATTATGTATGGTCGCGCCATACCACATATCATGTATCATAGATATCATTTGTATTTGTATTCGTAGGTTTTCCGACTACGTTGTTTTCGCTTGGGCGCATTCTCCTAAAGCACTTTCACCCTCCCTCTCTCTCGGAGCCTCATGCTTTAGGGGGCATCTATTACACAACATTTTGTCACCATCCTTGCAATCCCTCGTCCCGTACATTGGAGGACTATTCCCATGACCTCATGAACAAGAAATGTCCCGAAAACACCTTAATGGCATCCTTCGCATAAGGACAAGAATTATTCCGAAGAACAATTCCTCTAGAAAAACCCAAAAATCCATGTTTTGGCATTGGCCTGGGTAGCCAGCTTCATCCTCGTGCCAATGGGGAAAAAGCACACTAGTGGGCATGCCACTCGGCACTTTGTCCCTATGTCTCACTCATGCCAAGCCTATTAAGGAATGATTTAAAAATAAATGGCAGAATTTTGATTCTAAATCCAAACTCAGAATGAATTATCGAAATAAGTTGGGTTGTTTGCTCGCATCTCCCCGATTGTGAAGTGGTTTTCCACCTCCTCTCATGGAACCTTCCTAAGAGATCGTCTTCATCCCATGATTATAGGGATCCCACCCTCCCTTCCTCCCTCTTCTTATAAAATCCTACCCTCTCCATTTTCTAGCTAGCTAAACTTGTGGGAAGAAACTAGCCGGGTGACTATTGAGAGTAGAGCCGAGGAGAACCACGTAAGAGAGACAACTTTTTTGTCCAGATTCCCCGACAGCTTTGTTGAGACATGCTCCATCGCAAGCCCCGCCGAAGGAAGATCATAGCAGGTCGTATAATATGGTTGTAATTTCCATTTTTGTCATCTATAATATAAGCAACTCTGATTTTGGTTCAATTCGTGTGTCTACTCTTTTATGTAATGCAACGAATTATATCTTCTCCCTGGATCGATATAGTTACATGCCTTAAGTATTACATTATATGTCATTATTTCTCTCGCGTGTGTATAGGTGTCCTGACATGGCGAACGAAAGGATTGGGTGATCTCATTAAGCTACGATGAGGAGCACCACTTCTTCCTTGGAAAAACAACAATGGGATTTGAGGTAGGCTACTTATCGTGGTCTTTGTATTTCTTGTAACTAGGAACCAACGTCACTGCATGATTCTATTGTTACACCCAATCTAGGGCTAGTGGGATCGCATCCGTCCACAAAGAGGGGATTTACCTCTACAACACCCACCATGATAATAGATGACTTCATCTTGGACCGAATAGCCCTTCAAGGAATACCGGGTCATCGTTATCATACATGTGAAAATATCCTTTGGAATAATCCACCAACAGTTGGAATTTCCAATATGGATCTATCCTCCATAGTGACAAGATCGATGATCTATTACAAAGAACATATGCCATATGGTTTCCCTTATCTTTTACATCTCCCATGCCAAAGGTATATGTTGGAAGGATGTTATCCTCCCATGCTTCTCTCCCACAAGAAGGCAAAATCTGAAATGAGAGCGGGTAATGATGTTTTTGGGAGAATGTCTCCTTCTCCTTGAGTCTACCCAAGACTCTCAAACATTGCACAATGACTCTCCATTGTTCCCACTCCTCTGGATCTATTAGTGGTGCAACATGTTGAGAGAACTATTTTATCCTCTTCCAATCAAGGGGTCTCCGTGGAATGCCTCCATGTAATGAAAAATCAAGGCCTAGAGCAGCCCGTATATGTGAGTGGACTAATTTGTCCCACTTCTCTCACTTCACAAATCATCCTCTTCGCTATGTGGATAAACCTCCCGAAAAGGATGGGGGTGTATGTTTCTAAATCACTTGATTTTGGCCCTCCTTCTCATCTTCTCCCACTCTCCCGCAAGTCATCACGCTCTGTCAGTCTCTTCTTTAGATTTAATCAACCCATGTAACCCAACATCTCCTTGGTGTCAAGAGTCTTGATCACAAAGGAATGATATATCACAGTTATGTGTCCCTAAGATCGTATTCACCGTTGGAACACACTTCCTCCATTTTTTTGTCTCATTTCCTATCAACATTGCATATTGTGCTACTCATGATCTTCATATCTAAGATCCCTTGGAACTTCTTGCAAAGATACAAGATCTCCTCTAGTTGGAGCAATTTCTTCATCTCCATCTCAAAATAGAAGTAGATCTCCTCCCGTTGTCATATCACCGGAGGACCTTTCCAACTTTCCTCTTCCTTATCCTCATTAATGGAGAATGCCTCATAATGGAAAGATCCTTTGCAGTTTGATCTCTCCTTTTTGAAAAAGAAATCCTCATGTCTTCTCTTGAGAATAAAATTCTGCTGAAGTGGGGCATCTTCCCTAGGCAAGCATGTTGCAGCATTTAACCTCGAAAAAAGTTCGAAATGGAGTTGGTTTCATCGATCCTTCCAACTCATGCAAATGTTCTGATTTCTTTGGCTTAGTTTGCTCTCCCAAGTAAGTTTCAAATTTTTTCAAATCAAATCTTTTTTCACTAACCTCCTAGTGAACTTTTCATAAGTATATATTTGCATTATTCAATGAAAAAGATTCAAATAACCACTAGGCATAAGCCTTACTATCAAGATGCGGGCTGCTGCTACTCTTAATGGCTTTCTCTTCCGAAACTTGATGTGGCTGGAAATATGTGTCTATATTCTTCACCCAAGCCTTAGATGTTTCTGGGTGACCCATCAAAAGTAAGATAGAAAGAATCTACCCAAAGTGTGTTTCATGGACCCTCTTCTCTATTATGATTAATGGGTCTTCTCTCTTCTTTAAGTTCACAAAACTCTTGAATTTTATATGCTCCTTGAATCTTCTAGACTAAGATTCATATTCTTGGAGATAATCACCAAGAGTCTCCTCCTTTAGTTGTTTCTCTTTCTTATCCTTTCTCACAAGAGTGTAGGCATGGTACCGCATTGTAGATTTGATTGTGTGGTAGAATTATCACACCTTGTATAATATGAAGAATCGGAGATTTCTTCATGCATAAATATCCTTGAGGGATATTCATATCTTTCCCTCCCTCATTCCCTTTATTTTCTTTAATTCCGTGAATAGTTTTGAAGAGAAGTCTTGAGAACTCCTTCCCTTTCATTCCTCCCGATAAAGGGGTTTTACCCTTGTCTTCTTCTTCATTGTATAACTACACCGGTATCTTCTTATTTGATACCTCTTTGCTTCATTAAGAAGAGGATCTCCTTCTCGTATGACACATTGGCTTTTCAAGATGCACAGGTTGTGCCAAGATTAAGTGCTCGATACCACCGCAATTTTCCCAAATGCGAAAAGTAGGAATATAGTGCAAAATGTTGGAACAATAATGAAAATCATCATATATAATAAAGAGGCCAATATGGAGACCTTTAATATGCTATAAAAATGGGAAAAAATATGAATAAATAATGGGCCATAAGATGTAAAATAAGAAAGAACAAGCCCCCAATGGGAAAACCCTCAAAGGAGTGTGTTGCTACTATATAAAAGAAGATGAAAGAATTTTACAACATTGTTTTAATTGCACCACTACAAAAAATGATTATACATTAGATCTAGGGCTGATATGTGCATCAAAATATAGATCCAATACACAGGTCTAGGCATTATACAACCTCCTTTGAAGAACCCATTAAGGGTTTTCAAATAAAACACCATGTATAAGATGGGGATCATGCCCAAGGTCAAGATCCACTACAAAAATACGCATATGGAAAGTGTGGCTGGATCCGATATGATCATACAATAGCCTCCTCCAATAGATCCTCTAAATGAAAGGCATATCCATTTCACTAGAAAATCAACACTCCAAATGGTGTGCCAATCCACCTCTGCAACTCCTCCATAGAAATAATGAAGATTTGGAAGAAACCCATGCCTAGGATAAATAAAAAGTTGGCCCGATGCCAAGATCTAAAAATAAGCACAAGGTCCTTCCCCATCGTTCTCACAATGGAAAGGAAGCCTCCTCCACTGAAAATGAGAAAATGAAATGACCTAGATCTAGTCTCCACTACGTAACTTGCAAACCAAACCCTCAACATGATCTATGTTTTAAAATGAAAGATGAAGCTTGGCCTTAAGCCCGATATTGGATAATGTAGTACAAGACTCCTCCAAGAGCTTCTCAATGGAAGAGGGATTCCCAACTAAGAAGACCCCTGCTAAAACAATGTCATCTCACCAAACAACAAGAGAAAGATGTATGTCTAAATAGACCATATATTCGAAAAATCATATATCAATATACATAATGAATATGGCTGCCATCCTCTTCCTTAAATATATATGAGCTTACAAACCCTAAGCCCCATCCAATAATAGCACCACTTCCACACAAAGCATCTCCATCTAAAACCGTGTTGTCTTTCATCGATGACCACCTCCAAGGACAACGCTGTTGATTTGGTCAAAGCTCTCCACTCCAATCCGTGTGTTCCAACCCCTTTTCACACCTAAGGGTGCTCAATTAAGATGCCAAGATCTATATATTTCATAGTGGCATTTATTTATTCATTATTAAGGGAGAATTTTGACGTCCATTGTCATCTTATTCATTAAAAAATCAACGAAACAAAATTTAATATTCTAACTAGCTCATGGCTAATTTAGGAATATTACATATGGTCATTATACATGGTATGATGATGATGTGATGGGGCAGCAAGATTCCTTGTTAAGGTGGCTTCTATTGAGAGAGTGTGCCTCATATTCTCACGATGTTGATTTGGCATGGCAACAAGAAGCATTGTTGTTGTGGATTCTATTAAGAGAGTATGGCTCTCATATTCTCATTGATGTTGATTTGCATGGCAATAAGAAGCATTGTTGTGAGTACTTTCTTTTTGAGAGTATGCCTCTTTACCTATTTTTGTGATGATCTAGCATGTAAGGTAGTTAGTTGCTAGGTTGCCACGGTTTTTATTAGGAGAATATGGTTCTGACATTGTTCATGTTCATCCACATGTCTCTACTTCTTGTTTTTCACTATGTCGATGTGATGTTTGATTCCAACATGGGAAATAGGGCTAATGATGTCGCATTGACAGATGCAATCAACTCTATGTATCATGGGTTGAGATATAGTTCATGAGTTGGGAATTCTTAATTTCTTGGGAATAAAACCATTTTATCTTATGTATCTCATGTGTAGAGAATATATTTGGTCATAATATGGTTGCTACTTGGAGATTCAGATGAGGAAGGGTATCTAAATTTCTCAGTTGGAGGCCATTCTAGACATTCTAGAGAGGCAAAGCCTTTGGATCCTGACATGCATGACACATTGTGACAAAGATGGGAAGGCCTTCCACATGAGGATTCCATTTGTAGGGAGGATGTTTGCTGTAGCATCCACTTTTTTAGTTTCTTAAGGACAAGAAATTTTTTCTTCTGGGAGGACTATAATATTCCTAAATTTTCACATGATATTTGAATATTAGAGTTCTTAATTTCCATAATTAATTAAGTAACAAGAGGATGTAGGGCCCAAGTAAACCAAATATAAATAAAATACACTTTTTTGATGTGTGTATGTGGATATTTAAGATCTATATCTACATAATGGAGTAGTGGAGCATCTACTTAATGTGAAAGGAGTGGAGGTCATGTCTCATTAATGAGAAAGACTATGGAGGTTGAAGCAATCAACTAAGATCTTGGAAGGAATCAAATGTAAGATCATAGAGCATTTATGATGAGATGATGGAGAAAGTGGTGCATTAATTCACACATCATGGAGAGAGTGATCATTACATTCACACATGATGGAGATCATGACATAATGCAGTCAACATATGTAATTTGCGCGTCCACATGTGTACAGCGTAGTTATAAGGTGGGCCAAGGCATGATAAGGTTAAAAAACTATATAATGAAGGTGAAGGAAACATAGAAGGCATGTTTTGATATTATTATTGATATGTATGATCCGCTAGAAATGGAATTGTCCTTTGACATTCCATGCTTTCTTTGGTTGCTTAGCACCGGGTGTTCCTCGGGTTGGGAATCCCACCCTTTTTCATTGAGTAGCTCTTGAAAGAGTATTATACTCATCTACTCGTGGAATTGGTTCCATTTTGTTCCTACTTTCTCGTAGAACATCCATATTCGTAAATTTCACATTTCAAGACAGCTTTGAGAGGAGGAGTGCTTGTCCTTCAATATTTTAGTTAAGGAGCCTCGTGAAGGATTTATCCTATCACCTTGAGCTTAAAAATGAGCCTTCCAATGCTTCGCATCTATATCGTGCATCGTGACATCTATTATTCATATCCTAGCATCGCGCATTTCCATCAGGATTTGCGGTATTCCATTCTCAGAGATCCAAGTGGAGTAGCGGGAAGTTGCTAGCATTCGAGCTAGTAATCATGTTGAGGATCATTCCTTCACATTGTATACATTATTTCCATAATTTCGAGCTACTCACATCTTAGCAAAGAAAGCTTGGGGGAGCCTCCTTTCTTTTATAGTGAAATTTTTATGAGTATTTGTGTAGTAGTGCCTACAATCTTCGGAGGAGGATTGAGTAGCTATATCTTGAACTTCTAGCTCGAGGGATCAGTGAAGGGATAAGCCCTTCAAGCATAGATATGATTCGTGACATATTTCTTCCATATATTTGTCACATCTAGCTTCAAATATACATATCCAATAGTTTTATGCCGAAACCCTAAGAGGGTGATTTTCTTATATTACCGTATCCGAGAAACTTTTTGAGTTATCTTTGGGTTACCATCATAGAGCCCGTATCTAGAATCTTGGCATCATGAGAGCTCTAGATTTACGAAGATCTGCATTTCACTTTTCAACTTGTATTCATATATTCATTATCTTCTAAAAGGAAACGTATTATTTTCTCTCCAATAGTTTCCGCTACACAATGCCTACTTTGGCATATTTTTAGGGTCATTCTAGGCCATCTTGGCTAGATTACCCCTACTTTGTACACTGCTCTAACTGAATCTTCTCCTATGAATAAAATGGTTCATCTATTTTTTCTATATCCGTGTTTATCATAAACTTACATGTACATTTTTTGTGTTACAAATGTTATGTTTGTGTATCAATGCATTATTCCATTTTGGGATACTACAACTACACATTCCTAGGCTAGGACAATTTTTTTGCCTCTTTTCCACCCCTTCCCCTCACTCATTTCCTAGAATTCCACTTCCCCACACTCCCTAACATCTATCCCTAGCTCCCTAAATTTCCAAGAATTTAGACTCCTTAAACCCCCTTCACCCCCTCCATTCCTAAAACTACCCAAATTTCTTTTTTTTCCTTCACTAAACCCTAATTTTACCTCATAGTGAGTTAGGGTTTACAATGGATTTAGATATTACATGTAAAATGAGGCATAAGGAGGTCACATCATCAGGTATGAACCCTATATAGCACAATATGTCATGGCTTCACCATTTCTCAAGAAGCCATTCCAAGATGCAAAGCTATCTTTGTTGCGAAAAGTGTTGAAGAAATTGCTTAATGACAACCATACACTTTTTCTACTAGTCTAAGGAGGATACAGAATATTGTAGGGGTTATGTTCACTCTTAGCAGAGGCTATTTCCATATCTATAGGTATCCCAAATCATGGATATTTGTTTCAAAAGAAGATTTCAGACATTGAAAACTACAAGATGTTTTTGAAACCTTCATCAAAGTTGCTCCAAAACACATTTTTTCCATTCAGAAATACTCTTGAAAATTATGCCCCTCTCATGAATATGATCATGAAATATTTTCATGTGAGGGTAGGTTATCCAAAGGGATATCACTACCATGTTTGTAATATCCAAAAATTGATTTTATATAACAAATGGAATATCTTAAGATATTCCATAGTTGAGCTCAAAAAATCATGAGCATGGAAATTTATATGCGTATAATTATATGTAAAATGACATCTCACCAAAGATATTTAAGATCCTCAAAGAAGGAATATGGCCTATATCCTCCTTCCCAAGGGGGAAATGCAAAGTTGACATAGTAAGTACAGAATAAATCGTCTTAAGAAAATAACGCAATAATAGTGGATACTGGGACTTGGATCTCTATTTTAGAAAATATTCAACCTAATTTCATAACTGAGGTGAAACAAATGAGTCTAGCTACCATAAGCAGCATCTCCCCAACTCAAAATAGCTTAAAAACACCCCGATCCCATGACTTCTCTACAACAAAATTTCGAAGACCGTAAGAGCGTAACAACATGAGGGTTTCTACATAAAATGATGAAATAATACTAATATAGAGATTATATTAATAAAATAGTAGATAAATGGAGGTTTAACCTTCTTACACAAAGAATAAGACACCCGCAAGGGTTTCTCGCATTATACATGTATAAAAAGAAGCAATCGTTATAAAATAACGCGCCTTACCGCAAATATATTAAGAATGGTTGAATATAAAATAAATAACTGATTATCAAGGTAAAATGGCCCTAGGCCCTCTTTATTAGATCTCACGTAGGGAAATAAACACCTCCTCCTCGAAAGACTATCACAAAATCCAAAAGGTGCAACCTCACGTCACGCACCCGCATAAAAGATAGATTTTTTGAAGATGAATGAACTATAGGTTTTAATGGCTGATTGGCCCCAATCAAGATGATGTAATTGAAGCTCAAACCTTCCTTTAGATCCCTTAAGAAAGCCATCCAAAGAATAGGATGGAATTAACGAATTCCTGCACTCAAATGTCGTTAACCACAAACTAAACAATGAAGCATGAAAGTATTCAAAACCAAAGATATATGAATACCGAATGACCTCTTCGATTCTATTTCTATTTATTCCTGTGAGCCTCCTCACCTCGGACCCCACACATTGTTGAGGTGACTTCCTAGTGAAGATTCCTCCTTCAAAATACGATGTCCTCGTTGGCTTCCCTCCCCTTGTAGTAGCGTTTGGACTTGGTCAATCGGGACTAATCCACCTCTAAGAATTCATTTTTTCACACTAAGGGGTCCTCAACCCTAGTCTTCACATGTGTTTCTAGGCTGATCCTTGTTTACATTGAGCTAGTTTACTTGGGTGATCTCTTTCCTCCTCAAGAATGCATGTTGACTTAGTCAAACTTAACTATGTCCACATCTATTTTACCCTGTTTCACACCAAAAGTGTAAAAATATAGCTCCCAATGTGACCCCTTCCTTATTAAGGTGCAAATTATTCATATTTTTATTTTTCATGGGCCTCCTTACTCCATTTATTCTCCTAGGTGAAAGAAGAAACTTTAATATTCCAAATTGTTGTGTGAAAATTTTGGAATATTACAACTCCTCCCCTCTCAAATGTTTTCGTCCTCAAGCAATGCAAGATAGACCAAGAACCTTCTTCTCCCCCGTAGCATCCTCATATGATAATACTCCCCAAGGATCAAGGTTCTGCTCCATCAACACATCTCCAAGCTACCCCTCCCAAGTGTATACAATATCCTCTCGGTGAACACTCCAAATAGCCGACATCATTTGACAATGAACATTCCATGGAGGAAACAATGGGTTTTTTGAAGGTCCTCTTGGAGGCATGAGGGCTGATATAGATTTTGGATTCATCATCCCATTTCCAATCTCCTCCTAAGTTATCAACCAAACAAAATGATTCACCCTCCCATATGGCAACTCATGAAGGATCTCTTCCACCCGGGTTCATGTACACACAGGGTGGGCTGAAAATTTGAACATGGTAGACAGGATAGCCTACCCCATGCTATCTTCCTCTCCACTCACATATGTAGAGTGCATGCTAATCATAGGCTGCAAACAATTTTCTCTCAAGTGACAATAGAAATATTTAATCTTCAAAGATCCCCTCTCCAAAACCATGTAGAATCATGTTGGCCTAAAGCATTCCATTCTAAGTGAATGGCACGTTACTACTATATGTCATCCAAATCAAAAAAAAATTGAAGGTTATCTGCAAGTGAGGATGATACACATGGTCTCCTTGGTGGATATAGCATGTACTTTTCCAATCGCCGATTTAGAACATCATGTGGCAAGTTGTTTTCTCTAGTTGAGCTTACCGCTCTGTATATGTTTGCTCATCTACTATATAGCAAGCAACACTATACAATTACATGCATGGTGAGTAGGCTGAAAGTGAGGTCCATGTATAAGATCCCCCATGAGGATCTCCTCATAAAAATCCACAAGAAGAAGGGATACATATACTCCTTGGAACAATCCATCAATAAGAACACAATCCATGTGACAGCATTACAGGCCTTAGTAATAAGGCTCCATGACTCCTCCTTTTGAAATTCCATATGCCAAATCCATCCACCATCATGCTGCTAAGTAGAATATTCTCTTCCTACAAGGAAAGCCCCTCATAATCCTCCAATTCCTTTTTTTGAAGGGTAGCCTCCTTGCATCATGAATGCCTTTCCTTCTCTCCTGAAATATCATGAAAAGTGTGGGGAAATTTGTGCCCATAATTTCCCAAGAGAAACAATAACAATAATGACTTCCGTTGCCCCTTCTCACACTTCCATCATACAAATCATGAGGTGAAAATATGTTGATTGATGTGAAGAGGATCAAAATAAACATGATACATCCAACCCCTAAGCTGCCATATGATGTTAGTGTCCTGGCCAAGTGTCTTCCCTCCCTGCTAATTTTAAAAGGATATGCCTCATGATGGCCATACTCTCTCAAGAGTAGCCAATGAAAATTTGCTTTCATCGCCCGTGTCATAGATATACAAGTGGCTCACCAACCTCTTTCCTCCATCCACCTCCATTCATCCAAGTGTGGATGCCTCCATCAAGATTCATCTTGGCATTCTTCCAATGTGGGCTACCATGCTTCACAACCAGTTCCTCTCTTTGCATGTCATAAAGTGCTAGAATGCATTCTCTTGGAGATGCCTTTAGTGAAGATCTCATGTCCATAACCATCTTGAATCCATCAAGATCCCATTGTGATAAAGGCAAAGCCTCGTCACTTCTATTTTTTTTCAAGTAAAGACTAATAGTCTCTCCAATGATATAGTTGCTGCCTCATATCCCATCTCAAAGATGAATCTATGTTCTTTTGCATGGTAGACATAGTTCATGACATCCTCCAAAATATTACACTCCAACCTCAAGGGTTGTGTGAAACTCAATAGTGATACATGAGGATGATGGTTATTCTTTCCCTTGAACCATTCAAGCTGCACAACGCAAGGCAATCCCCGTCGCTCTATCTCGCAATAATGTTTGGACCCCGGGTCATATGAAGACAAGTTTCCCAATTTTTAGAAGGATTTGCTAACAGATAAAAGGGAAATATTCCCATACCTCGGGGTGAGACGCGGGAACCCTTTAGGGTTGCAAGGCCTTCCCTCCAATGTAATGGCTACCCTAACTATCGATGTAGGTGGTTGCTCCTCCATGAGTGTGACAACGTTAGTACTAGGCTCCTCAAGTGGAGAAGAGGACTCCTCCTTTGGCCTCCTACTCGTCAAACCTGACACCCTGAGTGAAATATGCAAAAGTAGACATCCTTTCATGATTCACATGGCCGAACCACCAAGATCTTGCTTCTCCATCCAAGTGCAAGCCGTTGAGATATCCACATCCTCTTCTCCACCATCGGATGTAGTAGGAAAAATGCTTCTAACTTCATCACTCAAGATTTTTTTGTGCATAAGGGTGATCCATAAAGGTAGACAATGTGAATATATTTCCCCTTATCATTATTTCCCTGCTACATGGCCTTCTCCCTTCTCTTAGTTGGATAAGCTTTCAGGAAGATATAGGGTCTCTTTAGAAGCCCTAGGTTGGCACTTGTACTGTCAAATATCCACTTACGATCTCATGTTCTAAGTGGTATTATTACTCTCCACTTCCCTCTTATGAGAATAGGAAGTGCTAGGGTCATCTTTTCTCTCCTTCAACCCTTCTAGAGGTTTCACTCAAGTACTTTTCTCCTCCTTGAAACCCTCTTGGAGTTTCAATGCATTCCTCTTCTTTCTTCTTAGGATCTGAAAATTGATGAGACTAACCTCTACTCTCTCCATCATTTTGTTCTCCTCTCCTTCTTAGCCTCCGATTGGATCCAAATCGACAGGCTCAACCAAGATGGTAGCTTTGATACCACCGTAATATCCCAAAATTGGGATTGAAAAAATGGAATATCTTAAGATATTCCATAGTTGGAGCTTCAAAAAATCATGAGCATGGAAATTTAGAGCATCTAATTAGATTTGTAAAATAACATCTCACCAAGCACTGCAGAGCCTCAAAGAATAAGAATATGGCCTATATCCTCCTTCCCAAGGGGGGAAATGCAATGATATAGGTAATAGGATAGTTGTCTTCGTAAAATAACGCAATAACAAGGATAATGGGACTTGATCCCTGATTTTATAAAATATACAACCTACTTTCAGAATTGAGTGTGAAACAAATGAATCTAGCTACCATAAATGTAGATTCCCAACCAAAATAGCTTAAAAACACCCCGATCCCATGACTTCTCTACAAATGCACTCTCTCAAGACCGTGAGAGTGCACTTCGAGGGTTTCTATAGAAAATGATGAAATAATATTGATCTAGATATTATATTAATTAAATAGTAGATAAATGGAGGTTTAACCTCTTTTACACAAAGAATAAGACACCCGCAGAAGGGTTTCCTATTATACATGAGTAGAAAGCAACACCGCATAAAATAATGCAGCTTTATCGCAACTCGTATTAAGAATGGATGAATATAACATAAAATAACTAATTAATACAGAAAATGTCCCTAGGACCTCTTTATTAGATCCGTCGAGGGAAATAAACACCTCCTCTTCAAAGACTAGCACAAAAATCCAGGTGCAACCCCGTTGCCGCTCGCACCCGCATACACACAGCTTAAGATGATCGCACCGTAGGTGTTAATTGCTGATTGTACCTAAGAAAAATTATGGAATTGAAGCTCAAACCATTCCATTTAGATCCCTTAACCAAGCTGATCCAAAGAATAGGATGGAATTCCCCGCACGGAATTCTTTGCACTAAACAAGAGCCGCAACCATGCCTAGATCACATGCAAGTAGTCAAAAGACCAAAGATAGATGAATAATAAATGATATCCTTGATGCTATGCCCTCCTTATCTTTTGGTAGACTCTCACCTCGGACCCCACACATTTTTGAGGTGACTTCCCTAGGAAGATTCCTCTTCAAAACTACGTCATTCTCGTTGGCTTCCCTCCCCTTGTAGCAAGATCATAGACTTGGTCAATCGGGACTAATCCAATATAAATGCCTCTTTTTCACATTAAGGGGTCTTCAATCCGGGCCCTACATGTGTGTCTAGGTCGATCCTTGTTCACATTGAGCTAGTTTACTGGGGTGATCTCTTCCTCCTCAAGAATGCATGTTGACTTAACTATGCCCACATCTATTTTTCCCTTTGTCTGCACTGAAAGTGTACCAGGCCTTAAGGTGATCCCTTCCTTATTGGGTGGGAATATCCATATTTTTATTGCTCAGGGGCCTCACTCCATTTATTATTCTCCTAGGTGAAAATGGCAAAATATAATATTCGAAATTGTTATGTGCAAATTTTGAAATATTACAATGTTATACTATTAATGCATTTCACCAAAGGTAAAAGCCCTAACCCAAATTTTATATTACTTCCCTACATAAATATGAAAAATTGAAGAGAACGTACATAGAAAATGAGAAGATCATCATTCAATATTGTTCCATCATGGCTTCGTGAAAATCCTTGTTTTCCATTAGCTTCAAAGACAGTAAAATTTTCTTTGTATAGTTTCTGCGATTCAACTTCACGTTTTCCTACTCCAACTTAGTCAAGAAGACACTCTACACCAAGACTTGCACCAAGACAAGAAGAGGCAGATTCCATAAGAACACCTGTGGCCGAGGTGAAAAAGAATTATACACAGAAAGATGTCGATGTTTTCTCCCTCGCTGCAGTAAAGGCTCAACCTACTATAATAGTTTAAGAGAGATCGTACATCAACAAGAAGCATCATTCCAAGAAAAATAACAGTACATGTCGTACACTCATATGACATATCTAGAGATGCACAGGACGTAAAATCATCTAAAAAATCATCCCAGGAGAAATAAGACGAGATTAGAGAGCTGCATGAGAAGTTGTCTATTGAAAAAAATTCGTGATCACTCTCCTTCAAAGAAGAAACAAGTAGGTACAAGTCACCAACTTACTTAGCACGCCAAAAGCGTATTTGGAGAAAGATGGAGGAAAGGGTAAGGAATTTGTTGATGTTTATGAGTTAGAGGATCAAGAAGAGCATGTCAAAACAAGGAGACCAAGAACAAGAGGTTTCAAGAGGGCACTAGAGTAACAAACTCAACCATCTCCACCATTAGGTTAGAATGACTTTCGATGTCCTAATTAATAAAGTAAAATTGAGTAGGATGAGGAATTTTTTTCGAAAAGGTCAATTTCCACTTGGAGAAGATTCCTTAGAGGGTTAAGAGGAACAAAATATCCGTAGGCACATTTCCATGCATTATTGCACAAGTAATATGATCTCTCAAATTAGAATCATGCAATTGAAGCAAACCGTAATGATGCAAAAGGAGAAGGAAAACTCGATTTGTTGGTTAAGGCCTCCCTAATTGATTGACACATCATATCCTAGCTTTGTGGGGGAAATTTTGGACAAACGTTTAGGAAATTTTGCAAACTTTTGAAATTTCTAGGTTTTTTGGCCTAAACAAGAAAACTAAATTTCTACCCAAAAGCACAACACCTCGCGCTCGCGCTTTTTCCTCAAAGGTCAAAATGACCTAAACTTAGCCTCGATGGATAGATAGTCAACTACATATTATATTTATCCAATTTTTGTGCCATGTCAGCAAACATATTCGGAGAAAATTTCAAAAAACATGCCAAAAAGTCACTCTCTCTGCCACCTTTTGACCCAAGTGCCGCTCTTTCGAGTGACCTCTGGAGAATGCATGCTTCTTAGACTTGGAGAGGCCATTTTTATTACTTAAGGAGTCAAATGACAAATGTAAATCCTAATATTTCCAATGGTACCTTATATATGGATTTGGAGCTCAGGAATACATTCAAAAGTGCCCCGCAAGATGGCACCGTGCTTTTTTGTTGGTGGTGCTAAGCACATTGGTGCCGCGCTTTTCCCGTTACTAAATTTTTCGAGTTTCTTCAGTCAAATTTTATTTTTCATGATGTATATCCTATTGTTTTGAGTTTATTTTGAGGTGTAGATGAATGTAAATAGGCTTATTCAAAGGCTAAAATGAGAGTTTGTTAGTCGAAGGTACAAATGAGAGTTTGTTTTAACTTCCTTAGTCTTAGGTTTTGTTGGAGAAAATTGTGTAAACTGATCCTATCTTGAGGGATTCAACCCCTGAGAGAGGGCAAGATGGTTTTGTCTTCATTTTTATCTAGTTTTCATTCAGAATCAAGGTTGGACATCAGTTAGTAGAAGGCTTGGAGTCTTGTGTATAGTTGACATTTGCGTAATACAAGTCTAATTGAAAACTATTATATAGGGATTCATGTGGTATGATTTGTGGCAATGTTTTTCACAAAAGAATTAACTTTATGAATGATTGATTCATCTTCCTTCCATATATATACCAATGATCTTCCTACAAAATGTTAAGCATAATTATTTAAATTTATGCTCTATTTTGGTAGCAATTTCATGTTTATGTTGTTCATCTTCTCATAAATTAAACTATACTCCGTATCCTTGATTTTACACCCTAAACTATAATTTACAACCCTAAAGTTCCATTGAACATACCATTCATCCCCGCAACTATAATCTTTCGGCTTTGGCCTAGGATTCCTGACCTCTCCTCATGATCCAGCCGAAAATACTAAATTTTCAAAACCATAGAGCTTAGACCTAGCCTAATATATTTACCCTTATTTAGAGATATTTTTCCTACAATACCACAAGAGATATCCCTCTCTAATTTGGTAGGGCTAGCCACCAAATCCAAGGTGATTTAAGGTTAACTCCGTCGGTTTTCATTCTCATCCTTGGAACACTATGGAGGATAACAATGGTGTGGATGGATTATTCACAGCTATTCACCTTCTCACTCTTTAAATGGATTAATGATGCTCAAGGTGGCTCGGATATTTATCCTATGGGTGGAAAAAATTATTTTTGGATTTTGATGTGATTGCACAGAGTACTACAAAATAGGAATTTCCTTCGTAGTTACCAATTAATTTTTCTTTGAGACCTTATATTGCATTTTTAATTGAGTTAAAGTAAGAAAAGGGATAAAAAGATAGGACTAAAATCATCAGAGGTGGTGTAGTTGGATGAAAAAATTAAAGTTTTGATTTATTTTGTGTTTTTTTTTATTATGTAAAACAAAGTGATATGAATACAACTTTTTTGCTAGGTGGATTGGATGGTTGATGAAAGTGTTGTCGAGAGACCCTCTCTCAACCGCCCATAAAGAATGCATGAGATTTTGACTCCTTCCTCCAATCATATTTTCCTCCTATAGAATTTTTGCCTCCTCCTATAGCATTGCATCCTACTCCGTAACATTTCAGATAGTCCTGGAGCACTTCAACAAGGAGGAAAAAACATGATCATATTGATGCCTATATGATGGAGTGTAGGTAGGGACATGAGCAGTTAGGTGAAAATGTGTAAGGATGGATAGAAAATTAAGGAATGAGCTTGTAGAATTTGTTCTATAGGCATCGTTTCCGTTGACTATTTGGAGTCTGAAAAGACATATGTTAGAAAAATTTATGTAAGAACTCCTTCCTTGTGTTTTTTCCATTTTTTTTAGACATACATGCTACATCTACAGAGAGGTTTCCAAACTCTACATGTCCGTCGTAGGTTCCTTAGAGGATGTTTTCACCTTGGGATATTTTCATCTTTTATTGTATATTTTTGTTTTATTTTTTCTCTTGGGTTGACTTAGAGATGTTTTCAACCATAGAGTTGACCTTATTGATTCCCTATAAAGGTTTTCACCTGAAGCCCTTTATTTATTTTTTTTTTTCTCTTTTTTATTTTTTGTTTTTATAAGTTGTGTGGTGTTAGGTCCCTATAATACTTCTATATTCCCCTTATTGTTATTATTGTGCCCATGTATCCCCCATGATGTTATTTTTTTGTCCCAGATAATCCCATTATTTTTATTGTTTTTCAATTACATTATTGATATACATGCTCTAATTATATTCGTGACCCCTTAGACCCCTATATATACCAAGGAGGTCTTATATTTTGTATCATCCAAGAATTGTTCATTTTTGTAATTTAAAGGAGGTTTCCCCTCAAATATGATAATTTTTAAGTCATTGATCTATCTTTCTTTTTCTTCTATTTTTTGATATGGCTGTACAAATTTGGTATCAAAGCTTTGATTCTAGGGTTTTCATTGCCCAAACTATTGGAATTTTTGCTATAAATTTTTTTCTACGAAGCTTCAAAACCTGAAATTGAAACCACATGGAGCTGATATCTTGGTGAACTTGGTGTAATAATTTTATATCTTGGTTTGCTATATTTTCGGAGATAGGGTCAGAATAATTTATGGGTTATGCATGCTCCAAAATTCAGTCCTAAACAAGTGACCAAGAGAAACTATTCATAATTTTATTTTCAAGAATTAGATTTGAATTTTTATAAAAATTTAAAGAAATAGAACGGAATTTAGTGTTTCATGTCTAGAAATTCTATGTTCAAAAGTCAAAATAGTGACACATGGTACTTGCTACAATTTTTATCTACTAAACTAGTCCATAATCAAAGCCATCATGGGATATTGGGCATAAATTTATCTTAAATAATCCAATTTTGGTCCTACTTATGGTGTTGTACTAATAATTATAGGGATAGAATATGATAGAATATCATACCTTGGAGAGATGAAATTACAAAGTTACAACCATTCCAAGCTTTATCTCCTAAACGCAAGAAAAAAGTGTGTATTCAAAAAAATAAATCGTATAACTTTTGTTTGAAAAATTGTTTGAAGTTAATTCAAAGTGCATATTCAAGAATAAATATCAATATTGGGCTCTAAAATTACTCTAAAACAAAAATAATTCTACACCCATTAAGCCCTCGGTAAAGCTCTACTATGACGCATGAAGAGGAATAATTGCAACATGATATATCAAATTATGGGACCAAGTGGAAAAAAAAATTGCTCTAACAAAGAGCCACCAAAGATGAAATTAAAGGGTACATGGATTGTTTAAAGGAGGAATTAAAAGGCTCCATGGATGGTTTGAAATAATGCATGGAAAGGTTGAAAGAAGGGTTGGAAAAGGCAGTAAGAAAGGCTTCCCGACAGGACAAGGTAATCCATGAAAATCACGAGGAGAAAAAAAGGAATATGAATTATGATTTTAAAGACTCCAATGTAGAGTTTAAGAACCACAAAATTACAAATATAGATATGAGAGTTTTTTATGGAAAGGATACGATAACATGAATACTACAGATGGAGAAATATTTTGATCTATAGGATGTGAAACCCCACAAAAGGTATGTATTGCAACTTAGATTTAGAACCCAATCACTTTGTATGGTATATATGGCTTTGTTCTCATAAACCACTTGTCACCTAGTCAAATTTTTTATAAATATGAAATGATAATGCGTTATGAATATACAAAGTGCAACACTTTATTTATCCAATTAATAAATCTCAAACAAAAGGGTTCAATGGTAGAGTACATTAAAGACTTCCAAAAAATTGAATATTAGGGTAATCAATATCTTAATGAACATAGGATTGATGTCTTCATAGAGACTTTAAAATAAAAAATCCAACATGCGCTTCATTGAATAATGCATCTGTGGCAAGAAAAGTTAAAAGAAAAAAATTATGGAAACAATTAAGTCTACCACTCACAACTATAAACATGTAAGTGTTGTTGCTACTTAGTCTTCCACAACCTACAAGGTTGACACTAGAAAATTGGAGGAAAAATAACAAACGCGATTTGTTACAATTGTAATAGAAAATAAACTAAAGGTCATAAGTGTGTTTAGAATAAATTATTCTACATAGATTTTGAAGAGAATGAAGCAAAGGAACAAGTAACATTAAAAGAGGAGAATATACACTAGGGAACCAACCCCATATAAAAAAGAAAATGAATCAGTATTATCTTATAATGCATTACAGGAATTTCCACTCCTCAAACTCTCAAGGTATAAGGACATACCAAGAAGAAAAAGGTCAGATCTTATTGAGTGGTAGTACCTATAATTTTATTCATTGTAAGATAAGGAAGGAATTGAATTGATTCCTATATCCAACACTAGAATGTCAAGTGATGGTTGAAAATGGAGGAACTAAAAATTTCTCTAGAAAGTGTGATAATATGAAGCTAACCATGGGGTAATATGTATTGAATAGTACAATTATTTCCATTCCAATGGGTGGTGTTGATGTTGTACTAGAGTCTAATGGTTCTAAACTTTGGGGATGATAAATTTTAATTCTCAATAAATTTTCTGATTTTTTGGGAAGGAAAGCAAGCCTAATGAAGAGGTGTATCATATGGAAAGGTAATTATCTCTAATGGAATGACAAATATCCTAAATAAATAACAAATGGGGTGCCACCACACAAATATTATCATAAAGGTTAAAACATTGAAATCATATATTTCTCCATATCTCAAAAATTCCTAAACAATCATTCCAAGATTTTTGGTAGACTCCTAATGGCCTCCCACCTATTCATGATCAAGACCATGATATTTATTTGATTCCAAGAATTACTCCTCCAAACATCATACCTTAAAGATATCCATATTCCCAAAAGAGTGAAATTGAATGTATGGTCAGAGAAATGCTAGAGGTGTGTATAATTCAACCTAGTCAAAGTTCTTTCTCTACTCTAGTATTGCAAAGAGGTATGGGTGCACAAGAAGGATGGATCATGGTATGTGTTCCGGATTATAGGGATATCAAAAAATATCACCATTACAAATAAATTTCCCCATTCCTTTCATCGAATAATCATGGATGAATTATGCATGGATAAATCTCTATTTCACCAATTTGGATCTTCATTCAAGATATCATCAAATTAGAATGAAGGCATTCTTAAAAAACAATGAGTATCATTATAAATTTCGGTCATGCCTTTTGCTATTAAACCGTACCCAAAAATATAATAAAAGAGAGATCAACGCCTTAGAAAATGATCCACTTGCTGGGAAACCCCTTACATTACGTAATGAACAATTCTGGATGATACAAATGACAAAGCCTCTTTCTATATATAGGAGTCCATGGGGTCACAATATCATCCTAGATGACCTAAGCTAACAATAATGTAAGGGCACGATAATGAAAATATTGGGGTTATAGCGTAACAAAACAACAATAAGGGGGCTACACTAACAACAATAAGGGACTACACTAGTAATATAGGGACCTAAGATACCCTCTCTTCAAAAAAAAAAATTTGTCCTCAATGCTCGAGTAGCTCTAGATGCTTCGTATAAAATTGTCATCCTCCTGCTGTAGACCCTGAAGGTAAGTTCTTCCATTTGAGGAGATACTCGAAATTGATCGATTTTGTAGTCATAAGTTCCCATTTTCAAGATTGCTTTAGGTTCCAATATGATTTTTCCTTTCCATCAAGTTCTAGAAATATTGTTTGAACTCTGGAAGCTTGTCACCTCTAACCTTCTACATGAAACATGGAAAACCGAATGCATTCGCGAAGAAGAAGGAAGTTCCAATTTGTATGAATAGCACAAATATTATGCAACACCTCAGAAGTGACCACAAGACATTGGAGACAATTTATTATCCATAATAGCTTCCGAGGTACATTTGTTTTTATGGTTGTAGTCATAAAAATACCCATTCTCCTACATCAAAACTTCTTTCACTATGATGTTGATATGCCTTATTGTTTCATACGATTTTGTGCCAAATTTAGTTATCCTTTAAGAGTTAAAGAACTCGATACTATGCTTTGATGTGATCTTCCAATCGCTTCGAACCTTTAGAATTTTCTTAAATATGATGTGATGGACATTGGATGATATCCATAAAGTTCCATACAATGGGGTTATTTTTTCCTTATTTAGGAAGGAAGTGTTATACCACCTTTAGCCGTAGGTAACTTAGCTCACCCATTGTGTTTGTTTATCGTATACAAAACAATGAAGATATCCTTCCAAACATTTTTTCACTGATTTCACTTCGAAAATCAAATTGAGGATGATAAGATGAGATATGATATACTTGAGTACCCAAAGAAGAAAATAATTTTGTCCAAAAATTTTGGTGAAATGGGATCTCTGCCGCTTAAAATAATCTTTGGGTTTCCATGTACCTTTTGAATTGTTTCCACAAATACAAGAGGAAACTATACTTGCTTTAAATGGATGAGATAAGGCACAAAAGTGTGCATAGTTGGTAATTCTATCAAATACCACCATGATGACACTCTTCCTTCTAATTAGTAAAACCGTGATAAAATCCATTGAAATATCCTCCCAATGTTGACTTGAATGATAAAGGATGTAGAATACCGAGGTCTTAATTGTCTCAACTTTACTAAGCCACAAACCAAAATTTCTACCACAAAAGTTTTAATATCAGTTTAATTCCATCCCAAAAAGATATTTATTCACCCCCGTGGTAAGTTTTTAAAAATCCAGAGTGTCCTCCTAATGGAGAAGTGTGTTATTCAAATAAATTTTTGTTCTAGTTGGGAATTCTTACAAAGATATAAGCGACATTTTTACCATAAGGAATCATTTTTCCACGAAATGTATCATACGTACTAGGATCTTGCCGCAACTTTTGAATGAGTGTCCACACTTCTTCATCATTCTTCTATTCATCCCTTGCTTCGGTTATCCAATCTAGTCAAGTTAATAGACATGGAACAAAGCAATGCTTCCACCTCTTCATCCTTTTCGAGAGTGCATCTCGCAACAACATTTAGATTCCCTTTTTGTAGATGATTTCAAAGTCATAACCCAACATCTTTCAGGAACATTTTTGCTACTCTTCTAAAGATACAGACTTTGTTCCAAAAATGTGTTTAAGACTATCATGACTGCTTTTTATCTTGAAGTGTATTCCCATTAGGTAAGTTCACCATTTCTTTAGTGCATGTAGTATTTCCAACATTTCCTTCATAACAGCTTTCGTAAATACTTTACTTTTATTTGACGACTTTCAAAAGCAATGGGTCTTCCTTCGCATTAAAATAGCACCAATTCAATTTCCACAAGCATCACATTCCACAATAATGGTTTTTCTAAAGTATGGTGTTGCTAAGACCTATGGTAGGCACATTGCCTCTTTTTTAAGATTTTCAAAGGCCTTAGTTGCTTCAGGAGTCCATGAAATTTCATATTTCTTCAATAATGTTATTAGAGTGTGCTACTATTCTCCCATAATTCTTAACAAACTTGATAATACCAGTGTCAACTCAAGAAATCCGTAACTTCTTTATGGTTGTGGGGAATTTCCATTCCTTAATGGCTTTAATTTTGTTAGGGTCTACCTTAACAACCCTCATGAGATACAATACGACCTAGATATTCCACCTCGTGTACTCCAAAGAAAAATTTGGAGGTTTTTTCATATACTCTGTTTATCCTCCAAATGTTTGAGCACCCCCGTCAACATGTTGAAAATGATCCTTCAAGACCTATTGTAGATTAGCATATCATCAAAAAATACTAACACAAATTTTCTAAGGAAGGGTTTGAAAATGGAATTCATCAACCCTTGAAATGTAGAATCTAGCATTGGTAAGTGCCAAAAGGCATGACCAAAAAAAATTCATAATGACCCTCATGAGTTTGAAACGTTGTTTTCTAATATTTTCAATCTTCATTCTAATTCGATGATATATTGAAGGAATATCCAACTTGGTAAAATAAATTGCACCATGTAATTCATCCAATAATTCATCAATCACAGGAATGGGAAATTTATCTTTAATAGTGAGAAAGCACGTATTCCCCCTATAATCTAGACACATGCATCATGATCCATCCTTTTTGTGCACCAATACTACTGGAGAAGAGAAATATCTTTGACTCGCCTGAATTATAGCAAAACTCTCAACATTTATGCAATCATACATTCAATTTTGCTCCTTTGGATATAAGGATATCAAGTAAGGCCTTATGTTTCCAAGGAATACTTCCAGAATCAAACGAATAGCACAATCATGATCATGAATAGGTGGGAGTCCTTGGGAGTTTCAAAACCTTGGAATGATTGTCCAAGACTTTTTGGAGATTTGGAGAATTATATGATTTTTTGATGTTGGAACTTCTAGTGAGCATAATTGTGAAATTACGACTCATTTTTATTTCTTCATAAGATTTGTCATGACATTAGAGCTTATTATCTTTCTCGACTTCCTTGTGATACCCCATAATTTGACTTGCTTTCCTTCGAAAAAATTCAAGAAAATTCTTGAAAATTGTGCTACCATCCGCAAATATTGTAATGAATGTACTCCCCTAGTACAAAATCCTCAACACCTCCCATTGAATGGGAGGTGCTACTGGAATATTCAATACATATTCCCCCATAGCTAGCTTGATATCATTGAATTTTCCGTAGAAATTTATATTTCCTCCATTTCGCAACCATCACTGACATTCGGTGTCAAGTATAGGAATAAATTATATTCCTTGGATACCTAACCATGAATAAAAATTTCAGGGTACTACCCGAATCAATCAACATCATTACCTTTTTTCTTCTTTATATGAACTTATATTGAGAGTTTGAGGATTGGTAATTCTTACCAATGCATTACATGATATGGTCAAACTCAATTCTTTCTCTTTCTCTAGATTGGTTCCCGGTGTATATCCTCTTTCTTTTGAAGTTTCTTGTTCGCCTTTCATCCTCCTTCGTAATCTCTATAAAATAATTTCTTCTTAGCACACTTATGACCTTTAGTGTATTTTCTATCACAACTCGTAGAAAATCCATTTTGCTCTTTTTCTTCTAATTGTCAGGTCGTCAAGCTTGTAGGTTGTGGAAGTCTAGGAGTAGCAAATTACCCACCATATTTATAGATGTGAGTGGTAGGCTTCCTTGTCACCATAATTTTACATTCAATTTTTCTTACCAACCCGAATGTAATATCCTAGGTGGGAAAAGGACAAGAATCCAAAAACAATAATCGGAGACTAAAACAATGTACAAATAAACCTAAAACACCATATAAATAGATAGAATAGTTCACTTATTTTATTATTAAGTAGGTGAAAATGAGAGCACAAATACCCCTCAAAAATAGAAGTACTCAAGTCGAAAGAGGTGGCTAGAGTGACCCTCAAGTCCTCTCAATATCAAAATCGCATAACCGTTAACTGTTGGAGGCCATACCGCATTATCCCTTCTACAAATGCTATAAATATAGCCATCAGATGAAAAGGATGCGTATATCCATGTTTTCTAGAGAGCTCGGGACACAGCCTAGATTTCGCATCCGGGCTCTACGATGGAAACCCAAAATAACGCAAAGTATTTCGAGATTTGACAACATTGAAAAATCACCCCTAGGGGCTTACAATTTATAGTTGTTGGGTATGCGCATCTATGGCATGAAATAAAGATAAAGTTGGCTGCAATAAGATACATTCAACAAAATACTTGAAGGGTTGATCCCTCCTCTTGATCTCTAAGCTAGAAGCTTGAGATCTAGTTCCTTCTTCTTCCTCTCAAGTTGCGCTACAAATACACAACATCGGGATAGACTACGCCGTGAGGGAGGCTAAAGCAGAGTCTTGCTACTATATTATGTAATTATTCTCAAGAATGATGGGAATAATATCACATTAAAGTGAGGGTATGATCCCTCGTGATTCCAAGCCGACATAATTGGAACTTCCTTCCTCCACCAGATCTACAAGACTAGACCGAGCAATTCCTAGGGAAACTCGGAAGTACTACTTTCAGAGGTGTAGAATGGTGTCTTGATGCGTATATCACAATTCTAATCTTGGAAGATTTAACCGGAATCATAAGGTGAAATGATGAACCCTCCACTAGTTTCCTAGTCGAAGTGCTAGAAACTACCTTCCTCCTCTCAAACCTCAAGCAAGAATGTGTAATTCTAAATCTGAATTTTCCGTAGAAAGGAGCTGAATGTGGCACCAATTGACGATGAATGGTTTCTCAAAGAAACCTTCCGAGATTAGGCACTGAAGTCCCCCATGGGTAAGGGTGGATTCCTATCAGAACACTCGTGTCCTAAACAACACCGCAAACATAGTTAAATAGTTGAAGTGTGTAAGGAAATATCAAATGAAAATCCAATTTGAAAATCTAAACTGCCTTCTATGCTTGCCTTCACCTTCCTTTTATACTTTGTGAGCCTTCCATAGCCTTGGCCCACCTCATGTGTGCACATGTGACCACTATAGCCTCCATGAGAAGCGCATTGTCTCTCCATAATCTCACAATCTCTACATTTAGTTTCCACTCTATCCATCATGTGTGCATTAAATGCACCTACTTCTCCACTATTTCATCAGTAGTGCTCTATGATATTACTTTTATTACACTATTATCTTACTTTGACTCCTCCACTATCTCCAAGTTTTATCATTAATGTTGCATGATATCCTCTTCATTCATTAAACAGTTTGCTCCTACTCATAATGATGATATACTTCTAAATTATCCACATACACACACAAAAGAGTGGATTTTATTCATCCATGGGGTTTATGGGTCCCTCCACCCTTTTATTTACTTAATAAATTAAGAAAAATTAATGACTCTAATATGCCAAATATTCCGATGGGAAAATTTGGAATTGTTGGAAATATGATTCCTATGTCTTAATATGTTGTCCTTGATGGAAACTCTCTGATAAAGATGAAGAATTTGTCTTCAATGTATGCCTCCGAGTCCATCGTATGAAATTTGTAAAGTCCATCGAAGATTTGGTAATAATCATATTTAAGTTTCTATACGTGGGTTTGTAGAAGCGAAGTCATGTGTACACGCGGATAAGAATGATCCAAGTCATGTATGCCTTTTGCGATCCAAAATATAATACCAAGGGGCATTACCATGGTATTAGCCCACACGTTTGGGTGCCACGTTCGTCCATCTAATTTTGCCGAAGAATGGCCGGGCAGTGGTGTGGTTTTGACTTATGGTATTGGTAAAGGCTAAATCTACATAAGAAGAAGAAGATCATAGCAAAGGTGTGCATGTGTAAGGGTTATCACTAAATACTTTCCTAAGTATATATGCATTGGGGATGAACTTCCGTTTTATTGATAAATATGAATTTATGATGCACCCTTGATGCATTGATGGATCAAGATCTCTAGACCTAAAATGACTATGTTCTCACATGATCCATTAAAGAGATGATTAGATCCGAGACTAAGCATGTTTGTTGAAGTGAAGTGAGGAAAACTGGGTAAGTTGCATATATCCTAAACATTCTTCATAATTAATATTTACATATCTATACGCTTGTTCATCTTAGTAAAAGAGCATATATATGCAGCATCAGTTTTAGAAAGTCGGATATGGAAGTTATGGTTTCTAAAGCTTAATATAGAGGTTTTCTCTGCTATCGCTACTATATTTTCAATGTTCCCCACAATGAAGTCTTCATGTAGATCCGGGTTTCTTGATTTCTATATATGCTACTAAGTTGACTATGTACAAATCTAATCAATGAGTGAGAAAATATGTTATGATGACCGACTAATCAAGGGTTCTCCAATTCGAAAAAGATATCTAAATCTAATGACTCAATCCGGATCCGACCAACATATTCTCAAAAACAATATTCACGCATCTATACGCATGTTGGTGTCAATGAAAGAAAGTATACACACGGGTTCGTTGAAGCAAAGATAGCATATAATTTCCCCGAGATAATGAATGTTCGTATTTAATTGGATTCTGATACCGATTCCGAAATTTGGTTGTTATTATTATCAAAGCTCAATCGAATCAAAATTTGTCAAAGTGTGCAATTGAATACAACAAAGGAGATATGCGACAAAATCATTCTAAGCTATGAAAGTGATGCCAAGGTAAGCACAAACCCCAAACTCTCGTAATTCAATATGAAAACTGGGAATGCACAAAGCGTTGAAGAAAGCATCGCGCTTTTTTACGTCTAGATGATATTGTAAATCGTATGAGAAATTTGGTGAAACTATATCCGACACTACTTTAGAAAAGTTTTTAAGATCTCTAACTCCCAAATTTGAATAAAAAAGCTGCCTATCATTGAAGAGAAGCAGTGATCTACAAACTCTTACTATTGTTCCACTTCATGGTATTTTGAATACTTCGTGAAATGAGAAAAGTAGGTCCATTTGAAGTCAAAGAAGTGTACTTCATGGTCGCCGCTAAAGGAAAGGAGGTAGAATAACAAGAAGGATCAAAGGTATGTTTCGTAATAAGATGAGATAAATTTTGTAAAGAAGCTACAACTTGCGTAGAAGGTTCGCAGGTAAGCTTCCTTTTAAATGTTTTTCTTTGTAGCAGCTGTCATTATGCCGCTAAATGTCCCCATAAAGATAGTCATGAAAAGGGAAATGAAGTGGCTAAAGGAAATAAGAAACGATTTATCAATAGAAAAAGATATTATACTCATGAAGATAGTGATGGTCTGTCAGTCAGTGAAGAAGGAGAATCTAATCAAGATATTAGACTACTCATGAATTTTGAAAAAGACTCAAAGGATACTTTTATGGATGCTTTAGAAGAAAATGATTTACTTGAAGAAATAAATCATCTCAAAATATGTTTGGAAGAAAACAAAATTTCCATGTATACTCTAAAAAATCAAATTTTATGGAAAAGGAGAAGCACAATGAGAAATTAGAATGTGAAATAGTAAGTCTAAGAAAGGAAAGAGAAAGTGAAAAACTTAAAATCTTAGATTTGATAAAAGATCCGAAACCTTGTATGAAATTATCAAGGTACAATTCTCTCCTTATAAAGATGTGTCTTGGATATATTGGAGAATCATCTCAATCTTCAGCACCAAGCTATCTAAATGAAACAAAAGGCATCCTACAAATATCTCCGTTCGAAAATAAAAAATAAACTACACAGGAAGCATGACCACTTTAATACAAGGAAGAACAATAGAAATATCAATCACCGGTAAATATAAATAGAAGGCTTCATGATCGTAAAAATTTCTTCTCTTAATGGAAAAATGTTTTCATGTCATAATTTTGGTCATAAGGTCGCTCTAACAAAAGGTATACAAAACCATCATGACCAAGAGAAGCACGAAAGAAAATAAATGATACCGGAATAAAGAAGAATACATATAACAACTTTTCTCCTCCTCAAAATGAAATTGAATGTGCTTATCGCAATAAATTTGGTCATGAAAAATCGAATGTGACGAGCAAACTGCCCAAAAGAACATATACCTTCAAATTCCAAGGTTTGGAAAAAGGAAGGACTCTGCAAGTTGAAAGTTGTGGCATAGCATTATTTGCGAAGGGGAAGAAAAGAAATGGTACATTGATAAAGGGGATGCTCAAAAACACTACGCATGTGATAAAAAATAAACTCCTTTCATACAATGCTCTGTAGAAAGAAAATAATGTTACTTTTGGAAATGACTTCGCTCGTCATTAAAGGAAAAGGTTTTGTTTTTCTAAAAGGAAAGGTGAGAGCTAACAATGTTATGTATGGATGGATTAAAGCACAACCTATTAAGTGTGAGTCAAATGTGTGATCAAGGAAATGAAGTTGTCTTTAGTCTAAAAGAATGTGTAGTACATGAACTTGACATAGAAAACAACATAAAAGGAACTAGAGCTGCCAGCAAGCAATCTCGTATGTATTGAAGGTGGCCAAGAACAACGATACTTGGGTAAATATTTAGAAAATTTGTTATGGCACAAAAGGTTGGGACATTTGAGCTTATCTCAAATAAGAAAATCCAACAAACTCAAAGTTGTTTGTGATCTTCCCCAACATTACCTAACGAGTACTATATGAAAATTATGCCAATTTGGTAAGAAAACCAGGGTGCAATTCAATGCTAAAGAAGGGGATCAACAAGAAGCCCATTTAACTTATACATACCGATCTATGTGGTTCCGTAAGGAAAAAGTCACCTCATGGAGAACAATACTATATTTTATTTATTTACGACTTCTCTAGAATGTGTTGGATCTAAGCTATCGAAACACAAAGGATGAAGCATTTGAAAAATTTAAGATCTTCAAATATTTGGTTGAAAATGAATTATATATAAAAATCAAATGTCTTAGATCGTACCCCAGGAGGAGAATATATATCGATGAGTTCTTTTATTTCGTTAACATCATGGCATAAAAAGACAATTTTCCGTAGCCGGAACCCTACAACAAAATGGCATGGCAAAGAAAGGATGAATATAACAAAATAAAAAATTGCTCAAAGCATGCTCGATGAATCAGAATTCAGCGATACCTTTTTGGGAGAAGCAAGACATACTAAGGTAAATATTATGAACAAGGCTCATGTTTAGGTGAATAGTGATAAAAATCCTTATGAACTCGTGCTGAAATCTTCCCACCGTAAAGCATTTTATAGTTTTCGCAAGAAAAATGTTTTATCAAGAACAATGATGAAAAACTTGGTAAGTTTGAACCCAGAGCGCATGAAGAAATATTTTCGGTTACTCTTCCGTAAGTAAAGCATATAAATGTTATAATAAAAGAATCCGGAAGATTTTTGAATGTATTGATGTTGTAATTGATGAGTCTCTCCTACCTCCGAAAAGGGAAATACCAACAACAAATGAAGATGATGATGATGTATCTTCCGCAACAAATAGCAACAATATAAGGTGAACCCAATGAAGCACCGAAGAAGGTTCATTCAAAAAGGCTCCATCCAGGGATGTTCAAAAGAATCATCTCAAGATCTCAAATTTTGGGAGAAAAGGATCAAATCGTCCAAACAAGAAGAACTCTTATAGGATCAATACCTAGCTATCTACATTTCTATCCACTATTTAACCATAGAATGCAAATAAATCTAGCAAAAGATGAATGTTGATTCAAGCCAAGAAGGAATAAAATTGATCATATTGAAAATAATCATACTTTGGGAATTGGTTCCAAGACCTCATGATAAAAATGTGAATGGAACAAAATGGATATTCAAAAACAAGTTAAATGAAAATGGATATGTCATTAGAAACAAAGATAGACTTTTTTGTAAAGGGTATGCTCAACAAGAAGGTATAGAGTTTGAAGAAACATTTTCTCCTCGTAGCTAGACTTAAGCCATAAGAATGTTTCCTTGCTTTTTCGAATATCTCGTATAGAAGTTGGGAGTTTTTTCTCGCTCTCGATTAAATCTTCTTAATTTCATGTTTTCAATTTGATGTGTCGGTTTCATAAAGACAAATTGTATATACGCGAGTTTCTCAGGCATAAAATCGCGTATGGGTTTTTGCTGGAGCAGAAATTCTCTGGGTCAAAGACTCGTGATGCTTGTGGTGTTGTTGGGTAATCTTTGTTGTTATTCCAACATTCATATTGCTATTATCTCATGAAGATGCTTTGATGAATTGGTTGTTGAAGGTAAGCGAGATGTATCAACTTAGGGGGAATACCCGTCTCGCTGAAAAGGATGCATTTTTAAGATTCCCGATTGCTTCGATATATGATCTCTCTCTTTGAGATCTTTTTTATCCTATTTATGACATGTCATTTCGTAATTCGATGAAAAGGGAATGTTAACACTCATGATGCAAGTTGTTCTATTCAAGCCGTGTATGGACTTTTCTTACTTTGTAAACCCACTTGGTTGGGTAGTTGAGTTCAATACGTAATTCCACTTGGTCGGATCATCGATGCAAGTACGAGCCCTCGGTGATAGGAAAGGTCATACTTGGTTGAGTTATAGAGTCATGTACTTCTACGAAAAAATATGTCTCAAGATTCAAGATGAGCCTGTGGAGAGCATGGTCAAAATAGGCCCTTTTCCTTGATGTCAAAGGGGAGAATATTTTGGGTGTTTGAATAATGGTTATGATGAATGTATCTTTGTTGTGGTGATCAAACACCATCATACCACATCAAGTCCAAAGGAGAGATTGTTGGCAACATGATTCCTATGTCTTAATATGTTTTCCTTGATGGCAACTCTCTAATAAAGATGAATTATTTGTCTTTAGCATAAGATCGTGAGTCCATCGATTTAAATGTGTAAAGTCCAAATAAGATTTGGTAATACTCATATTGAAGTTTCTATATATGCAGATTTGTACAGGAAGTCGCGTATACACACCTGGACATGAACGATCAAAGTTGGGTATGCCTTTTACGCTCCAAAAAATATAATACTGTAGGGGCATTAACATGGTATTAGCCCACAAGTTTGAGCGCCATGTCGTCCAATTGATTTTTTCCAAGAATACCATTAGAAGTAGTGTGGTTTTGACTTATGGTATCGTAAAGGCTAAATCTACATGAGAAGAAGAAGATCATAGTGCACAAAAGGTGTGTATGGTTATCACTAAATACTTCTCTCTCAAGTATTGGATGAACTCGTTTTATTGATAAATATGAATTTATGATCCACCCTTGGATAGATTATGGATCAAGATCTCTAGACCCGAAATGAATATGTTCTTGCATGATCCATTAAAGAGATGATTAGATCCCGAGACTTGGCGAATGTTTGCTTAAGTGAAGTGAAGAAATATGGGTAAGTCTCCATAGATCCGAAACATTCTTCATAATTAATATTTACAGATCTATACATTAGTTCGTCTCGCAAAAGAGCGTATATACGCGGACTAGCTTCCAAAGTCGTGTATGGAAGTTAGGTTTATGAAACTTATTGCGTAGGTTTTCTTCGTTATTGTTGCTATCTTTCTATTTTATATCAATGAAGTCTTCATGTAGATCCGGGTTTCTTGATTACCGTATATGTTGCTATTTTGATTATGTACAAATATGATCAATGAGTGAGAAAATATGTGTTATGATGACCGACTAATCAAGGATTCTGCACTCCTAAAATATATCCGATCGAATGACTCAAATCTAGATCCGACACCGAATATATTATGAAACATTATTCGCGTATCTATACGTAGGTTGGTAGGCAGCAAAAAGTGCGTATACATGCGGTGTTTAATGAAGCAAAGTAGTGTGTGGTGATTTTTGGAGATAATGAATGTTCAGGTTGAATTTGATTCTCGTATACTAATTTCGAAATCGTTGTTATAGTGCTCTAACTGGCGTGGATCTCACCGTTTGGCTTAATGTATTGCTGAAGTTTATTATTTTTGATATTTGTGGAAGGATGTGTTGAAGTTGTGTGATCCAAAGATGAAATTTGATGAAACATGGTCTCGTAACGATTCGAGGAAGTAGAATATTCCTTCCAAAGAGAATCCGTGCTCGACCGTGGGAAGGAAGCTCCCTTCAAAGAGTGGCCAGTAAACGAGATTAGGGGTCGTAGCTCCTTCCGCCTTGCAAATTTCGGAAAATGATAGAAGGTTGTAACCTTTCCTCGTAGGTAGATTCTTGCGTACTAATATGAGTCCGCACAGAAATATTGTAAGAAGTTTTATATATAATAAATATTAAAGACGGAGATGCCAATAGTGGTGGTTTTCTCCCACATTGGGTTTCCACCCAAATCTTGGTGTTAATGTGTGATGCTCTTGTGCAATGATTTATTCTACTATTACCGCACATATTTAATGATTAACTACACGTATGCATGACCGATAAACTCGTTAAAGATTGTTTCGAAAAGTTTTTCTAATAATAAAATTATATCAAGATACGTCAGTTTATTTTGGTATATGTGCATGTATACGCGAGTTGGGTTCATCAAAACTAGTGGTATGGAATTCAATAAATAAAAAGTTGAAATTATCAAGAAGATCTAAAAAACCTACTTCACCCCCCTCTCAAGATTTTCCTAAGTACATACACTAAATTCTTCTCCAATGAATCGTGTTCCAAAAGTCGAACCTCATGTTGATGTTATCTTAAAGTCCCTATGAATACATCAATCATGTGTTCCTCAGAATATCATATACCCTTATATTCAATTTTTGAAGTCCTCAATGTGATCCACCACTGAACCCTTTTGTTTGAGATTTATAATCAAGCAAGAAGGTATTTCTTTGTATCCTCATAATGTGCTATCATTTCCTTCGTAAAAATCGATCAAGTGACAATTTTTTTATTGGAGAAAAGCCATTGATACCATGCAATTGTATTTTGTCCTAAATATAAAGTTGCAAACATACCTTTTGTGTGTTTTCTATACTATTGACATCAAAAGATATCTATCTATAGTATCCATGTTACAAGATCCTTTCCATCAAAATTCATCATATCGATCTTTGGAATATGGTGGGTCTTCAATCCATCATTAGAGTTTATTGTGTACCAAGATTAACATTTATTTTTTTCTCATCATGAGTTTCATCATTATCTTTCCGCCATTAGGAATAATTTATTATATAAACCTCATTAAACCTTCCTTCAAACCTTCCATGTTTGCTTTTAGATCATTCTTCATGTATTCCATGTTTTTCATTTTTTCATCAATCTTAGCTTCCATGTCATCCATATTAGCTTCCATGTCACCTTCCATGCCATTCTTAAACCATCCATCTTAGCTTCCACAATACTTAAAACCATCCATCTAAGCTTCCATATCTTTCAAAACTTCCATTTCTACTTTTGTTTCTTCTTTTCAAGACCAAAATTTGGTGCACTTGCTCTTGTAATTTTGATATGTCATGTTGCACTTCTTCCTCTTCATGAGTAATAGTAGAGCCTTCTTCAAGGCTCAATGGGTGTTGATTTATTTTTGTGTGGAACTTTAGAACCCAATACTAATATTTTTTTTCCAATATTCCTTGGAATCACTTCAAACCGATTTTCAAACAAGACTTATGCAATTTGAAAAAAATACACACCTTTTCTCGCTTTTGAGGAGCCTGGAGTATTGAAATTGATGTATCCGTAATTTTGGATCTTAATATCTAAAATTTGGTCCAAATAGTGAGTTCTCTAAATATTATTTCGAATGCCACATGTCCGACCTCGATTTGGATTCTTCAAGGAAAAGTTAGTGCCGAATCTATCACTATGATCTAATTATGGATCGTTCAATAGAGAGAATTTGTACGACGTCCTGGCGTGTCGTTGTTTCCTCCTTCGGCTCTACAATTGATAAAATAAACAAAAATCTATGTTCTTTCGCCATTTTTGCCGTAATCTAACTGGGATGCTCGTGAGCGAAAGCTAGAAAATTTTACCAAGATCACCCTTTTATGAAATTCGGGAGCCCGCAAAAACCCTAACTTCCATAGATCATATCTTCAAAATATTGTGAACCAAGATCCGAAATTTTTACACAACATTCCTCGTGATTTCGTATTTGCGTGGTAAACATTTTAGTTTCTCCAACTCTTCTTAGAAAAAAATTATAGAGAAAATTCCATGATGACCTTTTTCGAGTAGCAAAACCCTAGAATCTAAATCGATACTAAATGCTATGAAAGAAACCAAAAGATAGAAGAAAAGAGAGATAAATGCCTTATAAATAAGCCACTGAGGGGGGAACCTCTTTTACATTACATAAATGAACAATTATTGGATGACACAAAATGAAAACCTCCTTCTATATAGGAGTCCATGGGTCACAATATAATCCTAGCCGACCTAACAATAATAATATAAGGGCACAATAATAACAATATTAAGCATAGGTACACCCATAACAATAAGTGTGGGCCACACTAACAACAATAAGGGACTACGTCAGTAATATAGGGACCTAACACATTTGATTTCAAGGTTTGATGAATTAAATTTTCAAACCTTTCCTTAGAAAATTTGTGTTAGTATTTTTGATGATATACTAATCTATAACAAGTCTTTGAATGATCATGTCTAACATGTTGATAGGGTGCTCAAACTATTGGAGGAGAAAAAATTATATGCAAAAACATCCAAATATTTATTTTGAGTACATGAGGTGGAATATTTGGGTCATATTGTATCTCATGATGGTGTTAAAGTAGACCCTAAAAAAATTAAAGCCATTAAGGAATGGAAAAATCCTCAGAACCAAGGCATATTTGAGTATTTCTTCGGTTGAAAGGCCCTATTATCACAAGTTTGTTAATAATTATGGTATAATAGCAGCAACTCTAAAAACATTACTAAAGAAATAGGCCTTTTATTGGACTCAAGAAGAAACTAAGCCCTTCAACATCTTAAAAGAGGAAATGTGGCAAGCATCGGTCTTAGATATTCCAAACTTCACTAAAACCTTTATTATCGAATGTGATACCTCAGGAAATGGAATTGGTTTTATTTTTGTGCAATAAAGAATACTCATTATTTGAAATTCATCCAATCAAAGTAAATTATTTACAAACCTATTTATGTGAAAATGAAACATCAGTAATACTACATGCACTAAAACAATGGAGACCTTACGTAATGGGAAGAAACTTCAAGGTACAATAAATTTTCGATAATATTAAATACTTTTAGGAACAAATATTATCTTCAGAGGAGCAGCAAAAATGGATCACAAGGATGTTGGGTTATGACTTTGAAATAATATACCAAAAAGAGAAACAAAATGTTGTTGCGTATGCACTCTCAAGAATGGATGAGGATGTGGAAGCATTTATTTGTGCCATTTTTATTATACAACCCCGATTGGATAACCGAAGAAAGGGGTGAATGGAATAATGATGAGGAGATGTGGACACGCCTTCAAACAAGAAAGTAATATTCTGTATATCCGATTCATTTACTTAAAAAATGATTCATTATGGTACAAATTTCACTTATATTTTTATAAGAATTCCCAACTCAAGAAAAATATTCTTTTAACGTACACCCCCCTTAGAGGGAACTCAAGATTTTAAAAAACCTACCACAGTAAAGAAGGAATTTTTTGGGATGACCTTAAATCTTATATTTAGAATTTTGTGGAAGAATGTTTGGTTTGCCAAAAAATAAAGTTGAGACCATTAAAAACATAAGTTTGTTACAACCTTTATCTATTCCAAGTCAGCGTTGGGAGGTTTAAATGGATTTTATCATAGTTTTATCCAAGTCTAAAGGAAAGAGTGTCATCATGGTGGTAGTTGATAGACTTACCAAGTATGCACACTTTTGTGTATTATCTCATCCTTTTAAAGCTAGTACAATGGCTGTATTTATGGAAACAATTCAAAAGCTACATGGAAACCCGAATATTATTGTAAGTGACAGAGATCCAATTTTCACTGGAAATGTTTGGACATAATTATTTTCTTTGTTTTTGCATTCAATTAGATTATAGATCATCTTATCATCCTCAATCTTATGGAAAACACATATAGTGAAAAAATGTTTGGAATGATACCTTTGTTGCTTTGTATCTAATAAAATAACACAATGGGTCAAGTGGTTAGTTCGTAAGAATGGTGGTATAACACTTCCTTCCATACAAGAAAGAGGACCCTATTTATGGAACTTTATGGATATCATTCACCGTGTGACATTAAATCATATTTAAGAGAAAATTCTAAGGTTCAAGTGGTGGAATATCACATCGAGCATCAACGACAAGTTCTACAACTCTAAAGGATAATCTCACTCCAATGTAGAATCAAACTAAACAACAAGCAAATCAACATCATGTTGAAAGAAGTCATTGTGAGGCTAAGCACATATTTATGGTTACAACCATACAAAAACATTTCCTCAAGAAAGCTAAGAATGATAATAAATTATCACCCAAGTACTATGGTCTCCAAGGTGTTGCAAAATATTAGTATTGTGGCATACATATTGGAACTATCAGATGCATCTTCCCTAATACAAATTCGTTTTCTATGTTTGCGCTAAAGAAGGGTTATATGTGACAAGATCCAAGGTAAAAAAAAATGTTTCCAAAAATTGATAAATAAGGCAAATCATATTTGAGCCTGGGTAGTCATTAAGAAAGAATCGTAATATTTATTTTTCTGTGAATTTCAGCATGGAGAGTAAAAATGTTGTTTTCAGAATTTTATGTTAAAAAAAATTTAAAAAAATGGTGACTTGGATCCTTTAGATTACACTTAATAAACCTTACATATGAAGTGGGAGCAAACAATCATTATAGCTATGTTAAATAGATCTCGCCATGCCGTAACACCTTAAAAACACCCAAACCCCATGACTTCAACAAAAAACAAATTATGAAGCCTACAATAGTGTAATTTTGAAAGGGTTTCTACAAAAAAATATGTTTGTTACCGTATCCGGAGATTTAATTAATCAAAGAGCCAAGAAAATGGAGGTTTTAGCCTCTTACGTAAATGGAGACAACTCTCACAAGGGTTTCACATGAGCACAAGTACAAAATGACATTCGTATAAAATAATGTAGTTTACTACAACCGTGTATATGAAATGGCTGAATAATACATGAAAAGACATAAAAATGGGTCAAGAGCCTCTACTAGCCTCCTAGAGAGAAAAGCCCCTTCTCCAAGAAACTACCTCCCAATCTTGGAATTCAACCCTACCACAACATCACCTTCGTAAATGATGTAGTTTATGGAATAGAATGCACTGTGAGATTTGGTGACTTCGACCTCAAGTCGTATAGGTGGAAATGTGGCTCGTAATCTCTCTAGATCCCTTAAGCAAGCTTCTAACCAAGAAAGAGAATGGAATCCGCGCATGAGAATCCTCGTACCCAAACACCAAGAAACTCACTCTTCTAAATAGTTGAAGCATGAAAGAAGTCATAAGACTCCAACATAGACAATATTTTGAATGAATCTCATGGTTTCTATCCATTCCTTTTTTATCTTTAGTGAGCCTTTTATCCTAGGCCCCACACATTCATGAGGTTGCTTCACTGCAAAGAGTCTTCCCTCAAAAACTACGTTGCTCCCATTGGTTTCCCCTCCTCAAGTAATGTTAAGTTAAGCCGACCAAGTCAACAAGTTTCAAATACTCATGCATTCCCCCCTTTTCACACCAAAGGAGGTTTATTTGGCCTTCTTATTCAAACCCCTTTCCACATAGCGAATGTTTTATTCCTACCAAAGAGATTTAAGGGTCTCTTTACCCCATTTATTCTTCTAACTCCGCAAAATAGAGCGTTACATAATATTCCAACTAAGTGAATATTATAGTCCTCCTCTCAAAAGTCGTTTGTCCTCAAGAAACAACAAAGAAGGAAGTCCCCCAGATCTTCCGCCCTCCCAAGTGGCATCCTCTAATGTGAAGATTCCTCCATCGAATTTGATATTCTTTGATTACCCTACTTAGCCGCTCCGCGTATCCAAAATTGCTCGTGCCGCACTAGATGACCCTCATCATCAATAGGTGGGAGGTCCATGTTGGCAACTATATTTTGTCCAATGGCCTTCTCGAGGCATGAGACATGAAAAATATTGTGGATCTTGCTCCCCTTGAGAAGCTATAGCTCATATGCAACTTCCCAACTCAATGGACCACTTTGTACATGGCCCATAGAAATGCGGCTTGAGCTTTTCTTAGCCCCCTTCTCCTCGAGTGCAGATTTTTTATAAGTCCGAAGCCGAAGATATACTACCACCCACCTCAAATCGTCTCTCTCTACCCGATCAGCGCCTACATACATCTTTTGCTGATTTTTGGGCAAAAAGAGCAATGTTGTTTCTAAGGCTCAAGTACGTCTTGATTCTCCCGAATCCATTCCTTTTCTTTAGAGCCTTGCTTTCCCAAAACATGATATCAAAGAAATGAAAGTGCATCATACCTTACAGAGTGCTCTGAAGGTCATACTCAATGGATATGTGATAAGTGGTGTTGTAACAATACTCCCCCAAAATGAAGCCAACGCAACCATGCCTTTTGTTGCCTCGCAACATAGTTTCTCACAGCCTTCCACCACTTGTTCACTATTTCAACCGTCCACTCCGTCCGTGGATGGTAGTTGTACTTGGTGTTAATTCGGTCCCCACTAATCGAAAAAAATTTATTACCTAAAGCCACCCATGAAGCGCTCTATCCCGATCACTATTATGGTCCCTACAAAACCATGCAGAGTCTAAACACATCTCTAAAAAAGTGTTCAAACCTACCTCGTAAGTAGTATAATGTGCGAAAATGGAAAATAAGTGTGAATAATTTGTTAGTCTATCAACAACTACAAAGATACAATTCTTACCCCGAAAATAGGTATACCGGTGATGAAGTCCATGGAGATGTTTTCCATTTCCCATCCGGAATGGGGAGTGGTCGCAATAATCCAAATAGATGAGATTGTGTTCTCCCTTATTTTGTCGATAGAATATGCACTCCTTGACATGTTGAGTACATCTTCCTTCACACCCTTCCATGAGAATCTCTCTCTTATGTCCGTAAGTCTTTTTAATCCCGATGCCCCGAAAGTGGGGAATCATGTGATGCTTGCAAGATCTTCTTTGAGCTTAGGGTTTTTTGGGCTGTATACTCGATCCTGATAGATGATCCATCCATCACTTTATACCGCTCATCAATTATCATCCCACCGAAGAATCTCACATGAAAAGTTATCCGGGATATTCAACCATTAGCCGAGCCTTCCAATCTACGTCCATGCCGCTCAAGGACAACATTGTTGGTGTCCTAGATAGAGCATCAAGCACTATATTGATCTTCCCCTTGACATACTCTATGTCGAAGTCATAAGCTTGGATTTTTCTTACCCATTTATTTTGTCTTTCTTGGAGTCGCTTTTGTCCAAGAAAGAATCTAAGACTCATATGATCAATTTTCACCTTGAATTTATTCCCCACCAAGTATTGCCGGAATTTGGCTAAGGCATGCATGATATCCAATATTTATTTATAATAGATGGGGTATAGCCTTTCGATGTGGTAGTAGATTCCTTTCTCAAATGCTATAGGATTCCATCCTTGCATCAAGACCGCTCCAATCCTTCACCTCGATGCATCACATTCTAACACAAAAGGTTGAGAAAAATCAAGTAAAAATAATATTGGGCAACTACTCATTACCTCTTTGAGCCTATCAAAAGCCCTCTATGTTGTAGGTGTTCAGCTGAAAGCTCCCTTCTTGTTCAATTCCGTAAGTGGTGCTACAAGTCAGAGAGAACCCTTTGACAAATTTCTCGTAATATGTGCATATTCCCACAAATACCTGCAGTTCTCGAAACATTCGTGTCTCTCGGCCAATCCTTGATTGCCCTGAGCATTTTCTTCGTGCACTCTTACTCCATCCACCCCAAAGATGTGGCCTAAGTAGGAGAATCTCATGATTTGAAGCAAACTCACATTTCAGAGCTAGGCATAGAATTTTTCTCCTTGAGAATATGCAACACTGCCTCAATATGTTTCAAATGTTCCTCCCATGCGGTCAAAATCGTAAATATCATCAAAGAAGACCAATACAAACTTTCTTAGATTACCATGAAAGATGTGGTTCATGAAATATTGGAATGTTCTAGGGGCATTGGTCGTACCAAATGGAAATTACTAAGAACGTAAAATGCCCATATGACATTCCGAATGTTGTTTGGGAATGTTCCGATCTCTTACGCCGATTTGGAGATAGTCGGATCTCAAGTCAATCTTGGAGAAATATTTGATCCTCTAAGCTCATCCATCATCTCATTGATCCTAGGAATAGGATATCTATTATTCATGGTCTTCTTGTTTAGTGCTCTATAGTCAATTCACATTCTCAATGTGCCATCCTTCTTCTTAACCAAGACCATCGAAGATGCAAAAGGCCAGTGCTAGGCCGGATATGACCTAGGGCTAGTAGTTCTTGAATGTGTCTCTTTCAATTTCATCCCTATAAGCTTTGGGATGCCTATAAGGTGTAGTAATCACAGCTTGAATCCTTTTCTCTAGCTCAATAGTGTGATTAAATCCCCATAGGGAGGTCTCCTCGGGGAATATCCCCAAACACACGGTATCACCATCCAAGAGATCCGTACATCAAGGTGTACCGGAAAACTCGAACCCTAACCGTATAAACACGCTCATCGCCCATTCTATATCTCCTCTCGGCATAATTCTCGCCCTCCATCTTGGTAGTTGAAACAATCGAGGGGGGTAAGTGTGCATCCCTTTGATTTTTTGCCGCTTACCATCCCTCCTTCCCTATCCATTCCATCTCTGTGAGTCTCCCAATCATAAGTGACTCTCCCAAGAGGATCACCATTTGACCCCAATATGACATTGGTGTTGTGGGAATATCAACCACAAAAAAGTGGTCTTCCATAAAGTAGGTCCCCATAGTGACAGATAACCCGAGACATACTTAACATATTGCAAAGTTTCTATTCTAGAAATCCAAGACCGAAAATTCTTCAAAGTTTTCCATATGGATGCCCCTCTTCTTTACAAGCCGTGAATCAATGAAATTAAGGAGTGAGTCTGCACTATATACTAACACCGACACTTTTGCCCCATAATATTACCTCTAAATCTTAAATTCAAATATTTAGGGACACCCCTCAACGCTGCAAGAGCTCCCTCCCTTGGAGCAAAATTCTTTTCTCGTATCTTTCGTAGGTGAAGACAAAGACCTGCCCCTCTCTCCTCTTTCTTCAAAAAAAAAATCTCAATATAATGAGCCTTCGCAACACACTCGTGGTTTGGCACCCGTGCTTATGGAAAGTGAGGCAAAGTTTTTTCCTCCTTAGTCTCCTTGTTCATGGTCAAGAGGTGCTTTCTTTGGCCATGAAGAATCCTCCCCGCCGCAAGTACGTTTGCTTTAGGCAAAGCATGTTGCAAATCTCTAGCTTTCTCCACACCTTAAGGAATGTAGTTGGCTTGGTGGATCTTACCAACCCATGAAATGGTTCAACATACTCTCAATAAAAATACATACCCTTTGCCATAGTGAGGTTGGATACCATTGCTAAAAGCCTAAATACTCAAGAATATAGTCTTCCAAATCTCTCCTTTGTTTGAACTTGGTTAGCTCCATAAAGTGGACCTCCGGATGCCTTGGATCAAATCTCTACTATTATTTTGGTGAAGAATGAGTATGAAGTGATGTGAGCATGACCTAGGGTGTAGTGAGTCCATGGAACCACCATTCATGAGCCCTTCAAATGCACGCAACTATCTTGATAAACTTTCTATTTCGTAAACTCTATTGAGTCAAAATAGGTTCTCAAAACACCAAAGCTTCTGGCAAGGTACTCCTAGGTGATCCATCATATATGGACAAGAAGAATCTCCCCATACTACATCAGAAATTCAATTCTCACATCCATCCTTCCTTATGATGACAGTGAAGATTCTCCTTCCTTGATCCTACAGACTCTGAAAGCCCAAGTGTTCCTTAAATCTTTGGGATTGTGACTCATACTCCACAAAGTAGTCACCCAGTGGCTTCTTCCTCTATCTTCAAGTAAGAATGAGGTGATAGTGTGGCATTTTATTGAAGGGTGAGTGGTTGATTGTTCCACATATAGAATGAGTGTCGGTGTTTGCTTCTTGGCAAAACCCCAGCTTTCTCAGGTCTTTATCTCCTCGAGATATCTTGCAATGTTATACGGCTCTGAAGGAGTCTTGAAATATATTTCTCCTCCATAATATGGATATATTTTTCCTGGCTGTTTTAGCTAAGAGCATAGCTTCCGATACCACTATAATATTCCTTTTGTGAATTTCTCGTAACATGGAGATAAAATGTTTTTTTTTTTTTTTTTTTAGAATTTTATGTTAAAGAACAGCAAAGTGACTTGTATCCTTTATATTACACTTAATAACCCTTACATATGAAATTGAGCAAACAAATCATTCTAGCTATCTTAAACAAATCTCTCATGCCGAACACCTTAAAAACACCCAAACCCCATGACTTCAAAATGTAAATTGAAGCTCCTGAATAGTGTACTCATGAAAGAGTTTCACAAAAAAATATGTTTCATAAAAGATCCGTAGATTTTCATTAATCAAAGAGCCAATAAAATGGAGGTTTTAGCCCTTTACGTAAAATGGAGACAAACTCCTGGCATGCTCTACATGAGCACAAGTACAAAGTGACATTCTGCAGTAAAATAACATGCTTTTTTGCACCCAGATATGAAATGGATGAATAATACATGAAAATACATAAAAATGGTCAAGAGCCTCTCTACTAGCCTTAGGAGAGAAAAAAGCCTCCTTCTGTAAGAAACTAGCTCCCAATCATGGGATTCAACTCTACCACAACATCACCTTCTGCAATGATGGAAGCTATGGAATATACTGTGGTTGTAGGAGTTATGACTTCTTTGAATTCAAGTCAAATAGTGAGAAATGTGGACTCCACCTCCTTAATCCCTTAAGCAAGCTAAACAAAGAAAGAGAATGGAACTCGCACTAAACACAGCAACCCAAATAAGCAATTAATCAGTGCAGTTTACAGACTAAAATAGACAAGATTCTAATGAATCTCATGGCTTCTATCCTTCCTTTTGTCTTTGTGATAATTCCTATTTAGGCTCTTATTATTATCCAAGAGGTTGCTTCATTGCAAAGAGTCTTCCCTCAAAACTCGCATTGTTCCAACCGGTTTCCCCTCCTCAAGTAGTAGTGTTTTTACCAAGTCAATAAGGTTCTAGTCCTCATGCACTTCCTTTTCACACCAAGGAGGTTTATTTGGCCTTTTATTCAAACCCTTTTCACATAGGGAATGTTTTATTCCTACTAAAGAGATTTAAGGGTCTCTACCCCATTTATTCTTCTAACTCGCAAAATAGAGCAACATAATCTTCCAACTAAGTGGGAATATTATAGAATCCGACAAATTTATTGTGACCAATTAATTTTAGAGTATCTCATTAAGTGGAAGAAATTACCGCTGAAGATTCCACATGGGATGATGTGAGAACTCATGCTTTAACAATCCGAAATCATCAAGCATTAGGAATAACAATTTTTTGAAGGAGGTGTATGTTATGTCCTTATAAAACTTGTATTTCCTTTATTTTTATTGCTATTGTATCCCCTATTGTTTTTGTTGAGCTCATGTATCCCAATTATTGTTATTTTTCCCTTACATTATTATTGATATGTAGGTTATGATTATATCATGACCCGTTAGACCCGTATCTACCAAGGAGGTCTTATCAATTTTTATCATCTAATAATTACATTTATGTAATGTAAAGTAGGTTTCTCACCCTAGAAGATAATAAATTTTATGTCGTTTATTTATATTTTCTTTTATTTTGTGAGCTAGTTGGTATGTCATGGATTGAGTACTATGAGCTTCCCACAATCAAATTTAATTATCTGTAATTAAACTAATAAATTCTTCCTTGGACAAATGTATTTGGTACAATCAGTCTCCATATCCATTGACAAGTAAGGGAATCCCTCCCTCATCAATTGTTCCGATTCTCATGACATTTCGTACAAGATAGTGTTATCACCAAAATTTGATCATCTAACCATTTACTTATCAGATGGACTGTACCACACCATGTAAGACCAATCTTACCATAGTAAAATTTCTTTCACTATAACAAATAATTTAATAACCATAGTTTATTAAGTTATCTTTGGTTTAAACAAGAACCCCATGAGGAATAATTAAATAAATCCTTATTGATTTGATTTTCATCTAGAATAATGCTAATTAAACCACTTAATGTAAATAACATTACCGGTCATATTTAACCCAATTATGAGAAATAATTAGACAAACTATTATTTTTATTATTTTTCACTAGGAATAATTAAATAAATCGTTATTTAATTATTATTCCTCGTTAGATTTGACTAAATCACTCAGCAACAATTAAGAAAATCAATATTTGTTTATTATTCTTTAACCACATTCTGAAATATCTACAAATCATTTATTTTTTATTATTTATAACAAAGGTATTTTTAAATCTTAATTTAAATACCTTTTTCCCTCCAATAAAATATAATAAAATTTTCCAAGTAGTTAAATCTAGATCTTGGTTAATAATATTTTTTTAATTCGCCATTCAAACTAGGGGAATTTTGAGGTCTAAGATGGGCCTCCTATAGAAATTATAAAATAATAAAGAAATAATGAAAATAAGATTTCGATTACATCATCAAAGTTTAGAGGGAAAAAAGCAAAACTATATTTTCACCGTATTTTCAACTTATATCCTTATGGGTTTACTCAATTTCGTGGAACACACGTTGGATGTATAATTTGATTCCTCATCCAAGGAGTAATCATGTTGCATACTTTCGATGAACCCTAATATATGAAAAAATAAGAACACATGTGTGATTTCAATCATGTTTTTTAATGTATTTCTCATTTTTCGTGTAGAAGGTCCATCGAAAAGTATGCAACACTACTCCTTGGATGAGGAATTAAATTTTTATCCAACATGTACTCTCGAGCAGAAATTTGAGTAAAACATTAGGGAGATAGGTTGAAAATACAAGTTGAAAAAAGTAGTTTTATTATTTTATTATTTATTAGTCATTTTATTTTTTTCCCTAAAAATGTGACCCATCCCCCATGGTTGACATCATCATATTCAATCTTATTGGTTCTTATAAATTTTATTTTTCTTGTACATATTCCTTAGAGTAATTCATTTTAGACTTCAAAATTTCTCTAATTATCGAGGATAACTCAATATCTTGTTATAAATAGAAATGTTTTTCCATTCATTAGTCATTTATCCCTTTCTACTGTCAGTATTTCGATCATTCTCATTGTCACTACTAGTTTTTTTTTGCCTTCTCTTGAGCTCCCATTTGGAGTTCAAATACATTTTGGGTTTTCTATGCCATTGAGAGAGAGAAACTTTGAAGTTGAAGCATTGAGGACAACCAAGAACCCATCCCATTGAGGGGGACTTGTAACATCTACTAGTTTCATTTCTTATCATGTTATAATATATGAAATTATTCATTAAATATTATCTTTTATGTTGGATTCTTTGTGTAATAACTTATTTTTACTGTTTAACTAATTTTACTACAGAGATCTAGGGTTTTGAAACATTTTTTCTAACTTTACATCGCATATCTAAAGAGTTAAGCAAGAATTTCTCGTTGTTATGGTTGTTTGTCACAATGTACCTAAAGTTGTGCTCTTTCCGTACACTTGTGTTAAGAATCTACGCTAACATATAGGGACCTAGCCATATTTTTATTAACATTCCCTTGAAATCCTCGAGATAGATCCATACAAGAGGGGCTCAATATCCTTATTGAAAATTACTTCCTTTGATGTATTTTCATGCCAAATCTTCCTTTATTGTTAGATTACCTTAAAGGTGTAGGAGATCTTGCATCCTAAATTCATCTAGACCATTGAGTTGGAGTAGCTCACTTGATGTGCTATAGTGAGATTCAATTTTTACTAATATTCCATCCTTAAGGTGTTATATTCAAATTCAATAGAAAATAGGACCTTCTTCCCATAGAATAGATCGAATGGGGTGAATCCAAAGAGGGCCTCCAAGTGCTGTTGTAGGCCCGAGTGCCTCCACAAGTCTAGCTTCCCAATGTTTTTTTTGTTGAGCAATAACCTTGAGATAATTTCCTTTTCTCTGCCTTATTTGTGACTTACACATTCCGATTTTCTTTATGGTGATAGGAATCGATGTCTAAGGTTACTAGTGATGATATTTCCTTCCTACGTTTCGCAGTTTATTTATGCATTAATGTCCCCATCTCTGGGTCGTATAATGTTCTCTTCATGTGTTAGGGGGATTGTCTCCATGATTTTGTTTTGTTATAATGGCATGGTGTCTCCTTGACTGATTTCCAAATTTGGATATCCCTTTCTATTCCTATTTCCTCCTTGATCACCCAATCACTCTCTGGAGATAAGGCCCTTAAAGCCCACAATCATCCTAAAGGTAATATTTCGGGCAGGGCAAGACCCGCCGGGTGGTGGCATATTGATTCAACGAGTCCCCTTACTCCTTAGCTTCGTTCATATGGGTTTAATTTACCAGATGCCCTCATTTACTCTAGGCTCAAGCCATTCTTCTTCATAGTCTTTGCAAGGGCAAGTTTTGAGGGTCAATAAGATGTATGATGGTCTCCGCCTATCCGAAATTCAGGTTCCTTCATAATTGCAGCCTTTGACCGTTTTTGTTTCCCCCTTGGTTCTTAAGTCTAAGAACTGTGCCCTCTTTTCCTCTTTCTCTCCTAGGTATGTTTATTCCTGGGAAGCTCAATTTCTCGTTCTATTGTGGCTTTCTATGGGCAGCATGCAGAAAGCAAGAATAACAAAGTCGTCTCCCAAGATGTCCGATGTTTTCCTAGCTCATGAATGATGATTGATTTACTAAGCCATGGTGGTTGATGAATAACTTAGCTTTTGATTTTCTAATTCATCAACAAAGTGTCGTGCAATATAGAATTCAAGAAAGCAAAGAGATTAACCTAAATTTTTCGTCGAGAATAGCTAAGAGTTTAAGTTGGCGGGGTTTTACCATGTCCGGCATCCATCAATATGTGATGTATATTTGGATGAACGCTACCAATTGTCACTAAGGTTGATGTAAGGATTCGGTGCTTAATCCCTTCTTTCCGTCTAAATGTTTTTCCCCGAGTCCTAGTATGTCGAGACTACTTCATGTAGGAGGAATGCTTTTTCAAGACATCTTTCCCCCTCCGTCGATAGTCCGGAGACCTCGACTGGCGATATCCTTCGTGACCGGTATAATCATTCCCCTTAGTCTACTATGTCCCTCCGATAGTTTCTTTCCGTGTAGTTCAACTACTACTTCGTGTCAAACCCTTGCAGCTTGTGTAGGTATGAAACCACCAACCTACAGAGAATTTCCTGGTGCAAGTCGCATCTGGGTATTTAAAGGTTGTGGGTTCATTTTGGAAAGAATTTCTCCCTTTGTCTAGGTTTCTTACTACTCGTTATTAAAATGAAATACTACATGTGAGAGAAAAAAAAATTAAACTCAGTGTCGAATGTCAACCTCACATTGGTAAATGCAATGATCTTTTAGTCCCACCGTATCCAAAGGAAGTTGTATGGAATTTTCATGCTTATTCATTATCGATATTTACACCCTCTCATGGGATAAGGCACCACGTCCTTGGCACAAGAGAGATTGGCAGAATCATGAATGCATACGAGGGAAAAGGTTTGGAAATCAAGAATCACTGAAAAGGAGAGAAGTGGGCGTTCGTGGCCTCGAGCTCAAGAAAATAGGAGATATTTCAACAATAATGAATGCATGTGATGCAAAGGTCGAATTCAAGAATATCATGTGTATATTAGGTGGAAATGACCGAAGAAGGGGATAAAAGCGATACATAAAATTATTATGATAGGATTTCATTATTAATGGTATAACATGTGACTAAGCATGATAGTGATGGATTATGATTGGTACCATCATCCTCAATTCAACATGAAAGGATAATTCATTCATACCACCAGGAAAGATAGCATTAACACTTATTCGACTAGTGGTCTTGTCTTGGAAATGGATGAAATAAGAATCAAGGCATATATTAAATTAATTGGCTACGTTTGAAAAATACTCCCATACCACAAGTATAGCCACTGCTACGAGTAAAGCTTCATAGTTTTGACATGTTTCTATATTTTAACCCAAAATATAAGCCAAAATCCTTTTATGTAAAAGTAGATATTCGCCAAATTTATGGAGTAGATCACCACGCCGTGTGGTGGCCGATAGTCAAGGTGCCACTTGTTAGCTTCCCATAATTTAATATAATTACTGAGATACAAATGGACAAAGGAGTAACATCAAACCAAACTTTAGAATCCAAGGACCTAGCCTTCTGGATTGAGGAGGGAATATCTCTTTTAGGGAAAATATGGCAGTTTGTTTGTTGATTAGGGTTTATTTTGAGCTGAATTGTAAAATATTTAGGTTTGTTGATGGTTTGGGTATGATGTTTAGATAGATTTAGATAGAAAAAAAGGAAGGAATTCAAGTCATTGGGCAATGGATTCTAACAAGGTCATGATAGGATTAACTTGATGGTTTAAGAGTATTTGCGAGCATTCTTAACTTAGTTGGTGGATCTTTTGAGGTTGTGAAAAATTATGAGATGGACATTAAGCAGAATAAAAGCTAATAAAGGGCAAACGGGAATCCTTCATATACTTTTAAGTAGAGGAGATAAATTTATAAACATATAGGAGAATCAAAGGCATAAGAAAAACCTAATCCATTTTATTTAATTGAAAGTAGATAATCATCAAGACAAACATTCAAATGAAATATATAAATGCAAAAAACTATTCACTTTTCATAGATTTCATCATCAGCTTGAAGAAAATATTTAGATATAAAATAACTATAACAATAGAAGGAGAGAAAACCCTTAAAATCTAAAGTTATAGCTATGAAGGTTCCCTGAAACAATTTTAATAAAGTAAAGACAAAGAGAAGTATGATTGAAATAAACTTCTTTGATAAACCCAGAGACGAATTCTTTTAAAGAGATGATTCCAAGAGCAGTATTTAGTGGCAAAAAATATGTAGGGCCAGCCATGAATCATGTAGAAACTAAGCGATCTAAACCATTCAGTAAATATACATGCATAAAAAATACTTAGAGAGAAAAAAGTGAATTCTCTAATATATTCTAGCGAAGAAAACACATTAAGAAGCGTTGAAGGGAAACAAGCAGAGCCTAAGGTTCCATTAGCAAAGATGTCTTAGTCTAAATTCTTTTTCATACTACAACATAGAAAGATGGAAACATATGATAAACTAGAAAACATGAACAAAAGAAAACTTCGCCATCAACCAGAAACTTATGGATCTTGCAACGGTCCCTCCTCCATCAACAACAAATCGGAGTTATGCGAGGGCCAAGACATCAAATTCTCATGTCAAGAACTCCAAGAGATTATGTATTGCTCTAGAATAAGTCATAAAAATCATTAAGAGCCTCACGCTCTATTTATGGAGCAAATAAGGAGGGTGGAAACCCTAAGAGGCTTCAGCCTAATTTAGCCATAAATGTCATAAATGTGCTTAATGACCCACGCAAGACTGTGACACATAATAGATAAGATAATAAATAGAAAAACATAAAAGCATAAATCATAATCAAATTAGAAGTGATTTTCCAAAGAAAATATTAAACCAATTTTCATTAATCGGTGTCTTTTGTTGACTTTTTGGCAAGGAAATTTGTCTGCATGCGTAGCACCATTTCAACAAAATAGGCTCTATTGTAAGTGAGTTTCGAACCCCTTCCCAGAAACGCTGATTTGGTCCAGTGATGTCTCGTTGGAAAGCTTGGTGAGTCTACTTTCCAAAAATATGTGATATGTGTGCTGAATGGATGCCATTTACGTGCTCAAAAATCAAATCTCCCATGACTGCTCGTCCGCGTGCACAGCCTGAGAGCGAGAAAGGTCAATTTTTAGGTGTTTTTTGACCTTTTGGGGGGAAAAATGCTCAATTGACCTGAAATTTTATTAGGTATAATTTTGGTGACATGATGCCCCAATTTGGTGCATATCGCCTGGGTTTGTGCTCTTGGGGTCAAAATTTGGAAAAAACAAAAATTTTTAAATTTTCCTCGAAAATTAGGTGTGTAGACCCCCAGAGGGGTTTTAGATACACTGGCCGAGAAGCATCGGCCAGATCCTAAGATTTCATGCACTTTGGTCCTTTTTCATCTCTTAGCTCCATGAGGGCTTGGTTTAGTTTGACATTAGCATGCATGCTCTTCACTTGCATAGTGATTTGATGGCTTTTTCTTTTGTAGGGCAGAGGAAGCCCCTCTTGACCTCTTTGAAGTGTTTATGCTCCTCTTTATAATATTATATGACCCTTTGTGCCCTCTCAAAATCCTTTTCTATTAGAATGAGCATATTTCTCTAAGAGGAGCAAATTAATACTCATCTCTTGGTCCTCATTATCCTTGTCTATATCAACAAAAAGAGGCCCTTGAGAAGTCTTCTTGATCCTTTTTATCCTTCTAGCATATCTTACGCTCCAACATTTTCCACTTTTTTTCCTTGCCCTTTTCCAATGTTTAGAAGTTTGAGAGGAGATGGCTCCCTTTTTCCTTTAGAGGTGGCAAACACATCTCTTCTCCCTGTGATAAGTGTATGTGAGAGGGGCAACAATGGAAGTTTTGGATGTAGTGTTATCATCACTTTGATCCTATGATTGATTGAAATCTTACACTTGCCTCACTTTGATTTTTTTTGTCCTCCATGGAGCGATTTTTGTCAAACCAGTCATATTATTGTCATGAATTTCATGACTCTTTCTTTAATTGTCTTGGACACTTTGATGGATGTCCTCCTCATCATGCTTCTCATCTTCATCATCGGCTACTCTTCTTCATTATCTTTCTCACTACTATCATCTTTGTTTTCCTCTTCATCATGCTCACTACTTTCATCTACCTTCACTAATTTCATCCTTTTCATCATTGCTTTCTTCATGGCTACTTCCTCCTCTTCCAACATTTTCTTCATTTTCATCATCTTGTTTCTCCTTTACTTCCTCCTTGTCCACCATTATCATCTCCAGTTTCTTCCTAGCTAGCACCTTCTATTGTTCTTCACTAGGAGCTACGCTCGACCTCACTTGGAAAATTAGGGAAAGCAGGTGTCTTTGTGGAGAAGGGAAAATGGGAGATGATGGATAGTGAAGGTAGATGGTTGTGAGTGGAAGCAAGTTATCTTTGGATGAAGGTCCAAAACATTTGTAAATACATCATGTGAGATGAAGGTTTCCCAATATATTCCTTGTTGCTCCTGATGATATAGGACAATCATTTTGATCGGGGAGTGAGAAGAACATTTGGTGCTCATAACTTTTCTTCTTATGACAATTAGAGCCATTTTATCAATTCTTTGGAAAATATAGTAAAAGGTGAGTCCATCTCTTGACTTTGGTAAAATGAATCCAGCAACATATATGATGAGTAGATCCGGGGTATCTCCTCACATGTAAGAAAAAAATGATAATCTGCCTCATCAGTAGCATACCTCTCTAGCAAATGGGAAAAGGGAAAAACCTTACAATTTTATTGATAGATGGGTTTTCAAATAGGGCCCATAATAACTGAACTCCAACTTCTTTTGTTTGAACCATACCTCACCAATATGCAGTATATTTGTTGCTTTGGAAATGATTTGGATGAAGAGCTCAAAGTGCACCTTGCTAGATTGAATTGATGTGGTTTCTAAGCTACGAGACAAAACATGAAATATTGTCAATCTGAATGGTTTTTGACTTGCTTGAACCTTTCACAAATTTTGTAGCTCCCTACATCCTAAAAGCATGAAAAGGATCACGGAGGTGAAGTGATTGGGTGTTATTATTAAAGGCTCAAATAATTTTTCTTTCACTCCATGATGTTTTGTCTTGGTGGGAGTGTGGATTCTCATCACTATTTTGGTCTGTTGTCTCCCTCACGACATGATGTCTGGTCCAAAAATAAGTGACTTTGGACTTTTCTTGAGAAGTTTTTTAATGAGACTAGATTTTTAGTGGTTTTTAGGTCAAACTCTTTGTAAAATGAAGACCAAGGTGAATAATTTTTTAAAGCTTACACTTGGTGTTGGGGTTAGCCATAGTTACCGGTCCCTATTTTTGCACTCAAACCAATTTCACTTACAAGCCTAACTCAAGACTAAAAATTTATTTTTATATAGTCTAGGTTTGGTCTAACTTTGTTTATGGATGAATTCCTTGCTTTTTAAAAGGAAAACTTGGGAGACAAGAAATATTCCACCAACCTTATGCTTGATTGTAGAGTTTTAAGATGAAATTTCGAATTTTTGGACCAATTTAGAAAAATGTGAAGAAGTCTGCAGTGCATTAACTTACCCGATTATAACACTAGTATTAGTACCTATGCAGCCAAGACGGTCGGGTCAACAGATGACCTTAGGCAAAATGGGATGTCTTGGGCTGCTTTGGTTTCTTAAGCATATTCTCAACCTTGACCAAACACGTAGCACGAGACTCGAGCATGTAGCACTGATGTTAAATAACCTTCCACACAGCTCTCTCTATGCATGTGGCGAAAAAATCTCCTAGTGTTTGAAAACATCAAAAAATTCTTCATGACTTCTTACTTTGTAAATGGAAAATGATCTCGTGTGAGGAAGAGTTTAATAGACCTTTTTATAGTTTTTTGAAAATGTTTTAAAATATAAAACTACTTTGCAAAGTTAGTGTCCCCTATATTTTGAGTGTGCTTTTGGGCGTCTCTGTTTGTGTACACTTTTGACATATTTTTTGGCAAAAATGTTTACTTATGTCTGTCATCTTTTGCGAGAAAAAATATTTTTGTGAGGGAGGCCTTTGTTGGGGTCTGTGATGAGATGTAAATCAGGGGCACACTTGCTTGTGTAGGCCACATTTTGACAATAACTTGTACTTAACCTTTGATCTTACTTTAAAAACTACAATTTTTTTACCCTTTGGTAAGATGATCCCCTTTAAGCGTACTATTTCGTCTTTTCTCCCTTTTCCAGTGTGGTGAAATAATGCCATTTTGGCAAAACCCTAGAGGTGGCTTGTCCTTGTAATTTTTCATGATGGTTTCTTGCTTATCTGCTTGTTTTGTTAATAACCATAAAAAACTACAGTTCTCTTTTTAAACACGGGCACATTTGTCTTTTTCTTGTTGTGGATGTCTCTCCACGGTGATGATTACATCCTATTACCCTGCCTCTTGTTACAGTGGCAGCCTTGATCATTTATTTCAACAACGTGAACGAGGCTTGTCCCTTCTACGGTGTTTGTGCTCTACGCCAAGGAGGCGCTTTCTTAGAAGAGCATTTGATCGATCTTGGATCAAATTTTTGACTTTAATCCTCTTTGAATAAAAATCTCTTCATACAAGAAAGCATAGTTTGTAGGTACAAATCCATCCTATGACTCGGTGAGCTGGTGACCTAATGGAGGCTCATTCAGACTTTAATTTGAGACTTAGACTTAGGGATCACCAAATTATGTGGGAATAGGATCTATGAGGCTTAGTGTGTTGAGACCCAAACATCAATCATACTTGACTATCCAGAAGAGTACATAAGACAATTTGAGACCATCGGTGTTGGGAGTGTCATGTGAGACACAACAAGCTATTTGGTAGGTTTAGGTGGTAGTGGGGATTTTTAGGTAAAACAAAACGATTTGGGCCAGGAGAGTGACAATTTGGTTAAAATAAATGGCACAGAGCATGATGGATAACTAGGGATTTGTGAGCTAGTCCTTTGACTAGATGGGATGATAAAATAGTGAAAATTTTATCTTAAGGAAAATGAAGCGATGATATTTCTAGAACTCACAATGTTACATAGAATTTTGTTTCTAGAAATGCGGGAATAGTCATTAGTCATCATCAGAAAAAAAAAATTATTAATGACTTTCAGTCAAAGGGTCTACCTCTGTGAGGAAACCCCCTTTAGGAGGTGTCCAAGTAACTTCGCATTTCTGGTTTTTATGGAGACCAAAGGCCTTCCCCTCGTACTGGGCAGATTTGATTTTTCTTCATTCAAGGATATTTTTTTGAGTATGTGGATCTTGAGGTCTAAAAAAACATGATTTATATCAATATCATCCACTTCTACCCAATCTACTCGCCTTCTAACATTTTTTCCTTTCGGGTGCACTTGAATCGGCAAACCCTTGATATTTTTTTCTTTTAAAAAACATCAAACTATCTAAATGTACCCTTATCTCTTATGAGAGCTTAGACAGGGCCGATGAGCTCTCTTTATTTTTATATCAGTCTATCATTTGTCAATATTGAGTTGTTTCGACAAATTTTATTCTCTAGCCTACCTATATGAAATTGAAAATGGTGCTAAACCATGATTAAGGCCTTAACTTACCATAGGTTGTGGCATTGAAACCGTTAGACCCTCCGTAATTTAGTAGAGTGACAAGACTAAATGTGCGAACTACATCAAAAAAGCCCACTTTGGGATTCGGGATCTAACCCTCCTGAATCTGAGAGATCTCTCTATGTAAGTGCAAATATTGATTTGATTTATCTTTTAAGGTTTTAGTATGATATTAAGGCTGGTTATTGGAAACAAGGGTTTTGTTGTTTGTTTGGTTGGTCAAAGTATAATTTTTAATTGGATGGAATAACTCAAAAAAATGAAAAAAAGTTCCAAAGAGGTGATGATGCAGTGTATTGAGAAGTGTTTAGCAGATAGGATTAGCATGAAACAACTTTTTAAAACCATTGGGAAATGTAAGGTCATCTAAAAGGGTTTAATTGTACAACAATTTCTAGAAGTGTTCAAAGAGGCCCAGTCATCACTCAACTCAAAGATCCTTTAGATTAAATGATGGAGTGGAACATTAAAAGTGTTGAAAGTGGGAAAAAGTCAATAATTTCAATAAGGATTTATCAACTTTCATACAAAGAAAATCATTTTTAAGCAATTGTTGGTAACCAAAGAATGGGAGCTAACCATAGAGATTCTTTGGACAAGCTTGTATTAAAGCTAACGTATTAGACAACAATCGATGTGCTCCAGGTAGACTACTTTCGAGAGGATGAAAACGAGATAAAGAAAACAAAGTGTAGCTTAAGATCGAGTCAGATGTATTACAATCATGGCCTACTTTTATACTCTTAGGAAACTTTCAAACAACCTTTGGAGAAGAACTAGAATACGGGCAAACCATAAACTTTTTCTAGTTTAACTCTGCCAACATGTAATCAAAATATCATTCAAGAACTTCCTTTCAGTTTAGCACTTGAAGACATGTACTAACCAACATTCCTTGATAATGTTTACACACTTAATTTAAGTCATTCCCAAATATCACAATTAGAAAAAAACTTATATAGATAAAGCTTATCGGTGAGAGTAGGGTACTTTTAATGACTAAATCCTAGCTCTATTCTTACTGCTCTTTATCGAAAGAAAAGTGAAGAAAAATGGCATACATGAAAGGAAAACATATGATGAGGTACTTCACCAATGATATAGACCGAGGATCCCAAGAATCAACTTGTATATTGATGATTGCCAATCTAGTTACAATTACATGTCTAATGTTTTATCCAACTTCAAACATCTCTTCTTAGCCTATCTTCTTCAATAACTTAAGCAGCTTTAGAGCTTGTCAGAACTTATTTTACATTCAACAATGATTCGATACAACAACTATCATATCAAAAGTCCAACAACCAACCCTTACAATGTGCTCCTCAAGGAGATTTTATAATAAAATGAGGAGGTGGAAGAGTTTCATAGGGTTGACTATCATTAATTCTATACTTAATGCAATTTCTAGCCTTAGAAAACCATGCAAGGCACTACAAATGAGAAAGCATCCAATTTATAACTCTCTGTCTCATAACTCATGTTTTCTTTCTTTTTAGGCTTAGATGGGTGGAAAAATTGAAGCTTTAAGGCTCTTCTTATCTTTTTAAAAATAAGTTCAGCTGCCAGGTTTAAAATATGTTCTTTAGTTTTGAAATAATTGTTCAGCTGTTTTTAGGCAAATATCTTGATTTGGGCAATAACTATGCCTTCATTTGATTCATTGAGGTGTGCAGGTGGCACTTTGGTATTTGCAGGGGATTCAATTAGCCCCTTTGATGTGGCTTTTGAGGTGTCATCATCGTTGCTAGATCTTCTTTCACTTAATACATTGATTTACCTTTAAACACTTAGTGTTTATGCCCGATTTCAGACTTTGAGACTTTATCTTTAATCATCCTCGAAGCTGGCAGAGACTGTGCCTATCTGCTTCTTTTGTGGATTAGGCCTTTGATTCTCCAAATTTGTGCCTTAATCATTTTTTAAAACATTTGTTTAGAACTTTTTAATCTTTCGTATTATACTTTCATCTTTGTGTTTCAATGCTTGATGCTCGTCGAATTAATTGATGTCTAATGTGTTTGCTTGTTTGTAGGTGCGTAGAGGTTTCTTGGAGAATTTGTTTAAAGAAGTCGATGATCATGACTTATCGGCCCAAAGCGTAGAAATTAAATTCCTCAATTCCCTTTAACTTGTATTTAGGAGCCACAAAGATCATCATCCCTCGAACCAAAACACAATAATTTACTGCAGGAGGGGTTTGTTTACTTAAACTTCATTAAACTTGCATAAAAACACACAAAAGTTAAATAAAATCCCATGAAATTTGGTTTATAAGCACTTATGAAGGTTTATGGAAACGATCAGTGTGAGGATGAGTGGGTGTAGCGGTGGGAGGCGAGAAGAAATCATGGTGGAAAATGAAACGAGGGTTAGAAATTTGAATTAGAGCGCGAATTGTAGAAGGGTGGTTTTGGAAATCAGTAGTCCCGGTTTTGCATTGCATTTAAGTAGGTGGTATTTCCAAGAGAAATGTGATTCCGCATACATCGTTTGACAAGTGGAAAATGAAAACCCACCTATTTCACAAAAAAATTCACGTGTTAAAACTTTAGGCGCAAAGAAAGTTTTGCGATATACAGCGTCAACCACGTTGGATCGGAGGCTCTGAGATCCAATGGTGCGAGAGTGAATGACGACGGCAGAGAAAGTTGTGTGATGAGGAATGTAGTGGGGGGCCGGGTGTCATAATTTAGATTGGAAGCGGGCTTTTTGTATATGATGGTTGGTAGAGCACTGGCGGAACTAGGTTATCGAGGTTTAATTAGATCGTTGGATCTTTTTTTGATGGACGGTTAGGATTAAAAGATGGATCGGGATGCTTTGAAAGTGATAAAGGGAAAGGCAGAGTGAATGGGTGGAGGAAAGGAGGCCCAATGGTAGATTGATCTTTGTGAGTCGATGGTCCATATTCATTTAAAATCAGGGAAATGTCGAGGATGGGAAAATATGAAGAATAAAAAGAAAGTTTTGGAAAAAGGGTTTTTAGGCACTTAAGCGCTGGGTGCCGGGGCTTTGGCCATATGAGGTGGAGGGTTTAAAGATGTAATAAGCTCTTGGGGAGCTTAATGCCTTTGTAATGTAAAAATTTTATTTTTTAAGGCCAAAAATAGATGTTTTTGAGTTTAAATGGGGGTTAGATAGAGATGAAAAGGAGGGGGTTTTTAAAAAGCGAAAATAATGGAAAATATAAGGTTTTAAAAGGGTTAGGATGATTTAGGAATCAAATGGAGGTATGAAGAGGTTTATGAAGGGAATAAGGATGAAAATGGGGTTGATTATGAGTAAAAGGAGGAGTAAAATGATGAAAAAGTGGAGCCTCATGAACAATTTTTTCTCTTTTGGTAAAACATAGGATTCTTTATGATTAATAGTGAAACAAGCAGTGAAGATTAACTCAAAGGGTAATTATCATCATAAGACTTCAAGAACTCACAATTTGTTGATGAATTGTTTCTTGAAGGCTAAAAAAATATTTAGCTTCACCATTTGATATGACAAATTTTTATAGGTGGCTAATAGTGGCTCCACATGGAGATGGCATCTTCTTGAAGGTGTCAAGAATTTTAGACAATTTCTCTTGGCCGATCGATTGCCTTGCACTTTGATAATCTTTTGTTGTAATCATATGCTAACAAAAATGTTTAGAACTTGATATGTCCTGAGAAAAGTATTTAAATAACTACCTACACAACCTACTTCCTAACAATTTTTTTCTTAGTGCACATTTGGACTTGCAAACCTTTTCATCAATCATTTTATTCTTTTATTAAAAACATAAAACAGTACAAAGTCTACTCTTATTTCTCCATGAGTTCGATTAAGCAGTTTGAACTCATAATTTCATACCTAACTACTATCATAGGATTAAGGCGTCGACGATTTTTATTCTCTAAATTCTAAGGCAAGGAAATTTAAGTAGCCAACCCAAGATTAAAGCGGTGCTTGCTGTGGTCCGCAGCATGAAACAAATTTGCACATAGACTAAAATTTCATGAGAAAATTTAAAACAAAATTGTGAAGGCTTAAGATCTAAGAGTAAAACATCCTTCATTATTCTTGGGCTGTAGTTTTAGTTTTAACTGATATGTGTTTTCTCTCTCATACGGGTTCAGGATTTTGAGCTTTTTTAGAACCAATTCTTGTTCTATCTCAAAGTTTAGGATTTGAGCATGTTTGAACCAACTTCTTTCTTCTGTCAAGATCTACCCCTTTACGGATAAGCCAGATTGTTTGATTTGGAAAATCTGATTCACTAACGTATCATCGATGGGGTAAAGCTAATTAGTCACTTGATTAGAGTTTGTCGACTGTTTCAGAGGTGTGTTTTGGGAGTGGAATTTGAGCTTGCACACTTTGGACTTGTCTCTTTTTGGTATGGGGTTGTACCTTTCTTGTTTTACCTCTGCCATCTTTTCTCTTTTTCTATTTTTTTTGTAATTTTCTCATTATAAATTTGAAAGTAGTGATGGATATGATATTTACAATGAGGAAAATGAAAAAGCTTCAAAAGCCAGTACAGTTAAGAACAATAATGTTTGAACATCCTTCCCACTTGACAAGACCTCCAAAGTTCATTCCCCCTTCTCTTCACCCCAAAAGAAATAAGCATTGTTACCAGTAGAATGAATAGAGATAAGGGCCTAGCCATAAGTTATCAAATTTTCCATGTTTTCCCTTATTACCACGGTAATTTCACCGTCTGCAATCCCCATCTAGCCTTTGGAGGTTGTTTACGTGACCAATAAGTAGTGTCATGCCTTGCAAATAACATCATTGCATCCCTTGCCATGAGGACAACATTCCTTGTTGATCATTTCTGGTGACCCCTAAAAACACCTATTTTTGCCTTGGTCTTTCAGTAGCCGTTAACCCTCCCACCAGCCAGGGAAAAAGTATGACCCGTGCCGGTTGGCGCTACATCCCGATTAAACACCCCGCACCAATCTGCTTATGGAAAGTTTAAAAAAAGAAGCAAAGTTTCAATTACAACGACTTCATGGATGAGTCATGAGGAGTGGTTTTATTTGAATAACCACAACCTTCTCCTTTGACACCTCTTGTTTCCACCTTATGAGGCCTCCCAAAGGGATAAGGCCTCCCCTTCCCACTATTTTAGGGATCCCAACCTCCTCCTCTCCTCTATAATATAGCCATCTTTCGGTGATGAAGGGGATGATGGTTGAGCCTTAGTAGTCTTGGTAGCACAGCTTGAGATCTGAATCAATAGTAAGGAGGTGCTCGTCAGGATAGCTGAAGAGAGAGAAGTTTGTCCTATTCCCAATGAGCTTGCAGGGGCATTCTCCTCTGTCAGCCCACCGAAGGAAGATCCGATGTGAACTTAGGTTGTATCTTTCTTGTTACGATTAATAATAACGACTTGATTATGTTTCCCTCGAGATGTTTTATGTTTTATATTATGAGTTGTATCTTCTTTGGCGATACATAATTGCATCATACTAGGTTTTACACTTGTGTGTTTGTTATTTCTTCTTATACATGTGGGTGTTCGATCGCATTGGTGGGGAGAATTGTGATCGCCGAAGAAAGGAGACGGAGAGCGCCATCTTCTCCAAAACCAAAAGTAACGTAGGACTTAAGGTAGGCCTCTTATAAGGCATCTTGGTATTTTGCAAATTAAGAACTTGCATCACCAGCATGACAGGTTGTTGCTAGGCCCGATCTAGGCTAGTAGGGTTCGCCTCTATCCGTAGAGGAATTACCTCTCAACAAGCGGCGGCCCCTGCAGGGATTTGATTGAGTTTGTCTTGTCTCTTTTAGTTGCTTTTTACTTTATCTGTTTGATTTTCTCTTCTAGTCTATCTCCTTTTTCGTGTAAAAACCTACATTGCGACCCCAAAGGATAGATCCCAGCTTTTCCACTAGAAATTTTATCTTTTCATGGTTGGCTTGATTGGCGCGGTTTCCACCTTGACCGTCGTTCCCATTGGTGCACACGTTTTCAGGTTCATCACTCGCACCATCGCCTATCCGCGCGATTCTGACTAGACGATTGCTGTTTCCCATGGGTCACTACGGTTTTCCCCTTGTTCGAAAGTTTTTTTTGGTCGGTACTTTACTTACCGGGTTAGTTTTATATTTTTCTTGAAGTGGTAGTCTGGTATTGGTTGGGATAAATTCTTTGTTTTTCATTTTAGACGTCGGGTGCTTGTTGTTAGTTAGAAACTGCGTGCTAATTAGCCATTGGCGCCAGGTTTCGATGAGCAAGTCGCTCTGGTTAGCGTAGTTTCACCCACAAAAGTCATGCAATTTCGGGGTGTGTGAAAATTGAGATTTATTTCCCTAAATCCTTCACCACTTGTGTCTTTCCTTGTGGTCTTTTCTTTGTATGAGCATGAATTACATTGCTCATTGTTGAATGTAAATTCTTCTTTCTTGATTGCTTGATGTAAAAGGGAATGAATGCCTTGTTTTGATCTCATGCTTTGGAAGTCCTCTTTGTGTTTGACCTCATATGTCTTGTAACCTTTTGAGTAATTTAGTTAAAAAGTGTTTAAAAAAACTATTACATTCTTAGTGTTTTTTACATCTCTTTTGCATTCATCCTTCATTAAGGAGATTTGCATTCATTTAGTTTCGTCTCAAGTTTTTTCTTTTTGTTAAAATGCATTAGATCACATTGCATTGGAAAGTTTGAGATTTGTCATTGAACTTAGATTACCTTTGTTTAATGATTGAAAAACTAAAAATCGCATTGGTCACATTCTCTTTCATTAAAAGTGTGCATTAAGTAGATTCTTATTCCATCGAAAAAGTGCATTGAGTGCATTCTTATCATTTGAAAAGAAAAAGGAAATTGTCCATAAGTACAATTGCATAGTTTTCGAGAAGAGGATTTTGCATAGATTACATTGCATTATTCGCATTGTTGAATGTTTTTGGATAGTGAAAGTCCTCTAGTTTGGAAAAGTTTGGTTTTGGTATTGTTATTTGTTGCATCATTGTTTTGAAACTCTCCCCTTAACTAGATATCATTCATCGAATTGAAAGATTTAATTTCTCATATAGCTGCATATAGGATCTTGTTAGATGACATACAGTGGGAGCATTGAAAAACCGAGACATAATTGAAAATCAACCATAAAATTTATTCAATTTACCTTAAGGCGTTGTTACGCATTAATTTGTCACCACATCCATACCATTCCCCGATCCCGCATAATGGAGGACCCATTTTGTGACACAATAATTGTCATGCCTTGAAATAATCATCAATGCATTCCTCTAAACATGAAATTCAATTGCCCTAAAGACATCTCCTTGCAAAAAACCATGAAAATATCTCCTTTTGCATTGGCGCGGGCAAACAGTTCATCACTCGCGCCAATGGGGAAAATCCTACAAAGAGGCCGCGCCAACTGGCGCTCTGTCCCAGAGCAGCAGTCGCGCCAGCCAATTTAAGGAGTGTTTTTTAAATAAAGATGGCAGAAGTTGTGTTTCAACAAACTTAGAAACCATTGCCTATCTTGAGTTGGGAGGTTTGGCTGCGGGAGTTCCATGGAAGGGAAGTGGTTTGCCACCTCTCATGGAACCTTCCTTGATGATAGGGCCAATCCCAAAATAATAGGGATCCCAACTCCCTCCTTCCCCATCTATAAAAGCTTGCTCAATTCCATTGCAAGCTAGTCTTGAAGTGCCTAAGCTTTGAATCTCCAAATTCCAAAGAGCCTTTGTGCTGTAAGAGCCCTCTTTCTTCCCTTAAGGCCGACTCAAGTAAGGAGACTATCGTCGAGAGACTCTAGAGAGGTTTTCCCTTTCCCTGGCGAGCTTTGCGAGACGTGAATGACTGGGGACCCTTCCGAAGGAGACCGCGGCGTCAGAACATTGGTTGTACTCTCTTTCGATTGTTATTTAATGAATGATTACAGTTATGGTTCCACTCTGTTTTCACTTATGTTAATATGAGTTATATCCTTTCTGACTGATATATAGTTGCGTATTCTGGATTTTATGCTTGTATTCGTGTTGTTTCTTGCATGTGCAGGTGTCCATCCGCGGAGATCGTGGGAGGATCGTGATCTGCCGAGGCTGAGGAACGGGAACGCTCTCTTCTACGGATCATAGCATTGGATTCCAGGTAGGCCTCCATCTTTGGTCTTTTATTTGTAACTAGGAACTTGCGCTGTAACATTTGATGATTGTTGCTAGACCCCTGCTGGGCTAGTAGGGATCGCCTCTGTCCGCAGAGGGGATTTACCTCCTCAACAATTTGGCGACTCCGCTGGGGATCGTCTAGATTTCATTGTCTCGTTTAGATTGTCTCGTTTTGATTGTTTTATGATTTTCCTTGCTTGGTTAGCCTTCTGGGTTGGGTTCTTTTGCTTTTTTTTGCTTCTTGGTTTGCTTAGTTTACATTGATCTGCTTCTGGAGTAGTTCTTTTTTGTTTTTGGCTGAGAAACTTGACTGGCGCGCTTTTTAGCCCGACAGTCGCGCCAATTGGCGCATGTTGCTTTTGTATCACCCGCACCAATTTCTTGCTGGCGCCAGTTGCAGACTTACAGTCGCGCCACTCCTGTAGGGTATTTGAGTTTGCTCAGTTTTGAGCTCTCTAGGTCTGGTCAATGTTTTTATTCTTGATTTTCCGACTACCTGAGTGTGTTGGGGTCCTGTTTGACTGGGAATTTGCCTTCGTCCTTTGGTTGTTTGCTTTTATCTATCGATTTCACGTTTTAAGCCCTAGGGCATCTAGTGGCTTTGTGTATCGAGCCCTCCTTGGGAGTTTTGGTGTTTCGTTTATCCAGTCAACTCTCTGATTGCTCCTCCGCATTCTTTTAGTAGTTGTTCACTGTGTTGTTGCGATTTTTGGGTGATTGCTCATTTCTTCATTCAAATTTCGTTTGGTCTTGCTTTGGGCCTAGATCACACGGTCCATTGGAGCCTTTGAGTCTTTTTCTTGGTTTTGAGAGACTTTGGTCGATTTGAGATCTGATTGCTTGTGTCATTGAGTGAAATTTGTTCGTTTTGCTCTCTCAATATCGTTTCTCAAGTTGCTTCTCTTTTATTTTCAGTTTGTTTAGTGCATCTAGCTATCAAACATTGAAAATTACAAAAAAAATCTCTTTTGCTTTTGGTTGATTAGTGCAAATTGAAATTTTTCGATTTTACTAGTAATTAGTGATTGGAATGAAAAATTTTCGATTTCATTAGTTGCATTAGAGATCTCATTGTTTGTCTTCCGATCATTTTGTTTGTGTAAAGACTCTCAACTCTTCTGTAGCTAGTTTTCATCGAACGAAATGGTCTACTGTGGCATGTAGCTTTGCATTTAGGAGTTTTTGAAACAATACATTCGTTAGGGCCTGAAAATTGAAACCTAATTGAAGATCAACTTTAAAATCTATTCAATTAACCTAAGGCAACATTGAAATCTAACGAAACATATTTAGAGGTCTAGGCTAGAGACGTGTTCCGGTGTCTTTAAACCTAGTAGCTGTCGTTCGCCTTTTGGCTTTAGACAGCGCTAGTACGGACTTGTGCTCCCCGTACCGTCGCGTATATAAAGGGAGACCCCTCTAGGTTTCAATCCTTTATCCACAGGAAGCCGAGTCTGCCGCCCTATACCCGTGATACACCGAACACAGCATTCGGGGAGATTGCCTGCACGTACGGAAAGTCCTTGGTTGATTTATTTTTCATTATTAAAACCAAGGTGTATATTGCAGTTCACGGTTATTTGGTACACCCTTTGTGCCTAGTATTCCTGAGCAGTCATTTGGTCTTTTCTGACTCCCTAAATTTGAAAAGACCGTCAAGCGCTTGTCCTTTCACGCTTGTGTCAAATCTGAAAGAAATAGAGTCATCTTTTATCGTTTCTCGACTCTTAAAACATGAAACGGTGAAGTTTCTTATTTTTCAATGTGGTAAAAAATTAATCACCCACGATTATACGCCCTGTTAGATATTGCTTGTTGACCGTTTGATCGTGTGTCTTGACTCTTTTTCAGCCCGTGTGTGTGTTTGCTTCTTTTTCTCTGTTCGTTTGCCACAGTGGCGGAACCTTCAGTTTCGTCTACTGGTAGTCCTTACACGGACGATTCTTCAGAGGCTTCCCAATCCTCTGCTGAACTGCAGCAGCCTATTGTTTCCGAGTTTCCTGACGGGGGACCGGTTCTTGCTGAGCAACCCTTTGGAGGACCAGTTGAGTTCAATTGGCCCTTTTCGGACCCTGTGTATGAATTGAGATTAGGAGCTGATTTCCTTTCTCTTACATCGGGTTCGCCTTTTGTTGCTGCTGTATTTCCTCCTAGTCCTTGCCGTCTCTTGCGAGATTTAATGGCAGGATCAACCATGAGTGATTCTGGTGAGGAAATCCCAACGTCTGGTGAAGACTATCAGCTCTTCCCACGAAGATTGTTTCAGGGAGACAACTCTGAGCTGGCTGACATGTCAACAGCCAGTCCCTCGTTACCACAGGGATACAGATCTTTGGGTCAGATCATTTCCGCCGCAGCCTCTATGGGAGTGTCATCTCCTGCTTCGAGGCCAGCTGCTACTACACCCGGGGTGTCTCCTCAGACGCCCGTTACTTTTGTTCCCGTCCGGCCCACTGTCTGTGTGGCCGCCTCTTCTCCTGTTGTCACGACATCTGCTGCGAGGGCTGTGCCAACTCCTGAAAATGTTTATCTAGCGACTGCTATACCGGAGAACATCTCTCCGGAGGAGTATCGGTTGTCTTTGCAACAGCCGAACGCCGAGGTTGGACCATCCTCCCAAGATCCTAACCGCTCTTACTTTTCACACTATGCACAGGATGGTACTCCCGTGTATGCTTTCCCAGGTCAGTATGATGAGCACGGGGAGATTTTACGTCTACCCGCTCCTGAGGCTTACCTCTATGCTCAAGGTTTACCTTATAACCAGGCTTATAACCCGCAAGGACAGCCTTTCCAAGGCCAACCTGCGGGCCAACCTGGCTATCTTTATGATCCACAGGGGCAGCCCATTCAAGGCTATCCTGTCGGCCAACAAGGGCCATCGTACAGTCCGCAAGGACAGTATTATAGCCCTTCCGGTCAACTTGTTCAGCCTCAGCCGGGGTATCAACCGGGACCGGTCTATGGTCCTGGGGGGCAAATCCAACCTTCTTTACCGATGCAACCGCAGTATCCTGTTGTTTCTAACGTTGCATATCAGCCGGGACCATCCTATGGTTCCGCTTCAGGTCAACCGGCTCATCTGGTACAACCTGGGGCTCATTCACAACCAGGTCAGCCTACTCAATCGGTGCCACCTGTTTATTCGGGTCAACCTGTTCATTCAGGGCATCCCTCTCAGTCGGGTCAACCTGTTCACTCAGGGCAACCCGCTCATTCTATTAACCCTGCTCAGTAGCCGACTCATTCAATGCCGCAGCCAAATCAACAGTTGCGCCCTACTTATCAGGCTCCACAGGGTTCCACTTTTCAGCAGCCTACTCATCCTCAGGGTGGTTATTTTCCTCATGGTCAATCTCAACCGAACTATAACCACCCCAGAGGCTCTCAGTATTATCCTCCTCCACCCGGTTTTACCTATACTCAGCAGCCAAATCCAAACGCTGCTTACACCAGGCCGACATATAATCAGGGTCCGTACCCTGGTTATCAGGCCCCACACTCTGGTTACCAGCATCCAAATTAGTCTGGTTATACGACCTACACCCCCTACGGTCAGAATCCTACGGGACAGAACCCATGGGGGCAAGGATATTCACAACCATTGTGGAGTACAGGTAACGGTCCTCATCCTAGGTTCGGCATGCCAGTTAATCCGCCATTTCCGTTCCTGGCCACCTTGGAGTTGCCGGATGTTTCAAAGTTGACCAATGATCCAATTTTACATAATCCATATTGGCCCCCGGTTCCCACCAAGATACCAGGTGATTGCCCCAAGTTTGAGGGAAAAGCTGGAGAGGACCCCCAGGCGCATGTGATGACGTATCATCTTTGGTGTTCGTCTAACTCTTGGGTCGACGATTCGATTCGCTTGCGCCTCTTCCAGCGTACTTTGACTGGAGCTGCTGCTAAGTGGTACATAGAGTTATCCCGTGGCATTTTCCAAGATTTCAATTCTTTAGCCATGGCTTTCCTCACGCATTTCCAGTTACCGGTTCGTTATGAAGCTGGGACACACCTCCTGACTTCTCTGAAGCAGGACAAAGCCACTCACATCTCTGATCACATTCATGAGTGGCGGCGCCGTCGTAGACTGATCAAGTTTCACATACCTGATCAGATACTGACTCACTGGTTCACCACCTCCTTTGTGAATAAAATCGCTCAGGATATTGCGATGGGAGCGTGTGTGACGGAGGAACAAGCCATTGCGCGTGCCCAATATCTGGATCTTGTATATTCTCAGTCCGGCACGCTTTATGATATCTTGCCTGATGCCCCGCGGTCCGGAACCTCTAAGGCTCCGCCTACCCCCGCGGTGGATGGTGTCATTGGTTCTGTCTCTCAGAATTTGAAGAAATCTTCGAATGGGAAGCAAAAGTCTAATTATTCCAACAATGCTCCTGCTAATCCCGCCCCCTCCGATTCTGGTAAAACCGCGGAAGTGAATGCCGTTCAGGCCAATCCTACGGAGAAAAATTCCAAGGGGAAAAAGAAGGGCAAAGGCAAATCTAAATCTGATGCCCCAAAGCCAGAATCTAAATCTCGCACTGAGGATGGCTCTCAGCGTAAACCGAAGTACCCTTGCCTCATTTGTGAAGGGGACCATTATACTAAGGATTGTCCACGACGATCCGAGGTTAGTCAGCTTCTCAAGGGCCCTAAAGGGACTCCGGCTGTTCTAAAAGAGCCATTCCCATCTCAGCAGACCCAGATGGTCGAACGGCCGTCACCATCTGCACCATTTGGGTCCCAAGTTTTCATGATGAAGAGTGTTGCACCTATCTCTGTCGCTACGCGGTCGAAGGATTACAACGAATCGTGGCAGGCACCAGGGAAGACAGTTGCGGATGGACCGCCTCCCCTACCTGCCTCCGGTTCGTTGGAAATCGAGAAGCCTACTCCTGAACCCGTTGTGAAACCACCTTCTAAAGGTGTCCTTCGAAGATCTTCTTATAATCCGAATGCTCGTGCCGCTCAACATTACAACATTGTTGAGGATTTGGCACAGGCGCCGTCTGCCATGTCTGCGCTAGAAGTTCTTCAAAGTTGTCCTTCGCAACGGAAGGCTTTATTGTCTGCGATCGAGGGCATTGATCCCGCCGATTCAAGTCTTATCACCTTCGATTTAGAGAGTTTCACTCCCCGGCTTCCACATCAAATCGCTCTTATTATTCAAGTCGGGATTAACGGTCTGAACATTGATAGGGCCGTCGTGGATGAAGGTGCATCTACCTGCGTTATGTCCTCCGCTTGCTGGAAGGCCATCGGCTCTCCAACCCTTTCGTCATCTCCCAATGCCCTTGAGGCATTTGATGGTCGGGAATCCAAACCCCTGGGTGTTCTCAAGAGTCTAGCGATCACATTACAGGGGAAAACTGTCAACGTGGAAGTAGAAGTGGTTGACGCTAAACTCAACTACAATATACTTCTTGGCCGCAGCTGGACCCATGCCATGCTATGCGTGCCGTCCACCGTCTTTCGATTCATTAAGTTCCCTCACGAGGGAAAAATTGTCACGGTGGATCAGTTGTCATTTTTCACCTCTACCTCTGAGAACAACGTGCCATACGTGGATCAAATTCCGAATCCCCCGGACAGTGTGGGACCTGGTCTCTTCAAAGACCCGGTCCTCATGGGTATTTTTCCCGCACCGCCACCGCACACCGCTCAAGTCAACATGATGTCCAGGTCCGATGACCCCTGGCTTATTCCTACGCCTGAGCAGGTGTTTGAGTTTGGAGAATCAATGCCCTTGACTCCAGTAGAGATCAGCTATTGTGAAATTGTTGCCGCATCTGATCCTCCACCTCCTCAGCATGCTCCTTTGAGCATGGCTCTCGACGTCTACTCTCAATCCCCCTGGCTTGGTCAGGTCGATTCACCTGATCCTCTCAAAGAGACTTTTCCTTCCGATGAGGCCATCATTGAAACTATGTCTCTTGAGGAGCTGCCTTGGGGCGATGGACATCATCGCTCCTCTTTTATGCCTAGCTTGGGGGAAATGACTGACTATCTGGAGCATTATGCTACTCAGGTTCCTACCCCTCCTCTTCAAACGCCCATTTTGACACACGAGGTTTTTTCGGAGGGTAACCTGAGTAACATTACTCAAACCATCCCGATCAACATCTCCATTAAACCGGGGATCGTTGAGAATATTCATGTGGGTGTGACTTGTTCTCCCGATGAGATTCAAGTCTATACTGAGCTTTTCAAAGAATTCAGAGATGTTTTCACGTGGTCCTACGAGGAAATGCCGGGGATTGATCCCAGTATCGTAGTGCATGAGATTCCAACCTATCCAGGTGCGAAACCCGTGCGCCAACGCTTACGCCCCATGCATCCTCGAAAAGCCGCCGCCATCAAGGCAGAAGTTGAAAAACTTCTGAACGCGGGTTTCATTTATCCCATTCCCCTCACAGAATGGGTGTCTAACATTGTCCCTGTCGATAAAAAGCAGGGTACGATTAGAGTCTGTGTGGATTATCGCGACATCAATCGCGCCTGTCCCAAGGATAATTATCCCACTCCGTTTATAGACTAGATCATCGACGAATGTGCTAGGAGTGAGATCTATTCCTTAATGGACGGTTTCTCAGGATATAACCAAATCAATATTGCACCTGAGGATCAACACAAGACCACGTTCATCTGTCCGTGGGGTACTTTCGTGTACAAAAAACTCCCGTTCGGCTTGAAAAACGCTGGAGCCACTTTTCAGCGTGCGATGTCCTACGCTTTTCATGACATTCGCCATATCGTTCAGCCTTATCTGGACGACTTGCCAGCCCATTCGGCTAAGCGAGAGGACCATCCTGAGCATCTCCGCAAGATCTTTCTTCGTTGCAGGCGCTACAATATTAGGCTTAATCCTCATAAATGCGTCTTCTGCGTTGATTCTGGCCGTCTTTTAGGATTCATAGTCTCGAAAGATGGAATTCGCCTTGACCCTTTAAAGGTCGAGGCCATCATAAATCTTCCATCACCCTCCTCCCTATATCAATTACAGAGTCTGCAAGGGAAAGCGAACTTTCTTCGGCGCTTTATCCCGAATTATGCCGAGGTGGCCAAAGGATTCACTCGTTTATTAAAGCAGAACGTTCCCTTCCATTGGGACGAAATCGCTCAGCAATCCTTTGAGAAGCTGAAGACGTTGCTTGTCAATGCTCCGTTGCTTCGTCCTCCGGACTACCACCGCGACTTCACTTTATATCTTGCCGCCGCATTTAGCACCATAGCCATGGTCTTGGTGCAGGATGACGATGATGGTGATGAACATGTTCTTTATTATCTGTCACGGAACCTTCTCGATCCAGAAACGCGTTATGCTCATGTCGAGAAGTTGGCATTAGCAGCAGTACACGCTGTACAGCGCTTTCGCCATTACATCCTTTTGCGTACGATAACAGTGGTTTCAGACTGCAACCCTATGACGTATATTCTCTCTAGAAAATTACTGGGGGGAAAGTACTCCAAATGGATTGTGATCCTGCAGGAGTTTGACTTAGAGTTCACTACCGCTAAGTCAACTAAATCACTGGTCTTCGCGGATCTGATATGCTCTCTCCCTACAGACTCTTCTCCCTCACACTCTGAAGACCATATACCGGACGAAACACTTTTCCTCATCAGTACTCGTGACCCTTGGTACGGTGACATAATAGTGTATCTTCAGACCTCGACATTTCGGTCTGAGTTGGATAAAGCTGCCCGCCATCAGATTCGGCACCAGTCCCAGCCCTACCGTATAGTAGGAGATACCTTATACCACATTGGAGTAGATTCGGTGCTCTGGCGATGCCTAACCTTGGAAGAGGCTGAAAAGGTCCTAAATGACTGCCACAGTGGCGCCTGTGGTGGACATATGTCCGGGTATGCTACTGCCCAGAAGATTCTGCGAGCAGGTTATTTCTGGCCTTCCATATTCAAAGACTGTATCACTCCAGTCCGTAAATGTCATGCATGCCAGATATTTCAGCGCAAGATGCGCGCGCCGCCTTTACCATTGCATCATGTTATTATCGTCTGCCCTTTTGCGAAATGGGGCGTGGATTTTATGACGTGTAACCCTCACTCGGCCGGGGGGCATGCGTATATAATTGTCGCCGTCGACTACTTCACCAAGTGGGCCGAGGCGATGCCTACACTAGCTGCTGACGGGAAAACGGCTGCTCAATTTATATTCAACCATGTTATTGCACGGTTCGGGGTTCCTCAAGCCATCGTCACTGATCACAGTACTCATTTCCGAGATTATATGATGGCGGAGCTGACTTCAAAGTTGGGCTTGCGTCACGACAGCTCAACACCATATTACCCTCAAGCGAATGGTCAGGTTGAAGCAGTGAACAAGGTTTTGGTCACTATGCTTCAGCGAACAGTTGGTATTCACAAATCCAATTGGCACCTCCAACTGTTCTCAGCTCTCTGGGCATACCGAACATCTGCAAAGAGTGCAACTGGGTTCACACCATTTCAATTGGTGTATGGTCTGGAAGCAACTCTTCTGGTTGAATGCGAGATTCCTTTGTTGAAATTAGCTGTGGAACTTATACCTAATACTTCTGTTGAGGAAGAACGTCTTCTGTATTTGGAACGGTTAGATGAAACCCATCATCTGGCTGCTTTGGTTATCGAAGCACAAAAGAAGAGGGTCAAAACTCATTTTGATCAATCTGTTTCTCCTCGTTCCTTTATCGAAGGAGACCTCGTCCTCCTGTACGATCAAGCACATGACAAGCTTGGAGCCGGTAAGTTCCAGCCTATGTGGCATGGGCCCTATATAGTAAAACACGTTTTGAAAAACGGGGCCTACGAGCTTATAGATTATGAAGGAGTTCCGCTGGCGCAGCCCAGAAATGGGTTGTACCTCAAAAAGTACTATGCCTGAAGTGATTTCTTGGTGTGGTGTGTGTACATAGGTGTGTTTTTCATTTGTGTGCATGTATGGTGTGGTGTGCCTTGTAAACATCTTTCTGCTGATTGGGTCTTCCTGGTTGTGCAAATGTCCATTCATCCATTTGTTGGTTTCGCGGATGGTGCCTCCCGCAGTACCAGGAATCTGTCTTCAGCAGCCTAGGTAATCTATGATCCTGCTGGTGAGTTGGTCAACCTGCAAGGTGTGTGTCTAGGACGTACTACGAACAACATCGCGGAATATAGTGTTGTGTTAGAATTATTAACCGAGGCGGTAAACCTTGGTATCCGTGAATTGCTTGTGTATCTAGATTCGCAACTTGTAGTGTTACAACTGAACGGACACTATTCGGTAAGAAACCCGTCCATTTTACGTCTGTATCTGCGTATTCGATTACTGGAAAGGAATTTTGACTACATTACATATCATCATATACCCAGGCATTTGAATACATTAACAGATGCAGTAGCAAATTTGGTATTAGACGGACATTTGCGCAATTTGTAAATCATCATCACATGTAAAGAAAGATCCATCCAGAAATAGATATGCATATATATATAGATATCGAAATGTTTACATAGAGTGTGTCACATAAAGTCAAAATATACATAATCGTCTTAAGTACATCCGGAGACGATACGTCTCTCAAAAAATAGGTGTGGTATAATCCCTAAGAGCTAATCCGCATGGTGCTCATGATAGCATGTAACTGCACGCACTAAGCGTCTCAAGATTCGGTGGATCCGACTTGGAACTCCCACCGTATGACGCTGGTACGCCATCGGTACGTCCGCCAGCCGAGCATAGTCCGGGATCCCTCGGGCAATGCCCTCGAGATTTTGGATCAACTCCTCTCCTCCTGTGCCCTCCCCCTGAGGATCAGGGGCAAGATGAGTCCTCCGTGAGATTGGAGACATCCCAGCTGGTCTCTCAGGTCCCACATCTGCATACATATATAAAATGTGTTAGGACGAATGTGTATTAACAAAAAAAACATAAAACATAAAAATCAAAAAACATGAGGTCTTACCCAACTCCTCGTCCCAGTCATCTCCTTATGGCAGTGGGAGATCTGGGTCTCCGGTGAAGTCAGTTCCTACATATGGCCAGTCCTCCACTACAATAAACTGGCGCCGTAACCACCTAAAGAACTCCGGCCTCCAGGACATCTGTTGGCCGCCTCCAGCTCTGGGCATTAGTGCTGCCCAGCGAGCCATTCTTGGCTCTCGTGGTATCGGATCTGCTACTATGGCCCCTTGGCCCCGGAAGATTGGTAAGCATTCCAGAATGAACGATACCAAGATGGAACCATAGCCAAACTGTTTCAGTTTAGCTTGCTTGCATTTTGTGAGCCGTCTCTTCATGTTTATTGTTACTGCTGTTGCCCAGTCAAACAGTAAGGGACTCATGCATTCTGAGGCTAGCAGGAGTTGGGCCTTTGTGGCCTCGTGCGGTGCCTGCGACCTTGCAGCCCGCGTGATGGTATGTAGGACAACTCTCAATGCCAGATCGGGGATAGTGTGGATATCCACCTTTTTGCTCCCTGATCCCATTTGTGCTCCTTGGCACACTCGTGCCATCACTTCTTCCATCTTCTCGCCAGATGGTCTACTTCCAGTCAAGACGGGGATCGGACCTCTGCGAGACAATCCGGTGATGAAATACACATCAGAAACCTCCAGCTCCAATACCTGATCTCGCAACTTGAACACTTGTTCATGTTCGTCCCAAATACTGATCAAATATTGGAGGAGCTCGGGCTGAGCTCGTAGACAGGGTGTAAGGAAGAACTTCTTTAGCCCACAGTTTCTGAGGGCATTCATGCAAGCCTCACTTTCTATGGCCTGTTCATCCTCTTCTCCATGCTCTCGTTCTTTCCACTCAATCACCATTTTGCTTGATTTCCTGCATCCACATGGTCATTAACCCTTGATTAGATCCCTGGTAGGCTTCAAATTTCATTCAATTTGGTTAAAATCTCGAATTTTTAGGTGGAATTTTAGGTTCGGCCACAAGCGCGGCTGTTTTGTGAACAGGCGCGCCACGTGGCACGAGCCCTTTGCATAAAAAAGCCCATTGGCGTGGGTCCGTGCCCGATACCCGCGCCAATGAGCGCGGCCCTAAAAATTCAAAGAGTGGCCACAGAGAGCTGATACATAAGGGAAAACTATTAAAAAATGGATTGAAATGAAGTACAGGGAAGCGCCTCTTACCTGTAGCAGACGAGAATCTGAATGGTCAACCGGATCTGTCGCAATCGCCGTCAGAATTTTCCACTCCAAATGGACCACTGCTGCTTTTTACCAAGGTAAATAGTAAATGTAATTTTATTTTTACCATTTTGGCATATTTATAACTTTTTTGACATAAAATGAGTTTTAAAAGTTATTTTTATCGAATATTTTAATATGTTATGTCGAAAATGGGTTTTACGCTTGCTTGGTATGTGCAGCAGCAGGTTTTTGCGACTTTAACGATGGAAATGAGTTGTATTTTATACTTTTTCGGACTCGGTAAATACACGAAAAAGTCACTTTGGAGTCATCTTTCAGCTCTTTTCTGACTCTCTAAACATGAAAAGATTGCCGAGGCCCTTGTCGTTTCGATCTCGTTAAAATGGACACGAATCGACATTCACCCAGTATAAGTTTAACCCTTTTTCGGGCTAGGATGGATTGATTACGAAAAAGGAATACCCTAGCCTATCGCGACTAGGAGGTTTTCCCGGATATTGTTTTCTACCTTTTCGGATCTGGGAAACTATTTACGAAAAGGGACCTGTGGAGTTTTCTTTTCCGCTGTCTTTTCAAACTCTCTAAACATGAAAAGACGCCGAGTTCTTCCTTTGTCGGACTCGTTAAACCCTGATGACATTGGATTCCGTCGAAATGACGTTCTCCGAGTTTCTCCTTCCTAGGACTCGTTAAATGCACTAGGATGGATTCGCCCGAAGGGCGGACTTATATCACAAGCATATGCTATCCCCTTCAAGCTTGTTATCAAAAATAATTGGGGTACTCGCCAGAAATGGTGGGGGAAAAAATGGAACCATCATCGTTGTCGTCGGCAGTATGTCGCTCTTGAACATGGCACTTGTCTGCATTCGTGTCGGGTTGGGGACATCTCATCTAGTTTCTTCACTTTGCCTCCGTGGGTTTGGATAATCCCTTTTGACCTCTCATCTACTCATTGCCTCATCACCGTGACCTCTGATCCGTTGATGTCAAATACTGCCAAGTCCACTTTCGTGCCGTTTATATGTTCAAGAGAAGTTGGCCTCTACGGATATCAACCTTCCTCTGATTCTCATATATCCTGATTCACAACAAAACATTATGTTCCTCTGTCTCGTGTCGATGATGTGGGAAACATTATGGCCCACCTTCGATCAAGGTCACTTCCTGTCGACTTCAGCTCATTATCCAGGAAGTTGATCTAGAGACTCCTTCATGGTACCTTGGAGCCTGCATGCCTCAATGGCAGGTTCGTCGCATTCGACGTGGGGTTTTCATCATTGGCCTCCGATCGAGTGATTCTACGGGTGTTCGACGCCAGCTCATTGATTCACACGCCGTAGATTGTACCTATAGTACCTTGAGGGCCATTGTCATTATTGGTGGTCCCTCTCGCGTCTGTTAACAGCTCTCATCATTGGCTGGTAATCAGACGATGTTCTTGCATGTTCGACTTTAGCTCACATATTCGCATGCTTGAACTTGTACTTTGTTTGGGTCGAGATGGAGCGCAAGACCCTGGATTGTGTCTATTGTAATCCAGGCTGTGATTGTGGATTATTATCATTATGTACATGACTCACTGATTGGATGGTTGCGACCATACCTGAGTCTATTTATTTGATCCTTGCTGGATGGCTGCGCCCATACCCTGGATCCGGATTATAGTGTACTCTGTTTCGGATGGCTACGCCCATACCGCATATACATCATGTACTTGAGATATCAGTTGTATTTTTCTACGCAGGTTTTCCGATGGCGGGGCTTCAGTTGAACATGTTCTCGTAAAGCATTTCACCCCTCTCTCTCTCGGGCCTCATACTTTAGGGGGCATCTGTTACACAGTAATTTGTCACCATCCCTACCATTCCCCGTCCCGCACAATGGAGGACCCATTTTGTGACCTGTGAACATTTTCATGCCTTGAAAACATCATCAATGCATTCCTCTAAGCATGAGCTTCAATTTCCCTAAATACATCTCCTTGCAAAAAATCATGAAAACATCTCCTTTTGCATTGGCGCGGGCAGACAGTTCATCACTCGCGCCAATGAGGAAAATCCTACAAAGAGGCCGCGCCAACTGGCGCTCTGTCCCAGAGCAGCAGTCGCGCCAACCAATTTAAGGAGTGTTTTTTAAATAAAGATGGCGGAAGTTGTGTTTCAACAAACTCAGAAACCATTGCCTATCTTGAGTTGGGAGGTTTGGCCACGGGAGTTCCATGGAAGGGAAGTGGTTTGCCACCTCTCATGGAACCTTCCTTGATGATAGGGCCAATCCCACAATAATAGGGATCCCAACTCCCTCCTTCCCCATCTATAAAAGCTTTCTCAATTCCATTGCAAGCTAGTCTTGAAGTGCCTAAGCTTTGAATCTCCAAATTCCCAAGAGCCTTTGTGCTGTAAGAGCCCTCTTTCTTCCCTTAAGGCCGACTCAAGTAAGGAGACTATCGTCGAGAGACTCTGGAGAGGTTTGCCCTTTCCCTGGCGAGCTTTGCGAGACGTGAACAACTGGAGACCCATCCGAAGGAGACCGTGACGTCAGAACATTGGTTGTACTCTCTTTCGATTGTTATTTAATGAATGATTACGGTTATGGTTCCACTCTGTTTTCACTTATGTTAATATGAGTTATATCCTTTCTGACTGATATATAGTTGCGTATTCTGGATTTTATGCTTGTATTCGTGTTGTTTCTTGCATGTGCAAGTGTCCATCCATGGAGATCGTGGGAGGATCGTGATCTGCCGAGGCTAAGGAACGAGAACGTTCTCTTCTACGGATCATAGCATTGGATTCCAGGTAGGCCTCCATCTTTGGTCTTTTATTCGTAACTAGGAACTTGCGCTATAACATTTGATGATTGTTGCTAGACCCCTGCTGGGCTAGTAGGATCCCTCTGGTCTCGTAGGATTTCCACTTCTCAACATA
>JAXQQM020082404.1:0-193346 GCA_034641835.2 Pinus albicaulis | reverse complement strand
TGCAAATATATCTTTCGGAGAGCAAATATTTATAGTTTTAAAACTTTGTAAGAGTATATCATATGGCGTTTTGTAGTGTAGAAGTAACATTTGTAGAGTAGAAGTAATATTGGTAGAGTAAAGCTCTATAATTTTAAAATATTTGTGTTTAGTTTAAAATATTGAAATTTTTATTTTTTAAGAGCATATAGTTTTGAATGTTTGTACTTTATGACATGAAGTTTATTGCATTCACTATTATTAGGTGTAACATTTTTATTCTCAATGTTAATAAAGATTAATTTATGTATCAAATTAATAATATTATAATAATATTTTACATCACATGTTTATATGTTTTGGTGGATAAATTATTACTAAAATCTACTATAATATTCTAAAATAATAAAAAAATTGCTTAAGAAAAGAAAATATAATACTTATAAAAATTAATAAAATTAATATATATATGAGAAGATATTTTATTATTAAAAAAAAAAAAATATATATATATATATATAATTTTGAAAGACTTTAATTTATGAATACTTGCCCTTTCGTTGCCACCGATGTCATAAATATGGACATTTGGCAAAGGATTGCTTGCTTGGGCACCAAAGAAGAAGGAAACAAAAAAAATCGAGGGCCTTTTAGGCCCTCGGTTGTAGAAGAGCCCAAGGAATTTGAGGGGCAGATGATGGAAGGGGTAGACAAAATAGGTGGAAAAATGACAGAAACAACTCCTACTGAACAAATTCCAGAGCAAAACAACCCTATTGCAATGGAACAAGATCTGGAGTGCCCTCCAACATCCTCACCCTTCCATGAAGCTGAGCTTGCGGCATCTGTTCAGGAGGGTACGATACTGGTCTCTTCTCCTCACCTTTCTCCTCTTTATGCACTTCTATTTTTGCTTGTTCAAAGCCTGGTCCTTCCAGGCCATCTCAAATGGAATATATGCAAATGCACGATATTATAAAGTATTTGGACAGTATCCTAACCTCCATCCCAGTTACCCCGTTGGAAGCCCCCCTTGTGACTAGACATGGCTCATCCCCACCTCAACCCTATGTCTCTGTAAAACCCCCGTATAACTTAATATATATAATGAGGAAACCCATGAAGGAGGAGGTTATTGGAGGTTTGGAGTCTAATCCAATTTTGGTAGGCCCTAGAAAGATGAGAGGTAGGAAATACAATCTCTCTAAGGCTCAAGTTAGGGAAAAAAATGACATTGCAGATGGGAAGCAAAGTTCCCTATCTGGGGTGCTTAGAGCAGTGTAGAACCCCTCATTGGGTTATCTATGATCATCCTCTCTTTCAATTGCAGGGGTTTTGCTAATCAACCCAAAAAATTAGCACTGAGGGCTTTGATGAATTCCTACGAACCAGAGGTCCTTATGTTATAGGAGACTTTAGTTATGGGGGAAGAAGTGGTTGGAACATTGTCCAGGATGTTCCCGGTTTGGTCTTTTCAAGCCCTAGATGCTCATGGCAGATCTGGGAGCTTGGTGATGGGCATAAAATCTGGGAGGCTGAAGGAAATCTCCTCTTGGGGTTTTGAAAATTCTCTAGCCATGGAAGTCTATTCAAATGATCTCTGTTACCCTCTTCTTATTTTAAATGTATATGGGCCTTGTTTGGATAGGGTGTTGTACTGGAACAAACTCTTTGCTAAGTCTTGCTTGAATAACTCTAATCTCATTCTAGGAGGAGACCTAAATTTTTCCTTGGGGATTTTTGAGTCCTGGGGTCCTTCTGCTTGTGCAGACCCCCTCACAGATTTTTCCGTTAATAATTTGGTTTCCTCTCACCTGGTGGATGCAAACCTGATCAAACCCAGGCCCACTTAGAGGAACAGAAGAATTGGTGAGGATATGGTGGCTAAGAAGCTGGATCATTTCCTCCTTAATGAAGAGTTGATTTCCCGATCCTTTGTTTTTAGGCATTGGGTTGGAGAAGGGGGAATATCTGACCACCTAACCATCCTCCTAGAGATCAAAGGTCCTTATGTTGAATCTCTAATTAAACTGAGAGGGGGGGCGTGAATTAGTTTTTTAATACATTCACGATCTTTTAAACTTTTCATTAAACTTATTTACACCTTTATTTCAAACTCTACTTGATGTGAGAGTAATTTTAGAATGTAATCGAAGAGAAGTATTAGTTTAATAGAGCGGTAGACTTAATATGAGAGCAGCGACAGTATTAAGCAAATAATACATATTAGATCAATACACTGGCAAATATCATACACAGAGACACCGAGATATAAGTGGAAACCCCATAAAGGGAAAACCACATCTTATTATTGTTGTGATGCAAAGGCAAGCTCCAACTCCCTCTCTGCCCCATTTTCTGCCGAGGCACCAACCTACGGGAGGCTCCTACCTCAATTACGCAAGCTACAACTTGCAAGGAAGCACCAACTCCCTTCGAGTTTTACGCGAGGCACCAACCTACGGGAAGCTCAACCTCGATCGTGCTGGCGCAGCGGCTATCATTTGCTGACTTGATAGGGAAGCTCCAACTTCCTCATTTTCTAAAGCGGAATGTTTGCTTGATTTACCTCGAGATATCGGCTACGTGTACGCAGCTTCTCTTAATCTTCTACGCCTTCTATATTACTGCATTCTCTCTATATATGCTCTCTCCCTTGCTCCACACTCTCTCTCTGCATATCAAGATGATATTATTTATAGATTTCCTCACATGATTGTTTGTGATACCGCTTGGAATTCGAAATGGAAAGTCATGTCTCTTTATGCTGCCTTCTCACTCCTTTTTATCGGCTTACTCGAAATTATAGCTGTAGGTGTCAATTTTAACATTACGGTGGGAGTTTGTTTGCATTTTCTCTCGGAGACTTGCCAATGCATCACAAACAATAAAAACAATTAAAACATTTACATTCGAATTACAATATGAATTCCGAGCTCACTTATTTTGTCTCTTGGTTTTTATCTGCGCATTTTGTCTTTTTTTGTGACTATGTTTTGACTCTTTTATTTACACTCTGTATGCTTTTACGTCTCTCTGCTGTAGTGTGATTTGCTTGCATACGTGTAACGGTGCTTTTATATCGGTGCCTCTTAGAAAAATGCGTGACTGCGGCTTGCGGCAAGTGTCTTGTTGATGTGGAACATTCACGCAAATGGAGCAGAGACATATATCACGATCATTGTATATTTATAATACGCCCTCTCATTAGGCTGGAGGCCGAGTGGGTTCAGACCCATGTGACATATTTTAATACACACTCAACCGTGTTTTATATATCTAACAACAATCCTTTTATATATAAGCAATCACCCTCCACCTTAAGCCTTTGGTATTATATTACAATCCAATAAGTCGAATCACAACCACTAATACATGAAAGGGTCGGGCCCCACATCTCCGTCGGCGGATCGGTGGTGTCAAACAAAAACTTGCAATTGCGATTGATCAAACAGGACAGCGATGACCACATAAAACATGGCTCATATCGCAACTCGGAGTCTGAACTTTGAACACATGCAATCGGGGCACGCGATATAGACAAGATCCGTTGCGATCGGGAACACGGATGCGATTTCACAGAGTAGCTCCCGCATATAACGGGATCGGGTCCGCCACTTCAATCGCAACATATTACAAAGTCGTGCGATCAATCGGGAGGATTCGAATGCGATTGAGATTCCGGACGCGATTGAACCAATTAATTCCATCGTATAATACGCCATCGGGTCCGCCACTTCAATCGCAACATATTACAAAGTCGTGCGATCAATCGGAGAGTTTCGATTGCGATTGAGATTCCGGACGTGATTGAACAATTAATTCCATCGTATAATCGCCATCGGGTCCGGCCTTTGATCGGGCATATAACAAAAGACTTGCGATCAATCGGAAAATTCCGATTGCGATTGCAGGAACTCGGATGCGATTAGCTCATAAGGCTGTGGCATATAACTCGATCGGGTCCGACCTTTGATCGGAGCATATAACAAAAGACTTGCGATCAATCGGAAAGTTCCGAAGTTGCGATTGGGAACTCGGATGCGATTGGCTCATAAAGCGTGGCATATAAACTCGATCGGGTCCGGGCCTTCGATCGGAGCATATAACAAAAGACTTGCGATCAATCGGAAAGTTGCGATTGCGATTGAAGAGAGGTCCCACCATCTAAAACTTCGTTTTGTGCGCTCCATAATATAACGGACATATATGTATACTTTTGCCAAAGGGTTAGCGATTCCCGGAATATGGTTTATATATTATATGTACTCACTTGGGTTGGAGAAGTGCGATTCCCGGAATATAGTTATACGTATTATATATGTGTAACGCCGTAAATTGTACTACGGTCCAGGAATAAGATTCGTGTTATATTATATGTATTATAATGCTCGTGTGAGTGTCGTGCGATTTCCCAGAATTTTGTAGCGCTCTCGCACTTACATCTGTCCTACCTATGCAGTCCTCTCTGCCTCTATCTCCTTGTAGCTTATATGATTGTTACATTTTGGCTTGTCTTCTTGCTGCCTCTATTGCTTTCGATGTGCCTCTTTTGCCTTCCTTTGCTTCGGTAACATTTGCCTCTTTACTGAGTGATGCGCATATTGCCATCAATGACAATATTTCCAACGAGTCTCCCCCTTTGGCATTGATGGCAATCCACACTTTCTCTGTTTGCTTTCTCTTTTTCTCTTGTTGCTTGCTCTTCCTCCATGCTATTTGTTCTTCCTCCCCCTTTGACATCAATGGCAAAGGATGACTCCTCATCCCTCCATATGGGTTACACTCGTTGTATTTCCTTTCTACGCGAGTTACGTTTAGGTCCTCTTGCTGAAATTGGACTATCTTTTGTGTTTCATTTGTAGTGAGTACGTAATATGTGCTAGATTGCGGATAGAGATGATGCATTTTACGATTCGAAAGAAGGTTCTTGTTGCTTGAGATGCGATAATATGTGATCTAATGCTGATCCATGGACTTGTTTTATGCTTATCTTCTTGTTGTTCTCCCACTGGAATGATATCTTCGTTTTGTTCTCCCCTGAGGCTGTACTGCTCTCTACATATTAGAGAATAGTATCTGCAAAGCTACACACCTAGTTTGTCTCTCAGATGATATTCGAATGGTTCTCTAGCAAGTGGTTTTGGTAAATATATCGCTGTCTATTCTTTTGTTGATACATAGTCCGGTTTGTACTATCTTCGAGGCCACTTGTTCTCGAGAGAAAATGATACTTGATTGGTGATATGTTTAGATTTTGTTTGAATGAAGCACGTGATTTTTAGATATACTTATAGGCACTTGTATTATCTACATTTGATTGAGATAGTTTCATTAATGCTTACCTTCATGTCTTGGGAGAGTTTGCTTCATCCACATGACTTGTGTACAACATCTTGCTGGCTGTTATATATTCTACTTAGATTTTAGTAGACGAGATATGGATGTTTGTTTCTTGCTTAGCCATGCCACCGACTTTCTCCTAGATAGAATGCACCTCCACTTGTACTCTTTCTGTCATCCACAGTGGCCCAATCGTTTGCATCTGTATTGTTGTTAAGGTGAAGCTCTTGCCTTTAGGATACCAAACGCCCATATTGTGTTGTTCCTTGTAGATATCAAGTATTATTTTTCTTTGCCACGCAGATGGTTTTGTTTAGGTCTTTCGCTTGATATCTTGCCACTAGTCCTCTCTGCTGCTAGCATGATGCGGTCTGATGGGACTGTCAAATACGATCGGCAGCTTCCTATCATGGATCCGTAGAGTTTTTTGATCTACATGCGTAGACCTATCATCGAGCACACGACTTGCATCCCGTGATCATGGGGGTTGTCATTGGGTTTTCGAGTCCTCCATTTTGAATTTTTTTCGACATTTCTTTTAAGTATTTTTCTTGAGAAATGAATGTGCTGTGTTCTTTTCTTGAATTTGCGAGTCCCAAGTAGAAAACCGAGTTCTCCAATCATAGACATTTCAAACTACTGTTTTCATCTCCTTGACGAAACCATTTTGCTAGATCATCTTTCGTTAAGCTTCCAAACATAATGTCATCAACATATACAACAACAATTAGGAGTTCATTTTCATGCGCTTTTATGTATAGATTGTTGTCTACTCCACCTCTCTTAAAAGCCTTGTTTTTTTGCAAATATTTATCCGGTCTTGAGTACCAAAGCACGAGGAGCCTGTTTCGGTCCATATAGGGCCTTCTTCGATCTGCACACATGGTCTTCTTTGTCTGTCAGTGAGAAGCCTTCGAGTTTGTTCCATATACACTTCTTCTTCTAGATCTCCATTAAGAAAAAGTGAGCACTTTACATCCATTTGATATACCTTGAAGTCTTGGTAGCATGCAAATGCCGAGAACATTCGATAGCCTCCATTAAACGCTACGGTGCAAATGTTTCATCATAGTCAAGTCCTTCTAATTTGTGAGTATCCTTTGTGAATCAGACTGGCTTTATTCCCACGATTACTTGTCCTTGCTCATTCATTTTGTTTTTGAATACCCATTTTGAACCAATGATATTTTTCCTCAATAGGTCTAGGAACTAGTTCCCGGTATTGTTCTTCTGCAATTTGGTCCAATTCTTCATTCATTGCTTTTACCCAATACTTGTCCTTCTTGGCTTCTTCAAATTTCTTTAGCTCTATTTGTGATAACATGGCTATGTATACTTCTTCTGTTTGTTCACATTATGTTGCCTTCTTGTATGGACTCCCTGCTTTCTTGTCTCCTATGATCCCGATCTTCGATGATGATTCTTAGAGTGTATCTTGAGGGGGGTTTTCGAGCTCGACTCTACATCATCTGTTGTCTTGCTTGTTTCATCATCATCCTTGTCTTCCTCTTCATGGTTGTACGATGGGGCTACAGCAACGATCTGTATTTCTTGTATTGTTTGGAAGTTCTTCATCAAATCTCACATCAATAATTTCAACTATCTTTCGAAGGATCTTGTTGTGAAACTTTTTATTACCCTTTGCTTTTGGAAGCATATCCTAGAAAAATCCCTTCATCTTTGCTCTTGCATCAAATTTCCCAAGGTTTTCATCATTATTCTTTATGTAACACTTGCTACCAAAGACTATCTGAAATGTTTTATTGAAGGCGGCTTTTCCATGCCATAGTTCATATGGAGTCTTGTCAACTGTGTATGCCTTAAGTGAGCTTTATTAAGGATATGTCTGCCCATTGTGTGTCTTGCTGCTACCTTGAAAGGTTTGAGCAATATTATTCTCTTGCATCATAGCTCTAGCTATTTTGTTATCTACGGACACTGTTTTTGTCTCTCTGCTACTACATTCGCTGAGGTGTCCATGCAATAGTGAAATTGTTGCTTTATTCCATGTTCATTACATGGGTCCGCAAAGTCATAATGCGCTGAATTCTCCCTCCTCTATCCTAATCCGATACATTTTCGGCTTGCATCCCGTTTGATTTTCTCTAATGCTCTGAATATCTTAAATTTTTTTCAATGCTTTTGATTTATTTTTGAGAAAGGCAACCCATGTCATTATGGAGAAGTCATCTATTATCGGCATGAAATAGGATTCTCCACTTGGTGTTCTAGTTCTAGCGAGGTCCACACGGGTCCATGTGCACAAGTTGGAGTGGTCTTCTTGTTGACAAATCTCCTCTTTAGATTTAAAGGATGTGCGAGTCTTGTTTCCCCAATTGACAAGATTTGCATATAGTACTTGAAGGCCTTTTTATTTTACATGTCTTTGTGACTTTCTTCTTGCTCAATTTGATGATATGATCGAAAGGCTGAGATGTCCCAATCTCTATGCCACAACCATGACTCCTCAGGATTTGCTAAGATGGCAGGCTTCATCTTCCTCTTTCACTATGTATACATTGTTCTGCTGTTCGAACACCTTTGAGCGAGTCTTTCTGTTGTGCTTGACCCGACTTCACAATCTTGTGCTCTAAAAAAGAACTTCACGGCCTTTTGTCACACATTTGGTGACACTCGATAAATTTTCTTTTCAGTCCATCCACAAATAGTACCTCTTGGGCTTTTCCTCTTGCCATTGTCTATGCTGATGAGCCTTTTCCCTTGATCTTTCACGATTTATCATTACCAAAAATAACATTGCAGATTTCTTTTTCATCAAGAGTTATAAACTTGCTTACGTCTCCCGGTCATGTGTTTGGAGCGGCCACTGTCCAAAGTACCACTCGCTTTTGAGATCTTGAGCAGCTTAGAGGCAGTCACATTTATTCACTTTCTTTATCCACCGGAGGCCCCCCTTTTTGTTTGGTATCTTTGGTGAGGTGATGGATTATATCTCCTTTAGAGAACACTTGGAAGATATATGCCCAATTTGATTGCATATACAACATTTGATTATAGTTTTTGCGGGAAATTGTGAGCATGAACAAAATTGCTTTGACTCATAAACCTCCCCTTGAGGTATTGAACATCGATCTTTGTCCATACTTTCTACATTCAATAATTTTATGGCCAAATTCCTTACAATAAAAACAATAACCATAGAAATTATTTGCATACCCGATGTGAGGTTGTTTTCTCCATTTGTTTGTTTTGAGATAGCCTCTTCACTTGTTTGCATCTTTTGCGAGTCTGAATTACTCTTCTTTGCATAACAATATGCAGCGGTGTGTCCGGAGCTTGTAGCGGACATAGCGAGTGGCATTCTTCATAGGAGGGAAGAATTTCCTCTGATGTGACTTCAAATTGATATACTTAGGGGGCATATGATTCTTTTGCCATCTTAGTATTCATTATATTCCTTGTTACTAGAGATTTCTTCGATCTTTGTCATTCTTATTACATGTTTCTTCTTTTATAGGAATGGTCTAGGCTTCTTCATCAGTTTTCATTGCTTTTACAAAAATTATATTTTTTGTCTTCCTTTTCTTTTCCTTTACTCGATTCTCCTTCATAGCCTATTCTGTGTTTTTATCATAGGGGATCTTTGAGCAACCGAGGGATATCATTCAACTTGCTAGAGCTTGTTGTGTAGAGAAGAGTTTATAACCACTATCCTTTGAGCATTTTTCCTAGTTTCTTCCTGAGACCTACAACTTCTTCCTCCAACTTCTCTTGTTCTTGGGTTTATCTTGATTTGTTGAAGTAACATATCTTCTATCTTCTTGGCTTCTTCAAGCCTTACCTTAATGACATGAGGACTTTCTGAATTTTTGTTCTTCTTTCACACATTTGAGGAGAATCTCTTTTTTGTTTTTCTGCATTTTAGTTTGAGTCTCTCAATCTCCTCCGGAGAGCACTTCTTAGCTCCCCCCCTCAGGAGTCGACTTCTTCTTCTTCTTCATCTTCTAGTAAGGAGTCCCTCAAGATCTTCTATGGCCATCAATAAAAATATACGAGGTTCCTTCTTCACTTGAGGGTTCATCCGAATCTTCGGATGTCTCTTCTTGTCTTGTTTAGCATAGAAAGATTTTCTGATGAACTTCTTTCCCTTACGCCGATTCTTTGATTTATTCTTTTTCGACTCTTGAGCTCGATTCCTTGCTTTCTTGTGAGAGGACAATAGCAACATAGTGTCCAACTCTTCCCCACTGATTAAAGCACTTGAAAGGAAGTTTTACCTTTGTATTTACTCCTGAACCTCTTTCCGATTTCTTAACAAATTTTTTGGCTTCTTCTTCATCGAGCAAGAGCATATTTCTTCCTCTTCTTCTTTCTTCTTTTTCGTTTTTAAAGTTTGCTTCCTCGAACTTGGTTTCTTCCGTGGGAGCCTCATTTCATAGTCTATTAGATTTCCAAGATGTCTGGTTCATGGTTAAAGTCTCCCAATCAGTGTCTCTTCTGTTGACGAGATACCTTAGGGATTAAATACGGATGGGAGTGATCTTAGAATATTTTGCACAACTATACTTTACGGTATGGTTTCTCCAAGAGCTTTCATATTGTTAACAATTTCTCGCAACATTTTAAGAAGAAAGCTGCCAACATCTTCATCATCATTCATTTTTAAGTTTTCAAACCCGGGCTCCATATACTTGAAGTTTGGCGAGTTTACTTTTTGTTCTCCCATCATGTATGTCTTTCAAAGTATCCCATATTTTCTTGGCGAGTGTCTTTGTGCATTACTTTAATAAACTAAGCTCACATAATCCATTCGAGATGACATTCATGGCTTTTTGCATTAGCCACAAAATCTTGTTTTGTTTCCTTTTTCACAGTCGTAGTTGCCTTCGGGGCATATCCTAATTCCATGCAGCACTCGAGACTTTCTATTCCTAGAGACATTATGTATGTCTTCATTCGATTTTTCCGAGAAAGCATAATTTTCACCACAGTGAAGAAAAGGGGCTTTATTGGTTGAGCATCCTTCTTTACTAGCCATCTTGGGAACCTAGGATCTCCTTTTCGGTTGTTAGACTTGTGCAAAGGAACCTGTCTAATACCAATTGTTGAATCTCTAGTTAAAAGCGAGAGAGGTGAATCGATTTAACACATTCTACGATCTTTTTAAACTTTTTCATTAAACTTATTTACACCTTTATTTCAAACTCTACTTGATGTGAGAGTAATTTTAGAATGTAATCGAGAAAGTATTTAAGTTTAATAGACTGCGATAGACTTAATATGAGAGCGGCGACATGTATTAAGCAAATAATACATATAAGATCAATACATAAATATCATGCACGAGACACCAAATATAAGTGGAAACCCATAAAGGGAGAAAACTACATCTTATTATTGTTGTGATGCAAAGGCAAGCTCAACTCCCTCTCACCACTTTGTTTTCTACCCGCAGGCACCAACCTACGGGAGGCTCCTACCTCAGTGCATAGCTACAACTTGCGAAAGGAAGCACCAACTCCCTTCGGTTTTCTGCAAGCACCAACCTACGAGGAGGCTCCAACCTCGGTCGGCTACTAATCGACACCCTATCGAGCTGCAACTTGATAGGGAAGCTCAACTTCCTCATTTTTCCTGACAAGGAATGTTTCTTGATTTACCTCGGATATCAGCCTACGTTATGCTTAGCTTCTCTTAATCTTCTCTGCCTTCTATATGTCTGCATTCTCTCTATATATGCTCTCTCCCTTGCTCCAAAAAAACACTCTCTGCATATCAAGATGATATTATTTATAGATTTCCTCACATGAATGTTTGTATTACGCTTGGAATTCGAAATGGAAAGTCATGTCTCTTTGCCTTACGCCTTCACTCCTTTTATCGAAACTTACTCGAAATTATAGCACAGCAGGTGTCAATTTTAACATTACGGTGGGAGTTTGTTTTCTCTCGGGAGACTTGCCAATGCATCACAAACAATAAAAACAATTAAAACATTTACATTCGAATTACAACATGAATTCCCGATTTCACTTATTTTGTCTCTTGGTTTGGCTGCGCATTTGTCTTTTACTATGTTGTGTTTTGACTCTTTCTTACTACTCATCATGCTTTTAAATACTCTACTTTGTGTAGTGTATTTACTGCATGTAGTATGGTGCTTTTATATCGCGATTGCTTACTCTTAGAAAAATGTGTGTGTCTTGGTGACTTGCGGCAAGTGTACTGTGTTGATGTGGAACATTACGCTTAAAATGGAACGGACATATATCACGGTCATTGTATATTTATAATCGCCCTCTCATTAGTAGAGGGCGCGTGGGTTCATAGCCCATGTGACATATTTTAATACAGACTGCAACCGTGTTTTATATATCTAGCAACAATCCTTTTATATATAAGAAATCACCCTCACACCTTAAGCCTTTGGTCTTATATTACAATCAATAAGTCGAATCAAAACCACTAATACATGAAAGAGGTCGGAGCCCCACATCTCGTCGGCGGATCGGTGGTGTCAAAGCGAAAACTTGCGATTGCGATTGATCAACGGGACTAGCGATCACCACATAAAACATGGCTCGTATACGCAATCGGGTCCAGAGACTTTGAACATGCATGCAATCGGGACGCATTATAGACAAGATTCAGATCTGCGATCGAAAACTACTGGATACGATTTGCACAAATTAACTCCTGCATATAACGAGGATCGGGTCACGCCATTCAATGGCAACATATTACAAAGTCGTGCGATCAATCTGAAGGGTTCGTTGCGATTGAGATTCGGACGCGATTGGACAATTAATTCCATCGTATAATCGCCATGCCCGGGTCCGCCACTTCAATCGCAACATATTACAAAGTCGTGCGATCAATTGGAGAAGTTCGATTTGGCGATTGAGAATTCCGGACGCGATTGAACCAATTAATTCCATCGTATAATACGCCATCGGGTCCGACATTTGATCGGGCATATAACAAAAGACTTGCGATCAATCGGAAAATTCCGATTGCGATTGGGAACCGATCTGCGATTAGCTCATAAAGCGTGGCATATAACTCGATCGGGTCGGAGGCCTTTGATCGGAGCATATAACAAAAAGACTTGCGATCAATCGGAAAGTTCCGATTGCGATTGAGAATCTCGGATGCGATTAGCTCATAAAGCGCAGCATATAACTCGATCGGGTCCGGCCTTCAATCGGAGCATATAACAAAAGACTTGCGATCAATCGGAAAGTTCCGATTGCTTCGATTGAGAGAGGTCCCACCATCTAAAAGCTTCGTTTGTAGCGCTCCATAATATAACGGACATATATGTATACTTTGCCAAAGGGTTAAGTGATTCCCCGGAATATGGTTTATATATTATATGTGCTCCGCGTAGGTTGGAGAGTGCGATTCCGGAATATGGTTTACGTATTATATGTTATGTATGAAGCAGGTACATGCGCGATTTCCGGAATAAGATTCGTGCTATATTATATGTATAATGCTCGGCCCCAAAGAGGTGTGCGATTCCGAAATTTTGTAACTACTCTCTGCCTCTGTCTGCTTACGTCCTGCTGCCTCTGTCATCATTGTGCTTCTATGGTATTTACATTTTAGTTGTCTTCTTACTTTTGCCTCTATTGCTTCCGATGTGCCTCTTTTGCCTTCCTTTGCATCGTGTGCCTCTTTTGCTCTGAGTGTTGCCGCCTTTACCATCAATGACAATATTTCCAACACCTTACAACAAAGCGAGGAGCACCCTTCAAGTTCAACTCTTCTGGCTCAAAGATGAATATTTCAATACTTTTTGTTCCATGATACACGAAGGAAAAGGAGAGGACGAGATGAGCTGAGTAGCAGTAGAGTTCACTTTTTATGGAGAACCTCAAGAAAATGAAAAAAGATACCTTGGAATGGGCAAAGGAAAAAAAACCAAGGAGGAGGAATATTCTACGAAGATAAACAAAGAACTTGATTTTCTTGAAAGCTTAGAAGAGGTGTCGGATATGCCTCCATTGAATCGAGGGACATAGTAAAGAGCCTTGAAGCTTCAAAGAAGAGGAATATTTTATTGGAAAGAAAGGGAAGAAATTTTGTGTCTCGATCGGGGGCCATATTGGTTGACAACGAGGGGAATGAAAACATGAAATTTTTCCAAAACTATGCCAAAAGGAAGAAGAAAAATATTAATACTATTTGGGGGATGTAGATGGAGGAAGGAAATGCTTGTAGATATTTAGAGGACTTATCTTCTTTGGGAGTGAATCACTTCAAAACCTTTGTTTCAAAGCCCGAGTGGGAGAGGCTTCAATAGCTAAAGTGATCGGGGTTGCTTAGTTTTTCCCGGATATATAGAAGAAGAAGGGAATGACAATATAATGGAGCTCATGGAACTGTCGAAAGAGGTGGTGGAAGGGATCCCTCGAGGCAATGTAGAAGGGAAAAGAGTCGAGGGGCTAGATGGTTTGACGAGTGGAATTCTTCCAACACTTCTTCGAATCTTTGGGAGAGGACCTATTAGCTTGATGTTTGAAGAGTCAAGATGCCTGAGATCCATCTATACAACCTTTCAATTGCACTTTCCTCGCCCTTAGCCCCAAGAAGGAGGATCCAGAAATCCTTCGATGATTTCGAGACCTAACTATCTCTCTTTGTTCTGCATATATAAATCATTGAAAATGTGATAGCAACCCCGCCTTAAAACTTTTCTCTCTCAGAAACATCTCAGCTTGGAACAATTTGGCTTCCTAGATGGAAGACAAATACATGGGTTGTTGAGGGTGGCACATGAAACTATTCCACGGCACGAAAAAAGCTTGGGAAAAAAGGAGCAATTGTAAAAATAGATACTATCCAAGGCATATGAAAAGAATCGAGTTGGATGTATCTCCCATCTACTCTGACCCACGTTGGTTTGAGGATTGACTTCATCAACTAGGTGATGGGATGCATTACAACTACCAATATTTCCATCTCACGATCAATTAGGGGTTGCTACACTAACTTTTTTCATATTTAAAGAGGCCTTCGTTAGGGATGCCCTTGATCCCCCCCCTCCTCTTCCTCTGAGCTAGTGGAAGGGCTCGGAATGAAAATTCATGATGCAAAAAAAGAAGGGGAGAGTTAAAAGGCATTGAGGTAGCGCCAGCGATACTCCATATCCACACCGCTCTTTGTCGATGATATTCTCTCCTCTTCGATTAATGGAAACATAGAAGATATTCGACGGATAAAAGAGGTGTTGGGCACTATTCGTTAAAGGCTACCGGCTTAAGTATAAACAACGAGGAAATCCACAATTACCATGGAAGCCCTTTCCCTAGCCTAGAGGAAGTGGGTAAAGTCTGCGAAGTCTTTGTCATTTGAGGTAAAGGAGCCCTCCATGAAATTTTCAAATATCTCGAGTTTTCACATCTAAAGTCGGATTCTTATCAAATACTGAGTTGACACGACAGCTTGTGGAAAAAATTGAGTCAAGGATGAAGCATTGGAGTTTTAAATGGCTCTCTTAAGCGAGGAGAGCTTGTGCTTTGAGTTAAATCCATTGCCATGTCCATTTCTGAGTGTCTACGGGTTTCCCTTTATTGGTTGCCAAAAGCATCCTTTCTTCCATCAAAAAACAACTTTGCAATGGAGTTTTATGGTCGGGGTCGAGCGAGAACAATTAATTCCATGGGTGGTATGGGAGAAAATAGTGCGGCCCCGAAGGCACTGGGGAGGGTGGGGAATCAAAGGCAGCTCCCCTCTTTCACCTCCTTTTGGCCGAAAAAATTAGGTTGGAGACTCATCACTCTAGAAAACCTTTGGTCATCGGTTATAAGAAGGAAATACATTAACCCAATGCCAATAAATGAATGGTTGTGTCTCCCCGATGAGAAATTGAAAAATGCATCGATTGTACGGGAAAGCAACGGCGGCATCGATCAATATCATCGAACGAGGGATTGGCTTGGCATGTCTAGGGATGGTACATGTAGGTAAGGTTGGGTGAAGTGATCCATGGGTGGGATGCATTGGGGAGGCTTCGCTCTCTCTAGAGAACTAATTGAGTAGTTGGATCAAAGAGGTTTCAATACTACTATCAATATTGCCCGGCATGGTCGAGAAAACAATGTGGAGACAAGCATGGATGACGGGGAGGCCTTGGCTTGAAGACGGTGGAAAGATGAATGGCATGGGTTCATCGGGGGGCTTCACGAAGGTCAAATGTCGAGAGTCGGGGAGAGGCCGAGATGAGCTTAGATAGGTTCACTCCCCCACGAGGTCACTGCAGAGTGAGAGTCGTGCTACAAATGGCTAATGTCTCGAAGGGGTGGGGGGAGAGTTTGGGTGGTGGTGTAAATCGTTATGGGAGCTAAAGGGGTCCGGAAAAAATCAAAAACTTTTACACGGTACATTCTACATAATAAAGTTCCTTCACAGGATTTTCCTTCAACGGAGGGGCAATATTGGTCATGGTTGGTGCTCTTTGTGCAGAGTCAAGCCATGATTCAATACACCACCTATTTCTCACATGTACATATAATATCAACCTTTGGACCAAAACCTTGAGGCTCCTTAAGCTTACGCAAAAATGGGAAGGTCAAACTTTTTTTTGGAGGCTTGGCATAGATGGTGGCAAGAATCACCAAATAACGGGGTCGCGGAGAGATCCCTCTCATTGTTGCACAGGGGAACATGAATTGCGAGAAATTGAGTCACATTTCCAAGACGTACATTTTCCCATCAACCTATTAGGTTTGTGGAAGGGGTATTTATTTTTTAATATGTTCCTATCCGAGTGGGAATCCCAACATGCCGAGTTATTCAAGCGAAAGAAATTAGGGGAGACATCCGGAGTGGGAATATTTTGATGGGGCATCGACCCTCCAAAACAGAGATGTGGAGTAGGCCTCACGGTACATTTTATTTACGGGAAAAATGTAAAAATATTTGGTTGGCCTTGGGCATGGGACAAACAACTTCATAGAACTTAAAGCTCTTCATCTCCTTCTTTGTTGGCTCTCCTCTCTCTCCAAGCGAGAGAAGCCCCGGATTCTTAGAGACTCCTTGAACATCATAAAATGGTTTAATGGATCTCAAAGATGCCTAAATTACATTTTGACTCCTTTATTAGATGAGTTACGGTTTTAAAATCCTATTTTAACCTTATCTTTGCTTGCCACATTTATAGTGAGAACGAAGCTTAGTGAAGCAAAACTCCTATCTAAGGAGGGCATTCAACAAGATATGGGGCTATGGGTAGAAAAAAAGGTCGATGGAGGGCTGGTCCTAAATCATCGAACAACCTCCATTCGCTACGCTAGATCCCAAAATTTCCTATCTTATTTTACTTTTTTTAGATCATCATAGAAATGTCTGTCAAAATTTTTTGGTGTTAACATACTTTTATATTTTATCATGCACAACCTTGAACCATATCTTGAAAGCTTCATGGTCTGTTTTAGAGATTGTTTTCCTTTTAAGAGGAGATGCGGGAGGCTTGTTTTTCTTCTTTTTTGTTACGTTGGATTGAGAAAATCTCAAAAATGCAGGAAGGTGTCTACCATCCGAGGTTATGTTTTGTGATGAAACAAATAGCAATAGGTATTTTTCCACCCATGTTTTGGGGCATTATTTCCCTAATATTAGGGGAAGCTTGGGAGTTGGAAGAAGATGTATTTCTTATGATTTCTTTTTGAAAGAGGTTGGGAGGAACGGTCAAAAGACCTTTTTTCCTCATAATCAGCCGATAACTCCCATCTTTTTCCTTTCCAAAAAGGAGAGAAAAATGCTAGTTCATTGAATGCACCCACACAGCATATACTATGTAACTTTCTATATAGTCAATAGATTGTTTGCTGACTTAAATTTAAATCTAAAAAAATTTCTTATATTTTTCATTTTTTTATTAATTAATTTTTTTCTTATTTATAATACCATATATAATGCTATTAGTATGATAGGATTGAGTTTATATATATATATATATATATATGGGGGTAGAGTACTATTATTGATTATTTAAAAGAGAATACACATTATACTAGCTTGTTATTTAAAAAGCTACATTAGTAGTACACACACATTTTACTTTTGTCCATTAGATCTAAGAATATAATATTCATTGTTCAAAGAAAGCTGATAAAAAGTTTGAGAATGTTTGAGTTAAAAATATTGAAATTGAAAATTACTTTGTTGATTACAAGCAACCTTGTTGCATTTAAAACAAATGACATGCTAAAGAGATTAACAAGTTATGTGGATGGAGAGTCCGAGTTAAATGGTTGTAGGAACTTTAATATTTTCTTGTAAGTTATAGAATTCCAAGTCGGCTAATTTTATTGGTCATAATTGAAAGCTCGTCATTTTAATTTTATAATTTGTCTCTAAACTTCATCGATACATGAAATAATTTCTTCTTGGATCTTTGATTTCTCTACTGGTAACTCCCCCCATGATAGTTTTTAGTGGCAACTAAATATATACTATTTGTATGTAATGTATCTACTAGGTGCGGGTATTACAAGTCTCGAGTATCAAATTATTAACCTCTTCTTGGATGCCGTATCAACAAAGAAACTCCTTTCCAATCTAGCTTCATCATTAGCTTGGTATATTTCTCTACAAATTTCCAAAGGTATCACTATTGTGTAAATAGTAGTAAAACATTGCACAATATTATGAGATTTTGGTAAGGGAAGTAGGCTAGGTCCCCTAACAACCCATCCAACTTGATGGTTAATGAATTCTAGAATAAGGATAGGATTGGCCAAGGGAGTAAGCACATAATCAAAAGAGACCACCGATGGAGAAACTTAGTCATTCATAGGTATAAAGCAGAGAGAGAGTTAGAGAGAGAGAAAATAATTTTTGGAAAATGAAAATAAAAAACTAATGCCCACACAAAAAGCTCATAAATCTCGAGAGAGTTATTTGGCATAAGAGTTTTTTGGATAAAAAACTAGGTCCTATAGAATTGAAGTTGAAGGGCTTATAACTTGAGAGATGGATAGAGCCCCAAAGATAAATTCATAATTAGAATGCCTTATAGAATGAATACATTGTTTCATAATAATAACAAACCTAAGGATAGCTTAAGAATATGTTCGAAAGCTAGCATCCAAGTGAAATGAGAGAAAGAGTTTTTTACTCACTTTCAATTTAGATGCCAATTGATTGAGAAATAAACCAAAAGGAGGAGAGGGAGATATCCATCCCTAACTAGAAATCCCACTATTGGTCACCACATAATTTTTTTATTGTGCACCTTGACATGCCTAAATTATCTTTCATGAAAAAAAGAGCTATAATACCAAATCCTCATCGATTTCTAGTTCTTGATATATCGCATTTTTGATAGCTTCAGTGTGTGACACCACCTCCTCCATCATGATTACAATGAGATAGCGAAAGGAAATAAGAATGAGAGAATAAGAGCTCATAAACCTCAAAACTATGAACTTAGCACCACCTTTCATTACATACACCATAAATTCAATTGCATAGAACATAAACCATATAAACACCAATTTTGTGAGAGGGTCATCCTACTACAATACCCCTTAAATCATAACACATTCATTATAGCATGGTGACATCTCTATGAAGAATATATGATTTATAATTAAAATAAAATCATATACTCTTATGATTTTTATAATTACAAATTTAAAAGCTATGCAGAATTTTAATGTGGATTCAACATTGTTCATGTAATGTCTAAAACATAAGACTCAAATCTACTCTAGTAATGTCTGTAGAAACGGAAATTCACGATTGAGAATACATATAAAAAAAATTCATTATGATTTAATACATATACACGGATATTTATCTAGGGGAAATAAAGCAGCTGCTCAAAACCCCTTCCTATCTGTATTCCATTAATCAAAGAATCTAGATGAAGACAATATGCTTGGTTAAGCTTGAGCACAACTTGCACAAGTATCTTCTATCCTACGCCCTAGCCCGACTAACTTTTGGCTAACACTTAGCCAATTTAAAGCCTTCCCAAGATCCTATTTCCTTGTTCTCTTCAATGAGGAATTATCCCCTATTAATTAGGGGAAACTGACTCAGTGAGATATTAATAGCGATTCATTTAGGCCCTTCTTTAGCGTATGCAACACTTTTGTACAACTTGGAAAATTATGCAAATAATACGTACGCATTACCCTTGAAATCCAATATCCAATGGAGTAACTCAAATTTGATGCATGGATGAGTTAATTTAGCGGATTTATCACGTTAGCCCGGTTAAGCCAATATGAAGTTACACCCTGTCTGCTAGACCTCCCCACTAGTTCCTCCAACGGTTGGAACTAGTTTAACTACCATATCTCAATTTAAATCTAAATTAAATTGTTACAACTACAAATTAACTCAACTCTAGGCTCCTAAAATTTAGGAATCATTGTACTGAAACTTAATTTCATTTCCCCAACTCGAATTAAATAAGCTAAAGCTGAGTGATAACAACTATTTCCAACTTAGTTAACTCATTCAAGTTGTCTAGTGATGTGGAATTTTTGTTTTTCTTATTTTAAATTCAAGGGAAAATTAAATTAGGAATTTCTTGCTGCATTTCAACCACTCCCTCTCGAAAGAAATGGATTATTATATACCCCAATCCTACTTCTATGGAACTCAATTTTTTCCTGCTTGACAAAGCTATTGTCAATATATCTACATCTTGTTCCTTTGCTGTAGGAATTTATTCCAACAACATGATACGTATATCGCACACAATATCATAGATGGGGATACCGGATGTTGATATGCTTGGATCGATCATGAAAAACTAGATTCTCGGAGATTTTGATACAACTACGGTTATCATAGTAAATCCACAATAGGATCCATCATCGACCAAAAAACCCAACGAAAGAATCTTCCCTCATCTAGATAGCGTCACATGCTCACTTGACATACAACCATGTAATTTAGCTCTGTTGAGTTGAGTGAAAGCGATCTTTGAGTTCTGCTTCGTATTTAAAAGCATTGATTGACCCAATACTTCCTGCAAATTCCTCTTGATGTGTTACTCTAATATGATGGACTTTCCACCCAATTTGAATCTATGAAACCTTGTAGCTTCACTCCCTCTATCACGTATGTACCAAAGTCAAAGTTCAGGTAGTACCTTTGAAGTATCTCAACACATGTTTTGTCACCTTCCAATACTATTTGGTTGGCTTAACCATTGCTTGACTAAGCTAATTAACTACATAACATATGTCTAGTTATGGAGAGTTCACCAAATATATAAGTGAACCCACAAGTTTAGTACTATAAGTAATATCCTCCACTTCCTCACACGATGTGGCATCCTCCTTCCTCTAACTTCTTGCTTCAGAGGAGTGTCCATGGGTTTGCTACTCTCCATGTAGAACTTCTTGATGTCTGAGTTGGAATACTTTCCTTGAGAGACAAATAGTTCTCCATCTCCTTTTCATACTTCCAAACCAAGAAAATAATGCATGAGTCCCATGTCCATCTCAGAGATTCTCTTGCATGATCCTCTTTTAGAACATATCAACTTCTCATCACCGAGTTAAAATCAAATCATCGACATATAATACTATAATAAAAATATATGTTCAGCAATGACTCTGGTAAAGGTTTTCATCTACTTCAATTTTGGTGAATCGAACTTCGTGAAATAATTTTTCGATATTGGTGTACCAAGCACAAGGTGATTGCTTCGGCCCATATAACACTCGCTTGAGTCGACAGCACATCGACTCTGCTGTCGAAGGGTCTGTCAAAACCTTTCGGTTGTTCAATGTACACCTCCTCCTCAATCACTCCATTGAGGAATGTTGTCCTCACATCCATACGATGAATCTTCCATCCCTTATGCGCTACTAGAGTGCTAGAATTGATACGATGAGAAGACTGCCTTACTATTGGAGCAAGGTCTCCTCATAGTCAATTCACTCCACTCGAGAGAACCCCTATCGTAAAAATCAAGCCTCGTGTTTTCTCAATTCTTCCTTATATTGCTTGCTTCACCTCTGTAGATCCATCTCGAACTGCCCAGTTTGTCCCCGTTTGGTCTTGGGACCACTTCCAAAACATCTGTATTTCGACAATGGAATCATATTCCTCTACCATGGAATCAAGCCACTACTTGGTTCTTTACGCATTTCTTCCTCGAATGAGGATTAATATGTATTTACTACCTCACTCATTAGAGCCATGTACCTTGTGTACCAATCCGGTGAGCCTCCTATGCATTTGTGTTGTGATGTGGGTGCTCACATTCCCTCTCACATCACACAATAATCTCCCATCTTCCTTGGTTCGCTTCCTTCCTTCTACTGGATGTCTTTGCTTGAGTGGATGTCTCCACTCTCTTGCTCATATGCTTGTGGATGCTTCATGACTATCCTAAGGTTCTTCCTTTGGAGCCAAAATATCCTCATCTGAGATGCAACTAAAGCTCCCTTTCGAGCACACCTTGTGTGCATACTCCTCATCGAACTTCAACTCTCTACGAACAATTTTTCATCTTGAGAGATGGTGGGTACACTCGAAGTAGTTGTGAGGGTGTATCAGTGTACCCCACAAATATTCCCAACTCCATTGTCGGCTCTAGTTTTTTTTGATTCCTTGGAAACATGACAGGTAAGCGATGAACCAAAAGATCACTGAAGTGTGACACTTTTGGTTTCTTCCTTGGAAAAGCTATCTACGGGTGTACTCATCTCAAAATATGATGAGACTCCTATTCTCTAAATAGAACATTGTGTTGCATGCTTTAGCCCACAAGTGCGATGGTAGGATTTGGTCATGCATTATTTCCCTTATTTCTCCCACAATACTTATATTCTTCACTCTCAGCCATCCCATTACTGCTATGGGTTTTGGGATGTTGTCAACTCCATAAACGTCAAATTTATTCCTTTGCATATACATTTTTTAAACTAAGTCGACACATATTCACCATTGTTATACGCTCTTGAGAACCTTCACTTTCATTCCAATTTCTTTCTCAACAAGTGTTTTAAATTCAACAAAATTGGAGAATTTATGGTATTTATTTTGCATGAATAAAATCCAACACTTCCACTTGAGAAATAATCTACAAATATAACATAATACTTGTGCTTGGATGTGGAGGATGTCAGAAAAGGTCCCACAGAATATCGAGAGTTGATCCTTTCAAGTATTGCATGCACCATGCTATCCCAATCATTGAAGGTGTATTTTGTGTGCTTCCCCAAGGTACACCCTTTGCTTATATGTGTTGTTGTAGTGCTACTGTTGGGGAGGGCACAGCTGGTGATATTTTGCATGATATTTAAAGCTCTATGGTGCAAATGGTCAAGTCTTCTATGCCATAATTCAGCGAAATCTCGACTTTGCACCTTATCCTCCTTTGTGCTCAAAGCAACACAATATTCCACATTCGGTTTATAGGAGTTCTTCACTCAGACACAGATACATCATCACTTGTCATGTGGAGATTTGCTCGGGGTCTTCCAACATAGTGACGAAAACCAAGGGAATTCGTTTTTATACCTAGAACAAACATCACATTCTTGAGCACTGGAGAGCCATACTCCCTTTGAAAAGTAATTATCACCGATATCAGCCATGCTATACCTCCCATCATCTCCCATATTGATGTGCATACTGGAAAGTATTTCTCCTCCCAATTCAGTTTGAAAATTTCTCGGTTTTCCCTTCATATGGGAATGAGGGCACCACTATCCGAGACTACCACACACTACCCATCATTGTGTTTGTCATGCATGTAATGGTGTTGAGTCCAACTTGAATTGTGAAGCCAAATCCTCACGTGTTGCTCCCCACGAGGGCTTCTTGCTTCGGCATTATTGTGTGGAAAAATTAAGTAGCATAGTGTCCTAGATTATGATAGTGAAATCACTTTATTTTGGACAAGTCTTTCTTCTTGCCCCCCTTGTTTGGAATCTCGCTTTGGATAGGGATTTCCTCCCTTTCCTTTTCTTTTCATTTCAACCAAGGCACAATTTTCTTCTTCCTCACCCTTGGATGAGGTCCCATCTCCTAGTGTTTCACCTAAACTCCTCCTGTACCAAATCGGGCCACAATCTTTCCCATTTTGGTAGCTTCTCCTCCAATTTGCAAATATTAGTAGTTGTGCCAACTCTTGAGAAGGCCTAAAAGCGCTAGGCTTACCATATCATCTTCTAAAATAGTAACATCAACACTCCCAAGTTCATCACGACATTGTGTGAACACTGATCATGTTATGTGGTCTTGTGCTTAGCCCTTTTTCATCTTGATATTACGAAGCTTGTCCTTGAGTGACAACTTCATGTAGTCCCTCTTTGCCCTGCTGGAACAAATTTGTCAATGCTTGCCACATTATATACAAAGTCTCTTTTACCATGGATATTAGAGACAATATGGTATCATACTCCCTCTAATATGATCCTCCTAGCCTTGGCCTACCTCTTCTTCCATATCTGCATAGATTACCGAGCATCATCTACTATCGGTATCAAGATATCATTATCAATGAATTCCTTCCAACCCATTATCTTCCACAATTGCCTCCATGTACGGTCCTTCCAAGAAATATAATTTGAGCTACCCTCGAGGGCATACTCCAAGCCTTGAACCATGAGTCGAATTCCATCCTTCTAGCTACTAAAAAATTGATCATCAAATTTGATCCTCAACTCGAAAGACAACTTTGAATTCTCTCACAGAAAAATTGATCCTCCAAATTCGATCCTCCTACTGAAAGACAACTTCAAATTCTCTTATCTACTATGATTCTTAATTTGATACGATGAAGAATTTTAATCTAGATTCAAAGCTATGCTCATGTAATGTACTAAAACATAAGACTCAAATCATACGCTACTCATCAGCGGAAGCAAATTCCACGATCATGAACACATAAAAAACATGCATAATAATTTAAAATGCATACACTAAATATTTATCGAGGGGAAAGAAACTACTCAAAACCTCTTCCTATGTGTATTACATTAATCAAATAATACTGGATGAATACAATATGCTTGCTCGAGCTTGAAGAGCGCACCTTTGCCACAGTATCTTCTACCTCTCTATCCGACATGTTGATTTTGGCCAACTCTTAGCCAATTTCAAGCCTTTTCAATATCCTATTTCCTTGTGTTGTTTGATGAGGAATTAACCCCTATTAATGAGGGAAATTACTCATTGAGAATTGTGCAATTTATTTAGGCCTTTCTTTGATTGCATGCAACACTTGTACAACTTGGAAAGTTATACAAGTGATAGTACTACCTTTGAAATCAATCTCAACTGCGTAACTAGTTTTCATGCATGCATAAGTAAACTTAGAGTTGATTGGTTGAGTTAAATAATTAAACCTCATGAAGCTACACCCCATTTAGACCTCCCACTAGTTCATCCAAAATTTGGAACTAGTTTAAAGTAGCCATAACTCAATTTAACTAAATTAAATTGCTACAAGTGAAATTAACTCAACCTAGGCTCATAAAATTTAAGAATCAACTGTGCACTGACTCAAGTTCATGTCCACAACTTGAATTAACTAAGCTAATTGAATTATAACCACAATTTCACCTTGGTTAACTCATTCAAATAACTCTAGTGATAAAGAATTTTAATTTTCTCCTTAGAAAATTAAATTAAAATTTCTTACTTCATTTTGAACAAAATCTACATTATGATTATAATATTTACTATGCAAAAAAATGTAAAATAACTATCAAAATGATTCATTTAATATTTTGATTATAAAAATATATAATTATATTAAAATAAATAACTTTTTTATATTTTAATAAATTTTAAAAAATAAACAATATTAATTAAAAAAAATATTTTATTAATTAAAATAATTTCAAAATAAATTTAAAACATAAAATAGATGAATTATTGTAAACTACTAATCTCATGCTATTCCACATATATATATATATATATATATATATATATATATATATATATATACATATATATATATATATATATATATATTCGCTGGTAGGTAGTTGTTTATTATTCTTAGTATCGAATTGATAAAGAAATGGTGTTTAATTCCATTGTAGTTTTTTAAATTATTTTTAATACAAATATTAATTTTAGATTATAAGTTAAATTTTATGATTTTATTAAAATTTTATATTTAAAAAATATTTTTAAATTTTATTTAATATAAATGAGATATGTAATTTTTTTACATATATTTATATGTTATATTTAAAAATATTTTAATTATATATAACATATAAAATATTTGAAATAATTTCCAATCTAATATAATCTCAATAGGAAGAAGAGCATTCCATTACGTTATAATCTCAATAGGAAGAAGAGGTAGAATTCCATTACGTTGAATTTAAAATAGTTAAGTAACATATTAAATGAAAAATAATTGATGAATAATAATTAATATATTTTAATATATAATATATATTAAATAATTATGCAATTGTAATGATGAGAAATTTAATATTTATTGTGCTAAAAAAGTTTATTTTACGGTCTAGTATGATTTTTTGATGTGTAAGTATGTCAAAAGCACTAAGGAAAACTATAAAAAATAAAATCTAAATAATGTTCGCTTAAGCAATAACTTACTTAACCATATAATTGAACAATTAAAATTAATTAAAAATAAATTTAAACTATATAAATTTAAACTAGCAATTGCACCACATGTTGCAAAGAAACTTCGTAAGGAAATAGCATAGGAAAGAGTATCCTAGAAGAAATAAGTTGTTGCAGAGAAGAAGCCATTGTGAAGGAATGGAAGACAAGTTTCAAAGATATTGAAATAGGCAATTGTGGGTGAAAACATATATACAAACCAACATAATATGTTCACATATATATAAAATTTGGTATAGATATTGATATAGGAAATTGGGGGTAAAAATCCTTTGATGATTAATAATCCTAAACAAGCATGTAAATAAAATAATATATTTTAAATACATTCAAGTACAATCTATCTAGCATAGATGTAAATAAAGATAATTTTTATTAACAGAAATAGGGTTTACTCCAAGTTCATCTACATATCTGAGCTCTAATTGCATGCTTGTCACAAATTGTATATTGTATATGAATAACAATAGTCTTGGTATACAAGAAAGTGAATGTCATTTTAATATGGAGACATTTTTGGAAGGAGATTGTTCTTTATGTTATGGTTTATTTTCTTAACTCCAAACTTGGTTTATTATTTCTCTATATAGATAAGAAACAAAAAATACAAAGTAATTTCACAATTTTAAGTTATAATTTTATATTTTATAATTACAAATCTAGTTTCTTATTAAACTATTTTACACACATCTATTTATTCACAATAAATTATATTGTGAATATGTTTTCTCCTATTATTTGATTACAAAATTATTGTACTCCCTACTAATCAAAACAAGTTGATTAATAAAGAATTGAATGCCAAATAGAAATATTACTCAACCGAGAACCACTATAATATATAGAACTCATTTTTTGATGTATAAATGATTGGTTTTATGTGTCATTGAATTTCCATTACCTATTATATTCAAACCCGATGGGGAGGTATTGAACATGGGAGCCAACTTTAGGTAAATAAACATTCGCATTGTCAACTTGGAAAAAAAAAATTATAATACTAAAATTCTCTTGCCTAATCATATTTTTAAATACATAATTGAGTTCCATTTATTAAAAACACAGGAAATATTAAGAACCTCCTAGAGTTATAAAAGGTAATTGACATGAAAAATAAAAAATATCCTCATGACAACATACAAAATTTAATCTTAATTGAATCATTAAAAAACTAAAAAGGGATAATAGACACTATCAAATTTTTCTTATCAGAACTAAATGCTCCTATATGAAGCAATCATGACTTTCATCAGTTCAAGAGTTAGAGGACAACATCAACAAACTAAAGCAAAGAGAAGGAGATAGCAGTAAATGGAAGATTATGTATCAGTCCAAGGAATTGCTGAAGAAAGAAGACGAAGAAATTGTCATAAGTGACAATCAGGAAGAAGTTACCAGTTGCAGTAAACAGAAGCAAAAGATTGTCTTGGAAGACAATGTAGCAAAAACTAAAAAGGTGCAAGACAACAGTAAACGAGAGGGCAAGGATGAAAAGGCAAAAGTAAGAATAAAAGTTTAGCAATCAAGAGATGAAAGTAATCAACAATCAAAAGATCTATTAGACAAAGAAATTGAATTGATAAGAAGGATAATGATGAAAGTGTGTCAGAAGAAGACAACAGTAGGAAAGCAAAGAAGCAACAACAAGAGGAAGAGAGTAGCATACTGTAAAAGCATAGCTAGTGGAGCAAAGGAACATAAAGTGTGGAGACCTGGAGAAAATCAACAAATAACAACAGTAAACGACAAATTACAGAACAAGGTATGGGATCCAGGAAGACAAATATTAAAAGCACATGATCGGGAGATCATGATTATTTTCAACCTTGGAAGTCTGATGCAGGAGCATTAGGCTCGGAAAATTCTTTGTATTTTAATAGACATAGGGGTCCTTCATTTTCAAGGAGGTTGGTTTCCTATGTATTAAATTAATGTAATTTCAAATATCTTGAGTGAATTAAGTAAAGACATTTAGAATAGGAATTTATTAATATTTGTGAGTCATTTTGTAAATGTTACCGAATATTGGAGAACATGAAAGAATTAGGATAGTTCAGAGATTGAGAAATTTTAGAATTAATTGAAAATCTTAGATTAGGAATTGGTTTCATGATTTTGTGGATGAGAGAGGATCCTTGGGGATTAGTTGAGTCAAAATAGGACTTAGAGGATATTCAAGATCTTGTTGAGAAGATAGAGGATCTGAAACCAGAATTGGTTTCAGAACCTTTTGTATAAAATCATAAGCCTCAAGGCATAGGAACGGGGATTCAAGATTTAGATAGATAAGAAGAGAAAAAGGGCCATGTAAGGTACATCAGGCCAAATCCTGACTGCAAGCAGGTTTTTGTTCGTATCTGTACAAATTATTTTATTAATGAAAATTTGAATTCATTGTGATTGGTTTTGTTCCTTCTATGTATTAAGTGTTATATATATGAACAAATATGGTATTCTTGTAAAAAAACCCAACTTGAAGAATCCTGATGAATGAGTAGTTGGGTAAAATCTGTGTGTTCTACTTAGAGCAGGTGCAGAGTTCGAAGGAAATATCTACAGGTAACAACTGGAGTATTAAATATGGAGTTGCTTTATAGTGTAGACAACATTGACAATAAAGGAAAGCAGATTAATCGTTGTAAAGAGAAATTCTAGCAGTTTAATAATCTGAGGAGAAACCAAGGAATTAAGTCTCTATTTGTCGATCGCACGATGAAATTGGGTAACCATATTAATTTATTGAGTTCTAGAACTATGTGTTGTTAACCCCAAATGAAGGTTGGAATTGTAAGTTGAGTCGAGTTGTAGTGCAGATGATCTGTGTGATCGAGAGTAAATAAATGGTTGCAAGAGGATTTAAATGTAGTTGAAATTTAAAGAGATAACAGAGAAGAGATCTTAGTTTTGCAAAATATCGTATGTCGTAATTTGGTATAGTCGTTGTGGAATTCCATATTCGGGTTGGAACCTTATTCTGTTCAGAACCATGAGTTGGATGAAAGCAGAAATCATGAATCATTGGTGCAGTGGAAGTTGAAATGGTTTTGAGAAAACAACAACAGGTTTTCACATGGAATAAAAGAGGTAAGTGGTAAAGTTCGAAGAGATGTAAAATAATGTGGAGACACCACATAGCATATGGAAACCATTCTTATAACACCGTTATAAAGGGGTAGGTTATCGTACTCCTCTGAGTGCGATAACCGTCGGATGGATAGAGCGTGGATAGATTACCGGTGTAAGGTGCATTGATGATAAGCGTAAGCCAGATTTAAAATGTATACATATTCATTTTTGTATCAAATGTGTGGGTTTATGTAGCTTAGGCTGCGTCAAACAGAAGTAAAAACAAGTTCATTGAGAAGACAACTCTAGCACTGAGAGAGATTATGATGTCCATCACTATGTATGGGGTTCATTAAAACCTTGGATATATTCTGTGAGTTGTTGTGATTTTTTTTTTTCTTGTGGATAAAACTTATTTTTGGTTGTCACCTAGTTATCATGATTCCAAACATTATTATTATCTTAGGTCCTTATAGCATTAGATATATTCTATGAGCTAATGTGATTTTTTTTTTTTGTCACAATGATTCAAAAATCAATTACTATACCACAATATTGACTTTATCATTGTCTATTTTGTTTATGAACCCTTTAAAAAAACCACAGGAACATTTGATTTTACACTCTGATCTCCCCATCATGGGTGGGGGTTTCAAAAATTTTAGAGTAAATTGAGCGGTTATTGTTAGAAATTGTTGTATAAGATGGGAAATTTGGATGGTTTGTAGAGAATATCGATGCCATAACAGATATCTATTTTGAATTTTTAGTGCCTCTGGCCACCATGCATCTAATAAGATCCATTTCAACTGAGAACGTCAATAGATCACTGTGTGAAAGAAACTTGTGACATCCTTGGCCATTTTCTTTGATTGTGGATCAGGTTACAAACTAATACTTTGTGAAATCCCTAGCCATTTTCTTTGATTGTGGATCAGGTTAAAAAATAGAATACACTCTCTCTTCAGAAGACTCTACAATATATATTGGATGAAGGGAAAGGTTATGATAAAACTTGTAAAAGAAACCCTTAGGGTTATCTCAACTTACTCTATTGCTAATCACAGTGTCAATTTTGTAAAACTATAATCTACAATCAGGACTAAGTGGTTTTTTTCTTTTGTAAGTTTTGTTTGAATTGAAAAATAAAAAAATTATAAAAACTAAAATTATGTAGTGAAAAGCTTTGTTTAAAATTTCACAATAAAAATTTGAGTAAGCTTGACATCATATAATATGAAATTTGTTTATGATTATAAAGTAAAAACATATAATATATTTTAGCTACAATTAGGTAATTAAAGATATGTATATAGTTTTTTTTTAATAGAAGAAACTTGATATTCATTAACAAAAAAAAATCGAAAGAGTATGTATGTAGTTACAAACTATTACAATTAAGTAATTAAAGGTAAATTTAGTGTTATTTAAGAAATGAGAATTATGAATAATCATCATTATTGGTCAAGATAAATCATGTCCTCTGAAACAATTTCACATATTTCAAAAAAATTCATTATTAATTTAATTTTTTATATATTAAGAAATACTACTCATGAATAATAAAACAATTATAACAACTATGTATATTTGGATGTATGAAAATTTAGATACATTTTCTTAATAAAATTTTAATTCATGTTGTCAACTTGGAAAAAAAAATTATAATCCTAAAATTCTCTTAACTAATAATATTTTTAAATATATAATTGAGTTCCATTTATTTAAAAAAAGGCAATTTTAAGAACCTCCTAGAGTTATAAAAGGTAATTGACATGAAAAATAAAAAATATCCTCATGACAACATACAAATGTTAATCTTAATTGAATCATTAAAAAACTAAAAAGGGATAATAGACACTATCACAATTTTCTTATCAGAACTAAATGCTCCTATATGAAACAATGATGACTTTCATCAGTTCAAGAGCAGTAAAAACAAGTTCATTGAGAAAACAACTCTAGCACTGACAGAGATTATGATGCCCATCACTATGTATGGGGTTCATTACAACCTTGGATATATTCTGTGAGTTGTTGTGATTTTTTTTCTTGTGGATAAAACTTATTTTTGGTTGTCACCTAGTTATCATGATTCAAAACATTGCTATTATCTCAAATCCTTATAGCATTAGATATATTCTATGACCGAATGTGATGTTTTGTTTGTCACAATGATTCAAAAATCACTTATTATACTACAATATTGACTTTATCATTATATGTTTTGTTTATGAACCCTTTAAAAAAACCACAGAAACATTTGATTTTACACTCTGATCTCCCCAGCATGGGTGGGGGTTTCAAAAATTTTAGAGTAAATTGAGCGTTTATTGTTAGAAATTGTTGTATAATATGAGAAATTTGGATGGTTTGTATAGAATATGGATGCCATAAAAAATATTTATTTTGAATTTTTAGTGTCTCTGGCCACCATGCATCTAATAGGATCCATTTCAACTGAGAACGTCAATAGATCACTCTGTGACTGAAACTTGTGACATCCTTAGCCATTTTCTTTGATTGTGGATCAGGTTACAAACTAATACTTTGTGAAATCCCTAGCCATTTTCTTTGATTGTGGATCAGGTTAAAAACTAGAATACACTCTCTCTTCAGAAGACTCTACAATATATATTGGATGGAGGGAAAGGTTATGATAAAACTTGTAAAAGAACCCCTTAGGGTTATCTCAACTTACTCTATTGTTAATCACATAGTGTCAATTTTGTAAAACTATAATCTACAGTAAGGACTGAGTGAGTTTTTTCTTTTGTAAGTTTTGTTTGAATTGAAAAATAAAAAAAAATATAAAAACTAAAATTATGTAGTGAAAAACTTTGTTTAAAATTTCACAATAAAAAGTTGAGTAAGTTTGACATCATATAATATGAATTTTTTTAATGATTATAAAATAAAAACATATAATATATTTTAGCTACAATTAGGTAATTAAAGATATGTATATAGTTTTTTTTTAACAAAAAAAAATTGATATTCATTAACAAAAAAAAATCCAAAGAGTATGTATGTAGTCACAAACTATTACAATTAAGTAATTAAAGGTAAATTTAGTGTTATTTAAGAAATGAGAATTATGAATAATCATCATTATTGGTCAAGATAAATCATGTCCTCTGAAATAATTTCACATATTTTAAAAAATTTCATTATTAGTTTAATTTTTTATATATTAAGAAGTACTGCTCATGAATAATAAAACAATTATAACAACTATGTATATTTGGATATACGAAAATTTAGATACATTTTATTAATAAAATTTTAAAAGAATAATGGTTATAAACAATTAAAAATAATTTTATTAAGTAGTTAGTTTAGATCTATATTACAATTCTCTTTTCACTCTAAAAGAGGTTTGCATATGAAGACATTTGATCCATCTTGGCTCTTGGTAGATCCAGAGTCAAGATTGATCTAGGCCATCTTAATTTAGCCCTTTAAATAAACTATATTCCACATCAATACCATGGGTCAATACCATGGGTTGTTTTTATAGTTTATTATTATTTTATTTTATTATTTTTATTTTTTATTGTATTTTGACCTAGTTAAAATGTTCATTACATTATGTCAATATTTTTATTTAATTTACTTTTATTTTCCTTTAAATAAACTATATTCCACATGATACCATGGGTCAATACCATGAGTTGTTTTTGTTTTTATAGTTTATTATTATTTTAATTAGTCAAAATGTTAAACATGACATTACAACATTTCTATTATACACCTAAAATCAATCTAACTTATTAAAAGAAAAAAAACGAACATTATAAAAAATATATAAAAACTATTTACTTGTGATCTAATGGCCCAAAACATTTCAATCGTCTAACATTTAATCCAATGACTCATACATGCACACATTGGCAGCTAGGGATGTTGTTTTCAAATAAGAACACCTTATGGCGTAAAAAATAAACTAGCAATTGCACCAAATGTTGCAAAGGAAACGCGGTAAGGCATAAATTTGAGAATAATCCTCATATATAAAAGTCATTGAAATTAAAAATTAGTAAACAAAATGCTATTCAAAAGTAGAAGATAAAAAGAAATAACTTACACTATTCTGATTTTTTTGAGATTCTATAACCTTTAAGAAAAAGATAAATCAGTTACATTGTGCCAAATTGCTAAAGCCTACCTACATAAAAACTAAATGAGGGTAATCAATTTGGGATAATGTAAAATATTTCTCTTTATCTTCTAGCTTTAAATGAAATTTTGTTTACTAATTTTTATTCTCAAGAATTAATTGATATAATATGTATATATAATAAATACATACTCAAAATACAGTGGAGCAAATGAGTTTTTATCTTTGAGTGGATCACATACAAGCACATTATTAATAAATTAAATACTAAGATGTATGCTCTTTCCAAAACACTTACTAGATTTATATACTTTATTCTTTTACATCTTAACTTATTATTTTACTTTATTTTATATTTTATTATTCAAGTATATATATTATATTCTTTTAAAATCTTTTCTTTTACATTTAATCTTATTATTTTACATTATTTTATATTCTATTATTTTATTATTCAAATATATATATTATATTCTTTTAAATTTGAACATACCTTAAGACATTTTATCAATTTCTCTTACACTCATATTGTTTTATCTTTGGAGAAATATGATTATTACAAATTTACAATGGATGCATTTTTACCTGACTTATTTGCAGGTAAATATCCTAATTTTTACCCTTAATCTGGGCAAGCATTCATTGTTATGTTGATGCATTGTGAGAATTGGTAGTTTTAGACATAATAATTCAATAATGTTAATTTGAAGAAAAAGTTGTGAATTGGTAATTTGTTAGTCATTCCATTGTGAATAGACTTTAGTTTATATACTAAAACAAATCAATGTTCAAATCCATATTCACACTTCCGTTATGTTTTACTAAGGTGTTATAAACATTCCAGGCATGTATGAATGGAGATTTCATTTCAAAATTTTCAAACTCAAAATAATACAATGAAAGGTTTTTTTTTAAGAAGTAGAAATGATTTTTAAATCTAAAATCTATTCATTGTTATGTTGATGCATTGTGAGAATTGGTAGTTTTAGACAGAATAATTCAATAATGTTAATTTGAAGAAAAAGTTGTGGATAGGTAATTCGTTAGTCATTCCATTGTGAATAGACTTTAGTTTATATGCTAAAACAAATCAATGTTCAAATCCATATTCACACTTTAGTTATGTTTTACTAAGGTGTTATAAACATTCAAGGCATGTATGAATGGATATTTCATTCCAAAATTTTCAAACTCAAAATAATACAATGATAGTTTTTTTTTAAGAAGTAGAAATGATTTTTAAATCTAAAATCTATTCATTGTTATGTTGATGCATTGTGAGAATTGGTAGTTTTAGACAGAATAATTCAATAATGTTAATTTGAAGAAAAAGTTGTGGATTGGTAATTTGTTAGTCATTTCATTGTGAATAGACTTTAGCTTATATGCTAAAACAAATCAATGTTCAAATCCATATTCACACTTCAGTTATGTTTTACTAAGGTGTTATAAATATTTAAGGCATGTATGAATGGAAATTTCATTCCAAAATTTTCAAACTCAAAATAATACAATGAAAAGTTTTTTTTTTAGAAGTAGAAATGATTTTTAAATCTAAAATCTATAATTTACTGGAATTTTCTAGAAGTAAATATGGTAAAAATGATTTTTAAAGCTAAAATCTATAATTGAAGTACTTCTTTTAGTGTATGTGACCATTTCAACATTTTTTTTTTTTGATATATCATCTTCAAGTTATATAACTTCCTAATTTTATATGTTTATAGCACTAATTTCATATGTCTATAGCATTGCTCTTGCTTCGCTACCTAATCCAATTTAGGAAAAATCTAATTTGAAAATTCCAACCAAACCAAGATAATATGGGAACCTGGGAAGTAAAGACTTCACAACAATTTTCACAGTTCAAACCACCATTTACTGTGTGACCTTGAGCCGCTAGGAATTAATGTAGAAATTAATATAGACATTGGGAATCAGATTTTAAAATTGAACTTATATATATATATAAGTGATCAAGTCTTTATATGCCAGTCAATGTAATTTTCTAAAAACATATTCTTTAATGTGCATATTTTAAAACAAACCGTATTTGCCTCTTTAAAAAACTTGAAAACTTAGATTCAATTTTAAAGCCTACGTACTACCTTTTCTAGCTTGTGCAACTCACTAAACAACAAAACGATTTTTAATTTCTCCTTCAATTTATTTTAATGAAAAACACCTTCAATTTCTTTTATGCGTTTATGTAGACATTTTTTCTCTTGGGAAACTCAAATGCACACAAACCTGTAAATTTCCCTCTCATGTTTAATATGAAGACAGAGTCTCTCTTGTTTAATATGAAGTAATAGTATTTATATATTGTAAAAGTATATAAAATAGTCGGTATTATTTTAAAAATGGATTTTTTTAGACTACGGCAAAAATTAATGGAAATTTTGTTGCCGAATGTTTCACAATATCGATATCGAACCTGTGGGCATCTAGCTTTGAAGATGCGAACCCAATACAAAACCAGTCCACCAGTGTCTTGCTCATTTGATATGAACGAATTCTCTGGTGGCAAAACATACTCCGCCCTTTCTGCAAAGTGAAAAGTATTACTCTGAAAGATCATACTTACAATTGTAACAGATATTGAAACCAGGGAAACCCAATTGAATCAACTCCCTTGTTTTTCCCAAATTCTTCGAAAATATTTCTCAATGTGAAAAAGTATAATACTGTTCAGATGGAAGCTTCCCAGTAATTCAAATCCGAAGGAGAGGAAAAACATATAGATGATATATAACAAAACATGAAAGAAAGAATGTTAGGCTAGCTGAGGAATCTGAGTATCCTGTCACGTTTGTGCAGCAGCAGGGATATTCAAATTGAATCAACTTGGCATCGCTTTTTACCTTAAAGGAGGAGGAGAGATCTGCGTGTCTTCTTTACTTGGGGTACATTATAGTCCCCTATTAGTAACCTTCCCACACTGACTGCCTCCTCTGTGTCCTGTAATTTTTGTAAAGATAATAGACTTTTGAAATTGCTTCACATTTTTTTTTAAATGTTTGACTGTAATAATCAATTAAATTTCATGAACTACAGGGCTGCTAATCAATTAAATTCTTCACAACAGGGGCCATGAGGGGTCGAACCTTGCTAAGATTTACTGTGCTGTATTGAATTCTCAGAGTAAATTTCATGAACTACAGGGCTGCTAATCAATTAAATTCTTCACAACAGGGGCCATGAGGGGTCGAACCTTCCTAAGATTTACTGTGTTGTATGAATTCTCAGAGTTTGTGTGATTATGTAACAAGAGCAGATTTGGGCAATCTCTTAATGAACTCCAGTGTAGCTTTGACAACGTTCGTAGTTGCCAAGGGCCCAAAAATAGCAATCGGATTCTCCCCTTGCTGCGATCCAGCCAAATTAGACATCCCTCTGAAAACAATGACATTCAGTTTGTTTGACAGACAAGTCTACAAATACCCACAAAAATATCAGTATATACAACATTTATCAATTCACCAAACTCCAATCTAAAAATTCAACATGCAGATACAACCCAATCAACCAGAATGCAAGAAGAGAACCTTAAACAAACAGCATCAAAGCCTACTCAGGGCTTCAGATGGGAATTTGTTTTATAGACTGATCAACTTACTAGAACTACTGCTGCACTTTCTTCATCCACAGAAGCCACTTGAAAATGCTTGAAAAGAAACTCTCTGTAAGGACCATTGTCAATAAAAATATTATCAGTGGAGGCCCTCAGCCCAACAACCATTCTAGCCGGCCTTGAAAGGCAAGCAGTTGAGTTCACACATGATGACAATTTAATTCCCTATATACAAAATCATGTATTAGGTGTTAAGAATGGCATATGAACTGAAGATGTGTACCTCACTGTGTACAAAAATGAACAGAAGAGGCAGAGGTATAAGGTTCACCTCAAATTTTCTTGCAAGTTCAAACCACTGTGAGCTCGCTTTGGCCCAGAGTAAGTTTTTGGGCACATTGGGTTTCCCTGATTCACTATAAAACTCCTCGGGTTGGTACGATATCTTTCCCAGACGATTAATTTTCTTTACTTGGGGTACATTATAGTCCCCTATTAGTAACCTTCCCACACTGACTGCCTCCTCTGTGTCCTGTAATTTTTGTAAAGATAATAGACTTTTGAAATTGCTTCACATTTTTTTTAAATGTTTGACTATTTTTTATTTAAGATTTTTGTGATTTATAATGTAGATGAAAATGTGTTTAGGATTAATCACATCGCAGAAAGTGGCCATGTATGACACTCTGGAAATTTTTTCTATCGCACATATAAAGGTTAGGCATGGTATATTCTATCTAATATATAACTAATATACCAACTATGGGCCACACTTACGTAACACAATGGTAGTTGATAACAGGTAAAGTTTAAACATATCCATTATCTTTTCTGAGTCTATGAAATATTAAAATTATGACAGACTTCAAATGCTCAATAGAACTATGAAAATAATAGCCAGACTATTACCATGTTTAGCATTGCCCTGTTATGATTTAACATTTCTAATCTTTTGGTATCAAGAATTTACATATAACTGCTTTGCCAATGTCCAAACCCAAATGAGAATGACCAATACAATGCTCAATATTATTTCTGGATATTCTGCCTGTTACTGTTGCTCCCTGAAAGCTGACGGATCCAACACAAATGACAAGTCTAACATATTATACAAGCACACACAAACAATGAACTACCCCAGAATAGATATTGCATGCCAAAGCTGGATGGGAAAAAGTGTTCCCAGACCTTTAACTGAATCAAATGGCACTGTTAATCTTGGATTTGAACTCTGCTAAAAATTGATAACAGGAGCAGAACAGAACATAAGATAGATCAAGGGGGAAGAAAATATGAATCGCTCAAATATCACTGCTATGAATCATCATTTCCCTTCAATATGAAATTGCTTCAAAACCAGCCTAAAGTGAGAATCCAGATATCTGTAGTGATTTCTTAAAGTCGGAGGAAACTTCTTATCAGCAAAAGGAGATTTCTCTACCACAAGCTTCTTATCAGCAACTGAGAAACACTATTGTTCAGAAATCTTACTGTTTTTCAACCACTAGAAAAACACTATAGTTCACAAAGTTTACCGTTTTTCAAGCATTAGACATAAAATTGGATTCACAAAGAAACTACGAAGTCTTTAGCTAGCTTTCTGACTCTAGTATTTTGCAGGAAAACACATAGTGCCACCTAATATGCAAATGTCATCCAACATCATTAAAAATGAGAAAGTTGCGTGAAGAAAGGCCATATACACAGCAAACATGTAAGATCAATCAACAATGGTAGATAATCCAGCTGCATACTAACATCAATCGAGCATATCATAGTTATTGGGCTGAAATATGCAGTCATGAGAAGAGGTGGACTAGCCAGATCAAGAGATCAACCAAAAGCTACAAAAGAGCATTAAATTGCCAGCGCCTCAACTGGTGCTATGAAAAAGATCAGCTAATGTTCTGAAGAACAATTATAGTGAACATGCATGAGATCTTACTTAAGAGGTATGTCGTGCTCCAAAGAATTGTGCATCTTGGAGTTACAAAATGTTGAAGGGAAAGATATAATTAGAAGAGGTGCACTAGCGAGATCAAGAGATCAACCAAAGGGTACGAAAGAGCATTAAATTTCCAGCACCTCAACTGGTGCTACCTCAGCTAATGTTGTGAAGAATAATTACAGTGAACACGCAGGAAATTTTACTTAAAGAATTCCCTTCGTATTTGATCACCACTGACTTTCTGGAGTTGTTCCTTGTCGAGGCTGATTCTCAGGCCACCAAAACCATTCCAGCGTTTGCTTCCATTATCAAAACCCTTTGGTTCCATTATCAAAACCCAGATTTTGAAAAATCCCACCATCATAAAGAGGCGCAGCAGGATAAGGCATTCACTACAAAACAAAATAAAATTAATGGATATGTACCCTGAAATGCAAAGATCTGGCTTAAAGGCAGAAGCATCTGATAAAATTCCCTTCGTATTTGATCACCACATACTTTCTGGAGTTGTTCCTTGTCGAGGCTGATTCTCAAGCCGCCAAAACCATTCCAGCGTTTGCTTCCATTATCAAAACCCTTTGGTTCCATTATCAAAACCCAGATTTTGAAAAATCCCACCATCATAAAGAGGCGCAGCAGGATAAGGCATTCACTGCAAAACAAAATAAAATTAATGGATATGTACCCTGAAATGCAAAGATCTGACTTAAACCATAAACCCAACAGGAAAATCAAGATGGGAGATTGAACAGAAGCATAAGAATACCTCTGTGAAAGCAGAAGCATCGTAATACGGCGCCCCTGTCATTTCAGAAGCAATAGCAAACCCTAAGGCTTAAACCGTAAACCCAACTGGAAAATCAGGATGGAAGATTGAACATAAGCATAAGAATACCTTTGTGAAGGCAGAAGCATCTGATAAAATTCCCTTCGTATTTGATCACCACATACTTTCTGGAGTTGTTCCTTGTCGAGGCTGATTCTCAGGCCGCCAAAACCATTCCAGCGTTTGCTTCCATTATCAAAACCCTTTGGTTCCATTATCAAAACCCAGATTTTGAAAAATCCCACCATCATAAAGAGGCGCAGCAGGATAAGGCATTCACTGCAAAACAAAATAAAATTAATGGATATGTACCCTGAAATGCAAAGATCTGGCTTAAATCGTAAACCCAACAGGAAAATCAAGATTGGAGATTGAACAGAAGCATAAGAATACCTTTGTGAAAGCAGAAGCATCGTAATACGGCGCCCCTATCATTTCAGAAGCAATAGCACACCCTAAGAAACAAACTTCTGTTATCAACAGACAGACAGCACAAAAACCCTGTACCAAGTTGAAATTCGAGAATGTCCAGGTCGCCCAATGCCCTACCTTCCACATTTTCTATTCTGATAACTACATTGTAAACTAATTTTTCCATCAATGGTTGAAAATGTTTTAATCGTCTAACATATAATCTAAGAGTTTCACATTATGACACGATGCACATCAGCAAAGTTGTTTTCAAATAATAACGCCTTACGGCGTAATAAAATTGAAGAGCCATCCTCACAACTAATAATCGGTTGGCCAAATAAATACTCTTATACAGAATGTAGTTAGCCATAAGGTCTCACTCACTAAAGCACAAAAAAAAAAATGTTGCACATAATGCAAGGAACAACTAGCCATAAGGCCTCACTTAAGCACAAAAGAATGGTATAAGTATAGGGATAGGTTTATATGTTTTTTCTTGAGAAAAAATCGAACTTTCTATTAGGAGAAACAAAAAGTTACATCGTGTATGTTGTAGCATTTCCATAAGTCTTTGTCCCCAACAGGAGAGCAAGGAAAAATACAAACCATACAGCACACGTGGGTAAGAAGACAATAGTTGTGATACCATGATCACTCAGAGACCAACTTAGACAGAAAAAACTGCAAAAGTGGTAAATGAGCATAGCAGCCATAAGCAAGTCAAACAATACGGGCCTCCGAACAAGGAGAAACATCCGACAAATAGGACAATGGCACAACATCATCCATGATTCGGCCTCTCCAAAAAAGAGATCGTTCAGTACAATATAATAATAATAATTTTAATCAGCAGTACAGTCCAAAAATATACAAAAACCGATAAGTTTGTAGTTTAAAACATGAGGCAAAATATATACATCATCTCCAGGATATATAGCAGTACTGGAGTAAATAAGGAGTAAGTAAAAGCAAAACTCTGCATATGAGGGAAGGTCGTCCATCAGTATGGTCTGGTGTCCGACACATAGACCACCATACCATCCTTTTCTTCTATCAACCACGTGCTTTGAACCTGTCTAAGACTGATCTTAGACAAATAGTCAGCATGTTGGTTTCGTTCCTTGTATATATGGCAAATAGAAATCCATGTAAAATGTGTTTTTAGTGATAGAATCTCATCAATAATAGGAAGAAATAAATAATTTTGACATCTTTTCGAGTTGTTAAACCAATTTATGACATTCAAATATTTTTATCGAGGTGGTATCCATGGGAAGAAGCCAGCATCACAAGAGTTTTAAGGTTTATAGCTCTGCAAAATTGTTTTTCCCCGCGCCAAGATCCACAGAGGCCGCATAAGAAATATTTGATTTTTTATGAATGATCATGCCAGCCCCACATAGCCCCTGAGCAGCAGCTCGATCAAAATAGGCACAAGGAATATCAGGAACAATGACTTTGTTCAGCACCCGCCTAAGACGAACTGTTGAAGAAGGGGAAGAGGAAGTCGTGTAAATGGCAGCACTTTCACCTGCCACCAGAGTCGGGGAAGAAATGGATTCTTTGAACACACATTTGTTCCTTGAAAGCCAAATTCCCCAAGAGATAATCAGTGGAAGACACTTTTGTTCTGGTTCTTTAAATTTCTCCCACCAGGACTTCCACGCTTCATTACAATTATTTCCCGCCCAGAAAAGATCCACATCACAAAGTGTAAGGGTATATTCCCATACCTTCCTGGTGAAAGGGCATGAAATGAACAAGTGATCAATAGATTCCTCTGCCTTATTACAAAGACAGCACCACCCTGGACCAGTAAGAAATCGTTTTTGTAGGGAATCCCATGTCGGCACTTTGCGACAGAGAATGTTCCAAAAGAAAATATTTGATTTTGTAGGGCATTCGAGCTCCCAAAGAACCTTATACCACCATTACTTATTCCCTCCCTCCATGGAGGCCATAATATAAGCATATCTTGCCTTGGGGGAATATAACCCAAATTTTGAATGGACCCAGACAAGACTATCAAGAGACTCTTGTAAGAGCACTCGGGTATTTTCCAATCCTGTATGTAGACCTGCCATTCATCAACCCATTGAATTTCCAGTCCAATCTCCTCCGCCTTTTTCGATGCCTGAGTGCAAATGGTGGTCTGACCAGGTGCGTTGATTTGAGCAAGAGTACTAATTCCTTTCTGGTGTAGGGAATCCTTATGGCCCATCGAGAGAGAGTAATTTTCATTGCATCCAACCCAAGGGTCTGAACCAATTCTGCATCGTTCCCCATTACCAATATTCTAGGAAATTCCTTGACCCTGCAGTTCAAAAACAAGAATGGTAGCTTTCCATATGTTGGAAACTCTTTGAATTTCTTTAAATGGTGTTCTAATCCAGTTGTCCAAAGGAGTAGGATCAATATATTTTCTTCTAACCACAGAGGTCCATAAATTGTTTTCATAAAGAATCCTCCAGATAGATTTAGTAGCCAGTGCTGATGCGAAAGGTTTTATTTGCTTGATACCCCAACACCCCCATTCATTAGGTTTAGAAATCTTATCCCAAGCCACCCAAGGTATATTTTTCTTGTCCTCCTTACCCGACCAAAGGAACTTGCTGCAGATGCATCTGATTTTATTAAGAATACCAATAGGAACCCATGCCATATTGATCCAATAGACTGGAATGGAAAATAAACAGATTTTATTAGGAATAATCTCCCTGCTCTTGAGAGCCACTTATGACTCCAAGAATTAATTATTTTTTCAATTTTTGAACCAACCAATACCAATCATGTTTTAGATACCCATCTGGCTTTAGCAAAAATCCTAAGTACTTTATGCATGTTCCCAATGGCACCTGCAGGAAAGGAAGGAGACCAAAAGTCCATGAGAGATCATCTTCGAGAATTCCCTCATGGGCGAGGGAGGAATTTTGATTGTTGATATGTAGGCCTGCTCCCTTCATGAAAAGATTCAACATTTCTTTAAGGTTTTGACTTCACGTCTATTACCATTGTTGAATAACATAATGTCATCCACAAATAGGAGATGTGTGATAATAAGATTTGAAGCCACTTCGATGCCCCCAAGGGTCCCAGGTCTTTTGGCCTGGTGAATGAGATGACTAAGTCCTTCGACTTCCAATAGGAAGAGTAAAGGAGACAAAGGACATCCCTATCTCAGCCCTCTTTGATTTGAAAATAATTGTGAGGCTACTCCATTAATACAAACAACAAAAGAAATTTTAGTGATACATCTCATAACCCAATTAATAAAATCAATATGGAACCCAAGATGCGTCAATAGAAGTCTAAGATAGAGCCAATTGATTCTTTCATATGCCTTAGAGAGGTCAATCCTGACTACCATACATATTTTGTGGGATAATTTAATAATGTGGAGAGTCTCCCATGCCACCCCAATGGCTTCATGAATTTTTCTACCATCCAGGAAACTAAATTGTTCTTTTGAGATGGAGCTTGAGAGGAGAGGCTTTAATCGATTGGCAATCATTTTAGAAATAAATTTATAGATATAATTACAAATGGATATAGGACGGAAATCATCAAAATAGGGCGGAGCATCACTTTTTGGAATGAGGGCCAAGAATGTAAATTTCATGACATCATAGATGTGGCCTAGTGATCGAGATTCCTCCACCACATTTGTAATGGCATCCCCCATCGGGTTGAAAAATGGTTGAAATAATTCCACAGTCCAACCATTAGGCCCAGGGCTTTTGTCAGCTTGCATAGCTTTTAAAATGTGTTCAATCTCCTTTTTTTCCACTGGTGCCAAGAGTAAATTATTGCTTCCCTCATCAGTATAGCGAGGAAATAGTTGACCAACTTGAATGGCTTCCCTGATGTTTACCCCTTCTTGAGCAAAATAAAGGCTTTTGAAATGACTTCTCCCCATGGATGAAAGATCTTTGAATGTCTTCGCCTTAACCCTTGTTGAGTTTTCCATTTCCCAAGTGGTATTGGTGTTTTTCCGCCCCTTAGCATAATTGTGAAAAAAAATTGTATTTTCATCTCCCGCTGCAAGCCAAATGGCCTGGTTTCTTAAGCACCAAAGCTCTTCTCTATCATTGAGAATTTTCTTCCTTCTAGTTTCCAACTCTTTAATCTTATTCCATGCCTCCTCATCCACAAATCCCCTCTCCCCATCACTGTACAAGGAGCCCAAGGACTCATTGATAATTTTAATTGATTCCATATCTTTTTGGGCCTTTTATTTTGCCCAGAGAATGGTGGTTTTTTTAATATTTTTCATGTTATTAATGAAAGCCTAGGCATGGGAATAGCCCTCTTCTACTCAGGGGTAGCGCCAATGACCAACCACCGATTGGTGGTAATCCACCTCCTTGAGCCAGCCAGCGTTAAACTTGAAAGGAGCACGAGGCTTCTTGAAAGGACCCATTAGCTCCAAAATAATAGGGAAATGGTCATATATCCCACCAAAACCAACCCATTTCCAAAAGCCATAGGACTGTTGGAAAAATCGTCGCTTAAAAGGAACCTGTCCAATATTTTGGCGATGCGGGCCTCACCCATCATCCTTCCTTCCCACTAAGTGGGAGTTAGTTTAGTAAGAGAGGGGTCGAAAAGGGATCCTTCCCGCATCATTTTCAGGAAATAATCGAACAGAGGGTCAATCTGAGCACATAGGCCCCAGGCTTCAGAACGACCCAAGGAAAAAATTAAGTCACCCCCCATAATAAAATTTGGGCCATTCATAAAGGATTTTCCCCTCAAATTAATCCAGAAAGAAACTCTCTCCACACAGGGACCATAAATGTTAAGCACCAAAAAATAGGAGCCCAATTCCATAGAGTAAGCCTCCACACCAATCAAAGATTCTGATGTCCAACGATTGATCAAATTTACTAAATTATTCTTTAGACCGGTCATGAGACCACCAGAGCAGCCCCTTACATCGGAAGAAACAAAGGTACAATTTGGAAGAAATGAAGAAAAAAAATGAGAGATTTGTGCCCCAATACCCACGGTTTCCTGGAGCAGGATGATGTCTGGATGGTGCAGATGAACAAGGTTTTTAAAGGCTAGTTTTTTGGGCTCAATAGCTAAAACCCTATAATTAAAGGAAAGCACAATCATTTGGTAACAAGGTCTGGGGAATTCGCCGCTCTAATCGCCCCTTTGAGGGATAATTGTATGTTATCAACTATGTCAATAATGGCCTTGAGCTGGGCTTTAGAAAGGTCAGACTTCCTACCCCTAAGTTTTTTTACTTTCTCGATATTGGGCAATTTCCCCAGTCCCCCAAAAAGTTCCTTCTCTAATAGTTTCTTTTCTCTGGGTCTCAAATTATAAGGGACAGTGTCAATGGATAGTTTAGGAATAGTGGTAATGATACTATCCATAGCCATAGATAAGTTACTAACACACAGAGAGGGGGTGGATACAAGCCTAGAGAGACCAAGCTTAGTTGAATTACTGAACAAAAGATCAAAAGAGTTTAAAATAGGAGAGGAGGGGCAAGAGTTTGTACCCACTAAATCCGAGGCAGAATCAGCAGGGGGGTAGTGGTTGCTCTGCCACCATGTCCACCTCCTCCATCTGGGGCACCGCATCCGTTTTTGTTCTATTTTCAGCCATCTGAACTTCGACCACAGGATCATGTTCAACCCCTCGACATCCACGGTCGCGTGTTTCCCCAACTGCAACATAGTATCCTCCTGCACCCTAGTGTCCGCCTCTGTGAGATCCTTCAAGTCCGTGACCTCTTGTCTGTATCTATCATTGTGGAAGGAGCCCCTTTTTTTCTTGTGACTCTTTTTAAATCCCAGAGGACAGCCTCTGGTTAGGTGGCCCATTGTGTGGTATCTGTGACAGCGGAAAGGGAGTTTTTCATAATCAATCACCTGCTCAAAAGTGTGTCCTTCTATGCTCAAAACAATTTTCCCAATCAGTCCTTCCTTGGGGCCAAATTGACCAGAATTCTCGCAGTGTTCCTAGATACTGATTCCAAGAAAGACATATCCGCTTCTAGGAATGTCCCCAAGTTGTTCCCAATAGCCCTTAAAACCTCCATGATCCAAAAGTGAGGTGGAAGTGCCAAAATATGAACCCAAACCGGGATATCATCCACCCTCTCTCTATTAGCATCAAAAATTGGATTCCATCGTTTGAAGAGAATAGGAGCAATACCGAATCCCCACTGACAAGCCAGGACCCATTCCAGTGTTGTTGCATTTTTGAAAGTCACCATAAACCAGCCTTTAGATAGTGTAATGACCTCAACATCCCTATCAGGGGCCGCCGACCAGCTAGTTTGAATCCATTCCGTAATATAATCCGCAGAGAAGTATTCCCTCTGGCCCTTCCCACCAAAATCAATTCATAGGTTGCCATCACATTATCGAAATGTAGATCAACCCCGAAAATCAAGTTCGGGCATTCAAAGCTCTCCTTAATCATTTTTCCTTTCTTTCTTTCGTTGCCCTTCTATCCATCAAATTTCACAGGAAATAAAGGCAAATCCTTAAACAATAAAGGTTAAGTCCTCTATCAATGCACAATGTAAATATTTTTGCAATAAGACCAAGCCTTCATCACTAGAAAATGTGGATTGTTGAGCGATAAGGACATGCTTGAACCTTTGTCTCTAGAATGTTGAATTCAAAGGTAAAAAAGATTTAGTCCTAGGCATTGTCATTGTCATTATATTATAAAGAAATCTCTTTATCTTTAAAATGAATATGAGCATGTAATAAATGAATATGAGCATAAAATATGTCAGCAATAATCCATGAGATATAAACCAATTACTTTGAATAAGTTTTAGTCCCCACTAAAACATTATGAAATTCACAATTCATTCTAATCTACTCCAATTATTATTAACTTTTTTTCTTTTTTTCCTCTTGTCACTAACTTTATATTCACTTAGATCATCTTGAGCCATTCCCTTCGAGAGAAGAAAATACAAAGCCTCCCAAATCTACAGTGTTTGCATTTCATTGAGTTCTAGCTAAAGCACTATCCACTTGGGTTTTTCTCGGTATATATATATGAGTTTTCTTGTATGTTAAATCGATATTGCCATATTAAACATATATGAACTACAGTTAGTGTCGCCTACTATTTTTGTTGAAAAAAATTGTTGGATGATATGCATTTAATAAATAATTGAAATATAAAATATAATGGGAAATGGGGAATTCAAAAACAAATAACACAACCAAAATACCATGTTTTTTATTACATTTCAAATATTATGGGTAAATACCATGGTTTACAAAATCTATGGGTGAATACCATGAGAAATATAATAAATTAAGATATTATGGATAAATATAATAAATTACAATACCATAGATAAATACGATGGTTTACAAAATCCATGATGAATACCATAGTTTACAAAATCTATGGGTAAATACCATGCATCACTCATGGTTTTAACAAACATTGATATAAAAATAATTAATAAATGTGGAAGTTATTTTCCACCTAGATCAATCAACCACTTAATTGATTGTTAATGGTTAATTGATTGTTAATGGTTAGTTTATCTTTCAATTGATTGCCTTCAAAAGCTCCAAAAATGTAATGAACCAACCTAACCTTAAGTTCTCACAAAAAATATAAGAAACCATGTATTTTTCAAACTAACTAATTACTTTGCTAGAAATATGAATTGGGATATGGATTCATAAGTATTGAAATTAAAAAACTTACCAAAAATTACCTAGATTGAACTTACAATTTAACTTATATGTTAGCATTATTAATTACAATCATTGACATTAATGTTATTGACAAACTATTCTTAATAATATGTATATTTGTTTAAAATGAAATAGAACTAATTTAAGAATTTTAATTATCAAAACATAGCATAATACTTAAGTTTTAATATTTATTAAATAATGACATTGAGGTGGAATCATTCTGTTACAAAATTTATAATGTTTGGTGAATTTTAGTATAGTGTGTTTTATTTTTATTTTTTTATTAAATTAGTTTTTACTCTTTATCAAAGCAATGTACAATAATAGAATGTTCTACATTACAATATTAACAAAACTATATTATACAATAATTAGTTTATATTAAGTATATTTGTTTATTAATTAAATCATTTTATTAGTTAATGTAATACAAGACAAAGTATAATTTCACATTTCATCAAAAACAACATTTGATAATGCTTAATAAATATTATCATACTATTTTTTTCACTTCTTGATTAATCCTTTAGTTACTCTTTTTCTAAGCACAACAAACATTAACTAATGTTTTTAATGTTTGTAATTAAATCATATAGGCTAGATCCATAGGGAAATGGCCAAAAAAACACAAAGACATGTCTTACATCCATGATGCATATTTTTCATCAACCAAGGTCGAAGAAAGTACCAATCATATACTGAAATCTTAAGAGAGAGACTCTAGTTTATGGCACTCCAATTGACTCCACATCTCTTGTAGCTAAAAAACAAACATATCTTATAAATACAATGTTTATCATTAATTAAAAAAAATTAATTGAGAGAATTCTCGACTTCCCTTTGAGAGAATGGCGTATAACTTGACTTCATACCAATAGAATAGAATTAATGATCATAATAACCTAGCCTATCAAATAATTAAAAGGCCTCACTATTCTATCCCACTAGCATGTTTCAAGGTGAAAGAGCCTTGTATCTAATAATTTCACTGACAACTGAAAATAAACCATGATAACACAAAATTCAAGAAAAAGGCCTCCAATAATAACGCGATCTTGCCAATTTGTGTCTAATGTCGTTGTTCTTCATTCTTAATTGTCAAACTTGCATAAGAGAGTAATAGTTCAACAATAGCATACTAAATCATACCATGTCACCATCTAAAATTTAATCCTGAATATATTTGTTGTTGTATAACTAAAACCCCATCAATTAAAGCCGCTAGGATTTAAATTATATATGTAAATATTTTCAGAGCATCTTAAAAACATTAAACTGAAATATATTCTTATGTGCACTTTCAATTGCATAAAATCTTAATATGTTATTCCTTGCACCACAAAATCCTACCAAAAAGAGATAATATTGGCTACATGTACATTGTAAATAAAAATTGTCTAATTTTGTCTCCCACTTATGTGTCATCCCGTAAAGGAATCAAAATAGCTTTCACCACACAATGCTACCTTCATAAAAAAATCTTTCACTACACAATGTTACTTTCATAATCTTTTGAGCCCATTACTTGTAGCTTCTCTATTTTTATGGCGCCCGCCTACATTCATCCATTAATATCAACCTCAAAACGAATGGGCTTATCAATACAATGTTTATCATTAATCAAGACAATTAATTGAGATTATTATCGACTTCCCCTTGAGAGAATGGCTTATATTAACTTGGGAGTCCTTTTCTTTGAAGAGATAACTTGACTTCATACCGATAGAATAGAACTAATGATCACAAAAACCTAGCCTATCAAAAAATTAAAAGGCCTCACTATTCAATCAGGTTAGCATGTTTCAAGGTGAAATATCCTCATATCTAATAATTTCACTGACAACTGGAAATAAAGGAAGATAACACGAAAGTCAAAAAAAGGCCTCCAATAATCACACAATATTGCCAGTTTGTGTCTAAATATGTTGTTCTATGTTCTTAATTGTCAAATTTGCACAAGAGAGTAATGGCTAAATAATGGAATATTAAATCATGCCATGTCACCATCTAAACTTTAATCTTGGATATATTTGTTGTTGTATAATTAAAATCCCATCAATTAAAGCAGCTAGGATTGAAATTATATATGTAAATATTTGTGGAGCATCTTAAAACCATTAAACTGAAATATACTCTTACTTGCACTTTTAAATGAATAAAACCTTAATATGTTAGCCCTTGCACCACAAAATCCTACCAAAAAGAGAGAATCTTGGCTACATGTACATTGTAAAGAACAATTGTCTAATTTTGTCTCCCACCTATGTGTCATCTAGCATCAAGAATCAAAATATATTTCACCACACAATGCTACCTTAATAAAAATATCTTTCACTGCACAATGCTACGTTCATAATGTTTTTAGCCCATTACTTGTAGCTTGTCTATTTTGATGGCGTTGACCTACATCCATCCATTAATATCAACCTCAAAACGAAAGGGCTTATCAATGTTTACAATTAACTAAGGTAATTTAATTGAGAGAATTCTCGACTTCCCCTTGAGAGAATGGTGTATATTAACTTGGGAGTCTTGTTCTTTGAAGAGAGAACTTGTCTTCATACCAATAGAATAGAATTAATGATCATAAAAACCTAGACTATCAAATAATTAAAATGCATGACTATTCAACCTTGTTAGCATGTTTCAAGGTGAAATATCCTCGTATCTAATAATTTTTCCGACAACTAAAATTAAATTACAATAACAATAAAGAAAAAAAGGCCCCCTATAATCGCATGATCTTGCCAATTTGTGTCTAATGTCGTTTTTATTTGTTCTCAATTGTCAAATGTGAACAACACAATAATGGCTCAATAATGGCATACTTAATCATACCATGTCACCATCTAAATTTTAATCATGGATATATTTGTTGTTGTAAAATTAAAACCCATCAATCAAGGCTGGTAGGATTGAAATTATATATGTAAATATTTGCATAACAACTTAGAACCATTAAACTGAAATATACTCTTACGTGCACTTTCAATTGCATAAAAACTTAATCTGTTAGTCCTTACACCACAAAATCCTACCAAAAAGAGATAATATTGGCAACATGTACATTGTAAAGAAAAATTTTCTAATTTCTCTCCCAACTATGTGTCATCCCACTTCAGGAATCAAAATATCTTTCACCACACAATGCTACCTTCATCAAAATATCTTTCACTACACAATGCTACCTTCATAATTTTTTGAGCCAATTACTTGTAGCTTGTCTAGTTTTATGGCACCCACCTACATCCATCCATTAATATCAAACTCAAAATGAAAGGGCTTATCAATACAATGTTTACCATTAATTAAGACAATTTAATTGAGAGAATTCTTGACCTCCCCTTGAGAGAATGGCTTATATTAACTTGGGAGTCATGTTCTTTGAAGAGAGAACTTGACTTCGTACCAATAGAATAGAATTGATGATCATAAAAACCTAGCCTATCAAAAAATTAAAAGGCCTCACTATTCAATCATGCTAGCATGTTTTAAGGTGAAAGAGTCTCGTATCTAATAATTTCATTGACAACTGGAAATAAAGCATGATAACACGAGACAAAAAAAGGCCTCCAATAATCACACGATCTTGCCAATTTGTGTCTAATGTCATTGTTCTTTGCTCTTAATTGTCAAATTTGCACAACAGAGTGATGGATCAATAATATAATACTAAATCATACCATGTCACCATCTAAAATTTAATCGTGGACCACAATTAATTTAATCTAGGACCATAGCCCGCAACGTCCCTTATAGTTACAAAGACAAAGGCTGCTAGAGAGATAGCAGTTCGTTACCCAATTCAAGATATATATCTACATGAGTGTGCCTCCGACAAAGGCAAAGGGTTGCATCTAACGCATTAGACCATTCGAAACCCATTTCTAGGTCAAGATTGATACCCCAAACACACATATTAGTATTGGTTCTTATATTATGCTTGTACCGTCATGTATCGATATGTATAAATAGTAAGTAGTGCTTATATGGAATTAGTAGTCATAACTCTATCATAAGCAATAAAGTTTGCCATGTTGTACAAGCAAAAAAACATCTAATATTCACAATGATGATCACTAGGTCCTATACTAACAATAGGAAGACACCAGCACCTCGCTGAACAACCGAGCTCGGGAATGAAGATAGAAAATCATGCAAATGTTTCCCAACGAGATTTCTTGTTGTCGGATTGCGAAAAAATTCAGAAACTTCACCAAAATACGAATTGAAAGAATTGGAAGCAACAACCGAGAATTTTGTTTCATCGAACAGAATTTCTAGCTCCGTCTACTGCGGCATCATTCAAAAAACTTCGGTGGCGATCAAGAAAATACAGCGCAACATATGGCATAAAGTCAGAATTCTCTAAAAGCTCCACCACTTCAACCTATTTTTCGTATTAGGGTTGTGTCTCCCATACACATTCATACCTCATTTTTTGTGTATACCAACAATGGATCTCTTACTGACTACCTTCACAGAAATTCACCCTTTTTGACCAGGAGACGCAGAGTGGAGATCGCTGATCGCTCTGGATGTGGTAGACGGGCTCGGCTATCTTCATAATTACATCATGTTGCCCTATGTATGTTGGAATATATATAATTCCTACTTTTCTTCTGTTTGTGATTCTCTCTATGTATAGAGTCCATTCCTATCTTATAGGTTAGTTCCTAGTTTAGTGTGAGGTTGAGATATTCTCTCAACTACATTATTGTGTGTCCAAGATAGATTTCTTATCTTGAGACTATCTCATGTATAAATGTGTGTAATCTCTTTGATTAATTAATATAGTTTGTAGACTGATATTTATCTTGGTATCAGAGCCCATAAGGCCTTTGGCCCTTTCCTAGGCATAGGAATATAAATCACTGTATTTTTATTGTTTTAATTTTGTTGTCCATCGAGAGTCGCGACGATTGTAAGCGATTTGCTCGATCGAAGCCAGATCTGAGCTGGAGTGTTGTTAATTGGGCGTGCGATGGCACTGGAATTCTCATTGCTCTTGAAACGGCGGAAGGTGTTGCTATAAGGTTTTTTTATTGTGCAATTTGTGTTAATGTTCCAAGATCACGGTTTCTCCCAGTGAAGGCAACTTCAGATTTACTGCTTGTACAGTCGAATCTTTACACTGTGGAGGAAATTTTTGTCATCCGAAACACTGCCATCCTTTGATGTTGTAGTTGATATCGGCTGCACAAGGGGAAATGATCCATGCCACTTTGTTTCTCGGAGATGGCATTGGCCCCGAGATCGCCGACTTTGTGAAATAGTTTTTTTTTAAAGCAGCTAGTGTACCAATAGAATGGAAGAACATGTTGTTGAAAGTCTGAATATCATAACTCGTCAGGATGCATGAAAGAGATAAAGATTTGTTGCATAAGAGATAAAATTGTTGCCAGGGGGAGAGGTGTATTGGAAAGGTAGCGTACCTAAGATATAGGCCATGTGCGACATCTATCAGTGCATTGTTATTTCTCAATGTTATTAAATAGACTAGATTGAGGGAGGATCTCCATGTTAGATCCCTGTGTACACCACCATTTCAAACAATGCAGCGTAATTGGTGTTAGACACCGAGGCAACGAGAATCATAAGTGCACAAATTGGTCATTATTTTTTATTTAAGCTTGATCTGTGACTGAGGAGCAGCTAGTGTGTGTAGCACGGTTGTTGTGATTTATTTTTGAGATTATTTTTTATTCGTGTGAGATATTCTTGCTGAAGAATTGATCGATTGCATTTGGAAAGTGTTGAGTTGTGTTGGAAGAGCTGCCTGAGGCTTGGATCAGAGAAGAAAATCGCAGTGGAGGTCCATTGCTGGTGCGGTGAGCTTAATCTGTGTGGTTGCGTGGATCTCCACAAGGATTTGTCCCATGGAATTGACCACCAGAGTCAGAGGTTGTGATCGTTGGAGTGCTGCCGGAACGCTGTTGAGAGTGAGGTGTTCCTGCGAAGTGGAAGAGCATTTTGTTCGCATCAGATTCAACCATTCTTGTGTATAGCATCACGCATCATGCCATTCATATTTCTATTATTATTTTTTTTGAATGCTAGTTGTTATGGAGGGGCCCTACGTTCTGAGGTGGAGTCTACCTCTCGTTCTAGTGTTAATCCTCGCCAGTTTTTTGTTCTTTGATTCCTATCATGTAAATCAGTTGTTATCATTTATTTCTCCATAATCTCAGACAAACTGGAATTATGGATTGCCTTCGCTTGGTCGTCCTTCCTCTAGATCAGTCCATGTCGGGCTGCAGGATCATGAATCCCAATATGCAGCAGCCTCACTCTTAATGGTTGAATCAGCTGCTGCAATTTCCAGTAACAAGAGCTCTGTCAACGAGGGAATTCAGAAGAAGCAAAAGAAGAAGATGTGTGGTATAAAAACGGTGGAAACCGGCCTGAGACACGCTCGAGCAGCCATAAGGAAAGCGATTCGGGAACAAAAACAGGAGCTGAGAGAGTCCCATGTTGAAATGTACCGAAATGCACATGCCTTTCATCGAAGCTATAGTGAAATGGAGAAGCGTTTCAAGATTTTTTTATATCGAGAAGGGGAGCTTCCTCTTGTACACGATGGCCCCTGTAGGAGTATCTATACGACGGAAGGTAGATTCATTCAGGAGATTGAACTGGGGAATCGGTTTGTGACATCGAATCCGGAGGATGCTCATGTTTATTTTCTACCCGAAAATAGACAAATTTATTTGTAGGAATGATTTACTACCAGATATGATGAAGACATAATAATGAAAATGGCATCAAAGGATAGTGATTGGAGGTACATCATAGATTGGAGGATGATCGAGTTTGTGTGTGCCTAGTGTGATGGAAACAGATCTGCATGTTCAATTGCGAGGAGATTAGCTTGACAATGGGTCTTAGTTGTTGCAGTATGTCAGCAAGCATGAGGATTCATTCTTGGAAGCAGTTACCAAGCCTTGATACTGTGAACAGGGGAAGTGGCATTATATTGCGATGCCAGTGGAATTGGATACTGAAACGAGAACTTTTGTATGTAAAATCGTTGAATTTTATGCATATTGACAGTGCATTTGTGGACGACGGAGGATCGGACCATGGAGTCTTGGATTCTTGTTTTTAGAGAGATAGTTTGTTACTGTTTATCTTCGTGTGGCTGTGAGTGCCTATGTATAGATCATCAGTGCTGGAATGCACTACATTGAGTCCAATTGAAAAGTCGTCAATCCGGTTCTTTATCAGTGGACCCCTTAGAGGTATCGTTGGAGAAAAATGGTTGCTGTTATGTTTGGGAAATAATCATCTTTGGGCAGAGATAGAGAAATTAAATCAGAAGAGTTTCTGCTTTTATTTAGTTTCTTGGAATCATGTTTAAAGTTATTGAGCCTTATTGAGCCTAGCTAACTCAACGTAGGTAAAGTTATTTTGTTAGAATTCACGACTCTAACAAATGACTGGTTAAGTATGGATTTCCAAGAATTTATTTGACAAAGACAAAGATGCCCAAGATGTAAGCAATGAAAGAGGAGGTAATGAAGCAGCAACAACTATTATAATGGACAACAAAGTAAATTTTTGTTTGAGTTAGTGTGGGTTTGTGGGATAGACTCCCAAGCATGTTATAAGCAAGTCTAGGAAAATTGTTGTAGTGGTCATGTTATGTACCTGGAAACTCCAAAAGTTGGAGTATGGAATGTATGCCTTGTTAAGGCATGTGTAAAGTTCGTGGTAATATCAAAACCACCTTGTAAGTACAGGTTTATGGTTAGCCGAAAACCATCTTTTGTCACTGTAAAGTGATGGTTTGTGGTGAACCAGAAACCACATATAGGAGCCTTCATGGCTACAGGAGCCTCCTGTAGCCTTCGTGGCTACAGGTGCCCCAGGTGCACACAAGAGCTGAAATGCTCACAGGAGCTTAAATGCTCATAGGAGTAGGTGGACTGCAGTAAACACCTCACTCACATGTCTCAGATATTGTTGTTTCTGAGCACAGGAGGGTCGACGCGTTTTTTCTATCTTACAATCGCATCGAAAGGCGCAATCGACGCGACTGTTAGGGATTGTTATTTGGACGTGTATATTTGGCTTAGAAAGGTGCTAATCTCTCTTTTTGGTAGTTCTGCACATGGGATTCGCCTGTTTTTGGTGGATCTGAGTCGTAGACAATATTTCTGGTTTTGCACATGGGATTTTCCCGTTTGTGGTGAATTTGAGTCGCAAACACTTTTTTTTTTTATACAGGTACATGTATGCAATGATAATGGTCGACAAAACCATGTATGTGAAGGACATCCTACGAGACCAGCAGGTGCAGCGGTTGGTACCGATGCATTTTGGTGGATGGTTGCTCTCTTATATGGACGTCGACATATCCTTTTTTTTCTTATGATTGACCACAACTAGACTTTGTGAATTGATATCATTACAAGTAGTCTTTCAGGGGGAGTTGGAATATGTAATTCCTACTTGTCTGTGGTTGTAATTTTGTATATAAGGAGTCTGTTCCTAGATCATAGAAGGTAGCTAGAACTATATATTTCTGAGTTTTTTTATGTTTGTAGAATAGACTCATGAATCTGGTAGAGTATGAGTCATAGTTTGTAATTAGAAGCAAATCTACATTATTTGTACATGTTGTAAGACCCAGAGAGGCATGCATACCCTTTTTTTATATGTTCCCTCTGTCAAAGAGTTTTAACACCCTGGAAGAGTGTGTCATGCGGGATGGATACACTTGGGTGGGTTGTATTGGTTTTAGACTCGATGAGGAGAAATTTCTTATCTAGGGGGAGTTAATCGAGAGGTTGGATGAACCATGTATATGAAGAACTTCCTAGTACACTGGCGGTTGCAGCGGTTGGGAACCCATGCATTTCGATAGATGGTTGTTTCTTTATATGGACATCGACAATGGTATGAACAAGATACAAAGTGTAATTACCAAATAGGAAAAGATATAAATTTTGCAGAAGGATATTGAGACAAGTAGTTATTAAGGGGGAGTGTTGGAATATAGATAATTCCTACTTGTCTTCTGTTTGTGATTCTCTCTATGTATAGAGTATGTTCCTATCTTATAGGTTAGTTCCTAGTTTAGTGTGAGGTTGAGATATTCTCTCAACTACATTATTGTGCATCCAAGATAGATTTCCTATCTTGAGACTATCTCATGTATAAATGTGTGTAATCTCTTTGATTAATTAATATAGTTTGCAGACTGATATTTTATCTATGTCCACAAGGACATCATGAGTAGTAATGTTCCATTCTTCTGCTTCGGGGTCATCATGTTGGAGCTTCTCTCAGATAAACCAATGTTTTTGTGCGATAGCCCGCTGGGACTGCCCACTTCAATAAATCCCAAACGCAAGTCAAGGCAATGGAAAGCATGATATGGGGACTTGGTTGAACTTGACTTATGCTTCAAATGAAGAAGTACATGCAATTTGTGTTGGAGTGGTTTTCATCTTGAAGTAGTTCTAGTTACCAGTTTCTCTTCCGATTAAAAAAAAAACATGCTTTAAAGTGTAATGCTTGTGGATTTGGAGGGATTTATTTATACTCATTTGAATAGATTTACAATAGAAAGTTCAAAGAATTAAATGTTTACCAAATAATACTAACTATATCTTAGCATTAAACCAACATCAAAGCTAAATGTGAAATTACTATCCTATGTTTAATAAAATCGTACAATAATACTAACTACATCTTAGCATTAAACCAACATCGAAGCTAAATGTGAAATTATTATCCTATGTTTAATAAAATCGTACAATTTTCCCGGCAATAAGAATAAGTCTTATCTGAGATTCCACAAAAAATCAAAGCAAGGTAATTCACAATTTAATAAAAATATCTCGAGCCACTGCCAAGTAAGTATCCACTACCCATATTTCCCTTTGAATATAGAGAAGAATAAGAACCACCACCACTCTGTAAACATTAAAAAATGTATATTTTTATGTTGTAAGGCATTTCTATTTGAAAACAACTCCCCTAATTGTCACTGTGTCCATGTTTGAGCCATTAGATCAAATGTTAAATGATTGAAATGTTTTAGGCCATTAGATCCACAAGTATATATATATATTATCATGTTAGTTTTTCTTTTTCTTTTTAATAGTTTAGATTGAATCTCTGTTTTGGAAAGTGTAATGCTATGGATTTGGAGGGATTTCTTTATACTCATTTGGATAGATTTACAATAGAGAGTTAAAAGCATTAAATGTTTACCAAAAAATACTAACTACATATTAGCATTAAACCAACATCGAAGCTAAATGTGAAATTATTATCCTATATTTAATAAAATCCTACAATTTTCTCGGCAACAAGAATAAGTCTTATCTGAGATTCCATGAAAAAACAAAGCAAGGTAATTCACAATTTACTAAAAAGATCCACAGTATCCACTACCCATATTTCCCCTTGAATATAGAGAAGAATAAGAACCACCACCAATCTTAAACATTAACAAATGTATATTTTTATGTTGTAAGGCATTCCTATTTGAAAATAACTCCCCTAGTTGCCACTGTGTCCATGTTTGAGCCATTGGATCAAATGTTAGACGATTAAAATGTTTTAGACCATTAGATTCACAAGTAAATAGTTACATATATTTTTTATAATGTTAGTTTTTTTTTTTTTCTTTTTAACAAGTTAAATTGAATTTAGATAATAAAATAAAATAATAATAAACTATAAAAACAGTCCATGGTATTCATCTGAAATATAGTTTATTTAATGGAGGAAATTAAGATTGCCTAGATCAATCTTAACTCTATATCTACCAAGAGCCAAGACGGATCAAATGTCTTTATATGCAAACCTCTTTTAGAGTGAAAAGGGAATTGATCCCTCTCATGAATAATATATATCTAAACTAACTGTTTAATAAAATTATTTTTAATTATTTATAATCATTATTCTTTTAAATGTTTACTTAATAAAACATATATAAATTTTCATACATCCAAATATACATAGTTTTTCTTGTTCTATGTTATTTTTGTTACAACTATTTTATTGTTCCAAAAATAATTGGTTCTTTTTGTTATATATTATTTATGTTACAACTATTTTATTATTCACGAGTGGTATTTCTTAATATATAACAAATTAAATTAATAATGAAATTTTTTAAAATATGTGATTTTTTTTTTAATTCCAAATTATTTCAGAGGACACGATTTATCTTGAGAAATAATGATGAATGTTCATCATTCTCATTTCTTAATTAACACTAAATTTAGCTTTAATTACTTAATTTTAATAGTTTGTAACTACATACATACTCTTTCAAATTTTTTCTGTTAATGAATATCAAATTTCTTTTGTTAAAAAAAAATATATATCTATATCTTTAATTACCTAATTGTGGCTAAAAAACTTACATGTTTTTTACTTTATAATCATAAACTAATTTCACATTATATGATGTCACACTTACTCAACTTTTTATTCTGAAATTTTAAACAAAGTTTTTCACTACATAATTTTAGCTTTTATAATTTTCTTATTTTTCAATTCCAAACAAAACTTACAAAAGAAAAAACCCACTCAATCCTTACTATAGATTATAGTTTTACAAAATTGACACTATGTGATTAACAAATGAGTAAGTTGAGACAACCCTAAAGGGTTTTTTGTACATGTTTTATCATAACATTTCCCTCCATCCAATATATATTGTAGAGTCTTCTAAAGAGAGAGTGTATTCTAGTTTATAACCTGATCCATAATCAAAGAAAATGGCTAGGGATTTCACAAGTTATTAGTTTGTAAAGAAAATGGCTAGGGATGTCACAAGTTATCATTCACACAGTGATTTATTGAATTTTTTAGCTGAAATGGATCCTATTAGATGCATGGTGGCGAGAGACACTAAAAAATTCAAAATAGATATTGAAGTTCTCAATTGAAATTGATCATATTAGATGCATGGTGGCTAAAGACACTAAAAAATGGTTTTTTGTACATGTTTTATCATAACATTTCCCTCCATCCAATATATATTGTAGAGTCTTCTTAAGAGAGAGTGTATTCTAGTTTATAACCTGATCCACAATCAAAAAAAATTGCTAGGGATTTCACAAGTGATTAGTTTGTAACATGATCCACAATCAAATAAAATGGCTAGGGATGTCACAAGTTTTTAGCTTAAATGGATCCTATTAGATGCATGGTAGCCACAGACACAAAAAATTCAAAATAGATATTGAAGTTCTCAGTTGAAATTGATCATATTAGATGCATGGTGGCCAGAGACACTAAAATGTTTAAAATTGATATCTGTTATGACATCCATATTGTCTAAAAACCATCCAAATTTCCCATCTTATACAACAATTTCTAACAATAACCACTCAATTTAGTCTCTAATTTTTTAAACCCCCACCCATGTTGGGGAGATCACATTGTAAAATCAAATGTTCTCGTGGTCTTTTTAAAGGGTTCATAAACAAAATAGACAATGAGAAAGTCAATATTGTGGTATAATAACTGATTTTTAAATCATTGTGACAAAAAAAATATCACATTAGTTCACAAAATATATCTAATGCTATAAGGATCCAAAGAGGTATCCACGGCCAGCTTGGAAAACCAAGCATGAAGATGCTTCTAATTTTTAATGAAGTAGTCTTCAAAAGTTCCTAGCTCTATTTTAATTACAAAAATGTATTGAAAACCAGCTGATAGTATTTACTTCAGTTTTTTTATTTGGACATGTTGCAAGCTGATATTTATTTCTATACAAGTTGTGCATCAAATTATTATGTAACGATTGTGCCAAGAATTTTTTAAATTATTTCTCTTTAGCTATATATTATTAGTTTAGAATGTTTTCAATCAAGAAGAGGCTTCATAGTTTAAGAACTATTTCTTAGATCTGAGCACGTGATACTATTAAAATTTATGAAACAAATTCATTTTTTACGTGTATGTTTAAATATGTGATTTTGGAAGTGATGATGGCTTCTTTAGACACTTGATTAGTATTGTGGAATAACTTTGATTATATCATTAAGGACTATGAGTAGTTCATGTAGTTCTATAACATATTTTCATATCCTTTGTATAAGCTATTGTATATACAGTTCTAACACATTTCCTCGAGACGTTACCTATATGGTGAGTAGTTCATGTAGCAATTGCATTACTTATAATAGATTTTTATATCCTCTGTATAAGCTATTGTATATACAATTCTAACACATTTCCCCAAGGTGTTACCTATATGGTGCTTGAGTGATGATGGCTTCTTTAGACACTTGACTAGTATTGTGGAAGAACTTCGTATATATCATTAAGGATTGTGAGTAATTCATGTAGCAGTTGCATTGTTTATGAAATATTTTTATATCATTTGGATAATTTGTTGTATATATAGTTATACTATGATATGGATACACATCCCCCCCGAGTGTTACCATATACGATTATTTTTTTTGATAAGTATATATACAATTTATACATATTATGTAGTAAGAAATTTTATTTAATAATAATAGACACTAAAAGGGGAAATGATCTTAATACACCCCTCTAGATATACAATGTCTCATGATATTCCTCTCATTTGGTGACACATGGAAATTCCAATACCAAAACTCTCACATTACCGCTCACATTATACAAAAGTCTATCTTGATAAGGTTTCCTACATATATTAGCCCAACATGCAAGTTCATCATTCTCATGTTATTCAATCCTAATTTTTTAATGCCTCCATAAACTTTTGCTTAATGTTTTGTACATTATTGTTTTCACTGACATCAACAGATTTGATGTAGTTATTTTTCCAACCACACCCATCAATAATTCCCTACTAGCACTTATGCCATATTGAGATTGATATTTTGCAATTTTTCTAGGGGTTGATGTCATATTTCTTTATACTAACTCATTTACCTTCACCTCTTTGGAATTTCTAATGCCTAATAATTGAACTATATTTCTTAGATATTTGTGCTTTCAAAATATATTTAAGAGTTAAGCTTGTGCTACCATAGATATACCTTGAAAAATAGTTTTGATCACCTAATTTACTTTATCTTGAACTGTTCATTCATGAATTATTGGCCTCATTTCTTCAATTTTAGTTGATTATATATTATCTAGAAAATTGTCATCAAAGGAAATTTCTTGTAACTTCTGATTAATGTCCATGTTTTTCTACGTGTGGTACAATCTTGTTGTAGGTAAGATGTTTTCCCTACATAAAAAATATATATATATTTTAATTTTTAATTTTAACTTGACAAGCACATTGAAAAAAGTTAAAATATTAAAAGGGTGACTTCATTTGTGTAGTCAATATTCTCATTGACAAGTTCCTCTACATCTCTCATTTCCTCATCATTTCCAGGTACATCCACATCTATTTCAAACTCTCTATTTTGAACCTATGCATCTCCTTCATGCCCTCTATTTTGTACCTCCACATTCCTTTAGGCTCTCTATTTTCCTTTGATGCTCTTCTGTTTTATAGTAGATCATCATTTTTATTCATTTAAAATAAATACATTTTATAATATATTGTTTCACTAGGTATATATATATATATATATATATATATATATATATATATATATATATATATATATATATATATATATATATATATATATATATATATATATATATATATATCTACAACTAAAATTTTGAACTAAAAATTCTATGTAGGTGCACGACATTTTATATTGATGCATCACACTATACTACATTTGGAGGTAAGGAACAGTAGTGCCCCTTCACTTAATGTGCCCTACTGTGTTAAATCTCTATGCAATTCACCAAATCCATTTAGCTCCAACTTAGCATTATTTTCCCCAAAAAAAAATATTATTATCATCAAATATATATGTTAAAAATATACAATTATAATTATATATAATTATAAAATAATATTTTTTAAAATTAATGTAGAAATTTGATTGTGAAAGTGGTCTTTTTTAATGATATAACTAGTAAATCTATTATCACTTTTTATTTTTTCAATGATTCATTTAATATTAACATTTTTATGTTGCCATGAGGAGATTTTTTATTTTTCATGTCAATTACCTTTTATAACTCTAGGAGGTTTTCATGTCAATTACCTTTTATAACTCAATTATATATTTAAAAATATGATTAGGTAAGAGAATTTTAGGATTATAATTTTTTTTTTGTCCAAGTTGACAATGTGAATGCTTATTTACCTAAAGTTGGCTCCCATGCTCCCATGTTCAATACCTCCCCATGGGGTTTGAAGATAATAGGTAATGGAAATCGAATGACATATAAAACAAATAATTTATGTGTCAAAAATCAATTCTATATATTATAGTAGTTATTGCTTGACTAATATTTCAATTTGGCTTTCAATTCTTTATTAATAAAGTTGTTTTACTTAGTAGGGAGTACAATAATTTTGTAATCAAATAATAGGATAAAACATATTCACAATATAATTTATTTGAATGAATAGATGTGTGTAAAATATTTTAATAAGAAACTAGATAGTAATTATAAAATATAAACTATAACCTAAATTTGTGAAAGACTAAACCAAGTTTGGAGTTAAGAAAATAAACCATAACATGAATAACAATATCTCCTTTCAAAAATGTCTCCATATTAAAATGAGATTCACTTTCCTGTATACCAAGACTATTTTTCTTCATATACAATTTCTCACAAGCATGCAATTGGCACTCGAATATGTAGATGAACTTGGAGTAAACTCTATTTCTATTAATAAACATTTTCTTTATTTACATATATGCTAGATAGATTGTACTTGAATGTGTTTAAAATATCTTATTTGAGTTACATGTTCATTTCATGCTTGTTTTGGAGGATTATTAATCACCAAAGGATTTTCACCCCAATTTCCTATTTCAATATCTATAAAAAAAAAAATTATGTATGTGAATAGATTATGTTGGTTTACATATATGTTTTCACCCACAATTGCATATTTCAATATCTATAACAAAATTTTCTAGTTGATGACTCTTATAATCAATATCTTTGAAACCTCCATGACCTGCTTCCATGGAAGAAAATTTTTCCTTTCATTCCTTCTCGATGGCTCCTTCTCTGCAACAACTTATTTCATTATGTTTGTTTACATATATGTTTTCACTTTCTGGTTGATAACTCTTATAATCAATATCTTTGAAACCTCCACGACCCGCTTCCATGTAAGAAAATTTTCCCTTTCATTCTTTCACGATAGCTCCTTATCTGCAACAACTTATTTCTTCTAGGCTACTCTTTCGTATGCTATTTCCTTACTGCATTTATTTTGCAACATATGGTGCAATTTCTAGTTAATAAGTACAGAAAACACAACATAAATAATAATAATAATAATAAATTCAACAGAAATCCAACAATAAGTCCCTATAATATAAATTTCAAAAGAGCTAGTTTAACATACATCAGCCCCACTCGACAAATAATCATCTCTACCCCCTAGAGAGCCTATACAATATCTAGGAACAAAAAATAAAATAAAAATCAATAACTAGCAAGGAATTCAAATGACAATAAGCTCTAATAATCCATACACAATGTTGGAACAAGTGGTGGCATTGTAAAAGCCTAACTGTATGTTTTCTTCCTCCATATCCCACACTAGATTGGTTTCCATCATATCAGACAATGAACCATATCCAACACGACCCTTCTAGCCTAGTTGGGAGCTTCTACCAAGTCTAAACATAACCAAAAAAATTTAGTATAAGAACAAAATTAGTGTGAAATAACGTTGTTGGTAATCCATAATAACTAGGATGTTCAAATTTATTCTCGCTTAGTGGATTCACCATAATCCCTATAGTGTGATGCACTACCACTAACACATTAGTCTAAGTGAGCCTTAGAATTCCTCAGAGTAGGTTTATCTGTATTAGAGACTATAATATAGCAAATTTATTCTCTTTCATATTTTCAAATATCTTATTTCATAGCAAATTTATTCTCTTTCGTATTTTCAAATATCTTATTTCCCTTGTTCATACATATTAAACATTTTAGTAAAATGTGAATATATAAAATTTGTTGGTTAATAATATCTAGTGAGGAATAAAATTTGGACATCTACTTATTTAGAAATTAATAATATCCATAGTAAAATTTAATACTAGCAATTGCACCACATGTTTCAAAGGAAACACCTTAAAGATGTAGCACAAGAAATAATAGCATAAATGAAATGTGCAACAACTTATTTGTTATTAATTGCATGTAAGATGCAATTTTTCATAATGGATGAGGCCTTTTGGCCAAAGTACTCAAGACCTTTATATGAGGAAATCTACATGTTTATTTTTTTATGCATGAAGGATGCACTTGGCTTTTATAACCGACATGGGCAGACTTATCACTATGACAGGTTGTACCTCATAAGAGACTACTAAGAAGCTTAAGTATGGTATGTCCACCTTCACCTCTCATTTAAACATAGAGCATAGAGTTATCTTAATTGTCAATTTTTATGGATAAGGGACATTTGGGCCTTATAACCCTTGGGGATGCTTAATTAATCTCAATTAGTAAATTATCTACAATCATATTGCCATAATTCCTCTTTGAATTACTCAGTCATAATAACAAGCATCATCAAGACCCAAAAGTAAGAAGAAAAAATCAACTCATAATCAGGGAATCTAGTGACAGGTTGTACCTCATAAGAGACTACTAAGAAGCTTAAGTATGTTATGTCCACCTTCACCTATCATTTGAACATAGAGCATAGAGTTATCTTAATTGTCAATTTTCATGGATAAGGGACATTTGGGCCTTTTAACCCTTGGGGATGCTTAATTAATCTCAATTAGTAAATTATCTACAATCATATTGCCATAATTCATCTTTGAATTACTCATTCATAATAGCAAGCATCATCAAGACCCAAAAGTAAGAAGAAAAATCAACTCATAATCAGGGAATCATAATTATTTAAGAATCATAATTCAAGACCTATGTGACTTTTAAAGATCATTTTTTCCCAGCAAACAAAAATCAACAATCAAATTTTGTAGTGAGAAGAATGGTTCCTTTCCTGGTGATAGTACATTTTGGTTTTGACAGTAATACACTTTGGTTTTGAAAGGAAATTATTTTGCTGATCTTTTAAATAATAGGTTCCTCTGTAAGACCATTTAGAAATACCTTTTTTTTTCAATTGATTGAAGGGTATTTTTTCCTCAATATGGTTATTGTGAACCCAATAATGATACATTGTTTTTCTCTCTATTCAATTGGTAATGGTGTACTTCCATAACATAAATCAAGATTTGATCACAAATTTTTCCACCGATTTAGCTAGTTTAAATAACATAAATCAAGATTTGACCTCAAATTTTTCCACTGGATTCCGACTAAAAAAGTTTAAATAACAAATCAATATTTGAGCTCAAACTTTTCCACTAGATTCAGGGAAAAAAATCCAACAAAACTAGTGGAATTAAAGACAATTCCTAAATTATAAAAAATAATTAATATTTGAAATATGATAATTTTTTTATATTAATAAAATTAATTATAATAAAAAAGTATTTAAAATAATAATTAGATAATGGAAAGGAAAATATATTTACTAATTAAAATTTTCAATGTATATATTTATCTTTTAATATTTAAAGTAATTTTTATAATAACATATTTTATTTTATTTTTATTTTATATTTATAATTATAGTGAGTTAAAAAATTACTTAATGAAGTTATTTGAATTATAATTTTTACCATTTACATCAATCTAAAAGTCATGAATATTGTAGAAGATAAAAAAATAATTAATATTATAAAAAATCCACATCTTCCAATAGTATCATGTTTTATTTAATCAAAATGTTATTTGAATTATAATTTTTACTATTTACATCAATCCAAAAGTCATCAATATTGTAGAAATTATAAAAAATAAAATTACACACAACATTATTTAAAAACAAACCAATTAACTCTAATTTTTTCTTTTTTCAAATTTAAAATTATTAATAATATATTTAAATTAAAATAGAAAAAATATTAAATAAAAATATATCTCCCATAATTCCAAAGTGGCAAAAATTTTGAACCTACTACATACTATGGCCAAAGATGAGACATATAACTGCTCGAAACTTCCATTGTTCATTAAGTAGACTCATAAGAATCAGCCTGTATCAGCGAATTTAAATTTCAATAGTGCTATAATAAAATTGAAGAGCCATTTGGACATCTAATAATCAGTTGGCCAAATAAATACTGTTGCATCAACCAGTAGCCATAAGGCTACACCGAGCCACAGATGAAGGGTCTAAATACAGGGATAGGTTTATATGTTATTTGCAGCACAATTCTCATTTATTGTGGGAATATGGTGGAGGAGCAAATAATAGAAATAATAAAGAAAAAGTAGGAAAGGATTGGAATGAAATTTGATGGTATATCTCACAGGGCATGAAATTTGATTGGAATGAAATTTTTCTTTTTTTCTGTGTATGGCTATGAATACAAATTTCAAGAATTTTGTCTTTTCTTCTTTTTCAATATTTTTATAAATATGTTTTATTATTATTACTATTTTTTTGTGGTTGTAGTTGTTTTTATAGTTTATCATCAAAAAATTGTTCAGCAAGCAACTTAAAGTGTTAATTTTTTCTTAATTATTAATTATTAATATGACAGCTTAAAAATCTTCAATAGCTCTAACATTTCATTAAATGATGTAAACCAATAATGACAACTAGAGAAGTAACTTTCAAAAAAAAATAACTTTATAATAAAAAGAGAGTGAAAATTCATGTTTAATAATATTGTTATATTGTAAGTATTAAGTTTTCATTACATTAATGATATAACTTTAAAAACAATCATATTTATTATGAAAATAAATTTGAAAAGAGAAATTACATTTTCAAATTAAATTATAACAATTTAGATTTAACTAAAATTTATATTATAAAAAGTACAATTCCATTTAATTAACTATCACATACACCATCAATACCAAGGTCCAATAAACTCACAATTACTTATCACAAATTTCTCAAAATTCAATATCAAATTTCAGTTATCATATTAAGTTTCAAAAAAATGTAATCTCCAAGCTTTTACATACAATAATGTGGCTGTATGTGGCTATATGCAAAATACTCCTATACTACTATAAATTTAGCAATCTTGAAATAAAATATACTAATATTTTATTAAACAAATTCTAAATGAAATATACTACTATCAATAATAAAAAAATGAAAGTAATATTGAAATGAAATATAATAATGGAAATGAAATGAAAAATTACCCATAACAACTAATATGCAACTTAACATTAAAACAATGAAAAAAATCAATCCAGATATACTATATTCGTGCATACAACTAGTTATATTATCAAATTTAGATAAAAATAACAATGAAAAAATCAATCCAGATATATTATATTCGTGCAGACAACTAGTTATATTATTGAATTTAGAGAAAAATAACATGAGTAGGATAAACCATCTATAGAGTTTTGTAAAGATGTTCAATGAAATTGTCAATATAAAAACTTTATTATCAATTGCATTATCAATTTAAACAAGTATTAAAAACCCAATCTAAAAATGTCCACATAATTAAAAAATAAATCAAATTGATATATATCCGATAAACAAAACATATAACAAAAACCATAGCTCTGTGGTATAGTAATATTGATGCACAGATACAATATGGTAAGCATATGGCATATATCTACGGGATATTATTCCAATTAGAAATACACCACATCCCTCGCAACATAACTCAGAATTTAAAAAATAAGGCAACATAACTCAGAATTTAAAAATAAGACCTCGAGCCACTGCTAAGTGGATATCCACTAGCCATACCGCTACTCGAATATCGAGATGAATAAGAACCCTCACCACCAATCTGTAAATATTAACAAAATGTAAGTATTTTAAAAAACTCAACTAGAATAATAAAAATAAACAAAGTAAGCTTCTGCTATGTAACATTAAGAAGGTGCTGTTTTAACATACATTGGCCCCACTCGCCAAATAATCATTTCGATAGCTGGAATATGTTCCACCAGCTCCACTGCCCCTGAGAGAACCTATATAGTAGATCCAAACCAAAAATCAATTATTGGAAAGGAATTCAAAAGATTGTAAGCACTTTATTATCAATACATAATGATGATGTAATAAATGGTGGATTTATAAAATCCTTACTGTATGTAAGACTTCCTGCAGAGCCCACACTAGATTGGTGTCTAACATTTAAGCCATACGAGTCCTGCCCGTGACCACTACCGTATCCTAACTGGGAGCCTCTCCCAAGTCTGAACAGAAAAAAAGTATGCAGTGTCACCACAAAATTAGCATGATATATCACCCCCTTGGTAATCCATAATAACTAAGATGTCCAAATAGATTACTGAATTCACCATAATCCCCATACCGTGATGCACTAGCACTGATACCTAAGCGAGACCTCGAGTTCCTCGTCGCGGGTAGTGCATATCTAGGTGTTTCTTCCTAGAAATGAAAGAGATATATATTTCAGTGAAATACCTTACAAAAACATTATAACGTAGATACAATAACATCACGGAAAATATGAATAACAAACCAGTGCAGAATATGGACGTTTTGATCCAGAAATATTATCATAATCACGACCACGGCTATCTCGATAAGGTTTATCCATGCGTCTACCATAACTTTCTTCTGGATATGGAGGTCTACGTGACGCAGTCCGAGACACTTCTTGAGGAGGTACATTGTCTGAATAGCTACTATACCAGCGACTTGCATAACCATCTCTATAACTATCCAGTCTTCCATAATCCTCCCTTGAGTTACTCTGATATGCTGGTGCTAAACAAATTTATGCCAGATAACACAGACATTTATGCCCATCAACAACACAAAACAATCAAATAATCATAATCAAACCTTTCCATTAATGAAATTTTTGATTGTTCGCACTTGAAATATTGATTATTAAATCACTATTTTATAGAATTTCGTTACCTGGCGCGCGCCTATCTCGCACCCTTTCAAATGGTGGCGCGTGCCTACTTGGAAGTCTCTCTGATACATGTGGATATGAACTTGGTTGCAGATAACGCTTTTCTCCACCACCTCCAATTTGATCTCCTCGACCGATGAAACGGCCACCACGAGCTCCAAACCTCCGAGGTGGTTCAAAACGGGTGGGCGCACGAACCCATGGAGCCTTGCCACCCGGCCCAATCTTATAACCCCCGCGACGACCATTTTTCCATAATCTTCCTTTTTGACGAGGCTTTGATAATCTGGCCGTCACCTTCACCTGCAAGATGGTCACAATTTAGCAAAAGAAAACAACATAACGTTCTTTAAAAAAACAAGAGAATCCGATAAGCATACCTTATTATCACCTTCTCCTAGCCCAATGTTATTAACTCCATCTATACATGCTACAGCCTCATCATGGGTTGAAAAAGTAACAAATCCAAAGTCCAATCTCCTTGCAGAAGGCATGTTGCGTCCCAACTCGATTTTATCGATATCACCATATTTCTTAAATTGCTCTCTGACGCGATCCTCATCCCAGGAAGGTTGTAACCCATCAACAAATACGGTCTTAACCTGCAATAGTGCAGTAGAAAACAGGGATTCAAAACACTTTAACCACGAAAATTTTAATATTGGTAATAGGAGCTTGTTACTTATGAAACCAGAATTCAATTCAGCAAAATACTGACAGAATCTTGAAGAGATAAAGTTCTTAATTTTCATTTTAGTATAAGAGAATTACAAAATTCAACTCATTATCAATATTATCAAACCAGTTTCGAAGATCAAAATGCACGCACCTGTGCCATAACTTCCTCATCCGGCTCAACGAATGTCTCTGCAAATGACACTTTCGCAGTTTTATCTGTACCCAAGACAACATCTGGCTTTTGCAGCCTTTTGTATGCATTCATGGCATCTGAACGGGCTGAAAACTCCAGAAAGGCAAAGCCACGATTCATTCCGTCATTATGAGGATCTTCGACTAGAATGAGATCTTCAATATTATCAATACCAAAGCTTTTTAACTTTTCATTTACCTGAAAAACCAAAACTAATGTCAATTATAAAAATGTTCCAGAATACACATTATAATATTTATTTCAATCAAGTAAAACTAATAATAAATTGAAGCATGAAAACTTACAGCTTTCTTTGTCCATGTCTTGCATATATTACCCAAGAAAAGTGTGTCACTGTCCTGGCTAGGTGATACGCCACAAACTTTACCTTTAACCTATAACACAAATAGAGTATAAATGTTACATACTTGAACAAGTTAAAGCAAAGGTAAGGATCACATTGCACATAAATTCTTGTCAAAGGGTGAATCAAAGAATCACCTGTGGATTCTTGAGTTCTGTGCAAGCACGTTTAGCTTGATCAACCGCTGCATAACGTATAAAGGCAAATCCCTTGTTTTTCTGTGTTTGGCGATTCATCATAAGTCTAATTTCAACAACTTCGCCAACCTCACTAAATACTTTTCTCAGATCTTCTTCTTCAGCATCCTTGTCAAGGCCACCAACAAATACTTCAAATTCCTTTCGCTTGCGCCTTTCTTTGACAACTTCGTGTTGTTCCTCCTCTTCTTCACCTTCATCACCTGCATGTTCTCCTTCGTCCAAACGATCTTCGAATACTTCTTTCTCATCTTCCTGTGCTTCGACACCATCCTGCTCCACATCCATTGCTGCTGCGTCATCCACTTCTTCCTCTTCCGGTTCAGATTGTGACACATTCTCATATAGCTCAAGTCTCTCCTCTGCATCATGCAGATTTAAAAAAAATACAACAATTTCAATGCAAGAAAACAAAATGATTCATAAGTCTTGAATGTTTAGAACAACGTTTATAACAATTGGACAATACACTTTAAGCAACATGGTAAACGAATAATTAAGAATGTGATTTATACAATATCAGCGAATATAATCAAATGATCAGTATGGGTATCAGTAGCACCCCTACATTATCCAAGTTATTGATCTAACATACATTGCAAACAGCCACTTTAGGTAATATTTAATAATGTAAAATCTTACAAACTTTAACCTAACGTTCACATGCAAAACCACAATACCCTTCTGAACAATAGGCTGCAATTTAATGGCAGCAACAAAAGAAATCACAAAAAAATAACACAAATCCAAAAGAAAAACGCAAAAATTTAGACTCTACCGTTCAAGAAAGGTTCCCTCAAATCGTACCTTCCTTAGCCGCTGATTCACTCACAGGGGCTGGCTCCTCTGTAGCAGCGGCGTCTTTTAACTTCCCATCTTCTATACTTCTCTCCTCCTTGGGAACCTTGGGAACCTTGTCCTGTAAAGGTGTGGTCTGTTCTAGCATCTCGACATTTTGAGCATTTTCAGGCTCGGGCTTGATCGTGTCCTCTAAAGGTGTGGACTGTTCTACCATCTCAACATTTTTAACAATTTCAAGCTTGGGCTTCGGTAGTGGAGTATTTTTGGTACTCTGAACAGTCTTGCTCGGGCTCTTTGCCGCGGCCTTCTTACAAGCTGCTGTTCTGGCGGACTTCTTCACTGCTCGGGGAGGCATGTCTGCTCTAAAACTAAAACTGCCGAAACCTTCAAAGAAGGAATAGAAATGAGTGCCGAAACATTCAAAAAAGAATAGAATCCATAGAAAATCTAAAGATTGACATAATCATAACGGAAATATTCACTAACTTATACCTCTTCCTCTCTAGTCCTCTTATCGAGGTGGAACAAAATCAAAATCTGGTAATGACAATGTCCAAAGACAAATAAATTTGTGAGCAAAACCTTTGATGCCCGAACCAACCAGTGTTGTGTTTGGTATCAATATTCGTCCAGAAATGAGAGAGATCAATTGTGAATTTCCAAATTTAGCAATCCTTTTATATATGAAAAAGACGGGAGTCGATCAAAAACCTAAACCAATTAAAATACCCGAAGCCCCCACCGACTCTCTCACTATACTTGGACTTATATGGCATTAAAATGGGCTTGCATACAATAAATGCAAGCCACGCATATGGTCATGGATTAGTTTTGCACTCTTGTTCTCCCTCAACTTTGTTGTGAAAGAAAGATGATGAGATTTAGTGAACATTTTGGATGGTTAATTAGAGTAAAAGATTATTTGGGGTATGGAGTTTCATATTAAGAGATTTCTGTAGTAGTAAGAAGATGTGTGATATATGTTTAACTTATATTAATGGGGTTATTGGTTTGTATTTGATTTAGATTTAGATTTAGAGGGGAGTGTTTTAAAAGTTGAGGATTTTATTCATTAGTAGTTGATTAAATTGATTAAATTGGATGAATGATTTGGAGAGTTAATGAATCAAAAGTTTAATTTTACTATGTTTAACTTATATTTAATAAGTTAATGGTTTGTATTTTACTTAGATTTAGAGGGTGAGTGTCTTAAAAGTTGAGGATTTTATTGATTAGTATGGATTAAATTGATTAAATTGGATGAATAACTTGGAGAGTTAATGAATTAAAAGTTTAATTTTAGTAGGTAAAAGAAATAAATGAAATAATGGATTAACCATGTACTTATTTTTTATAAAAATAATAAAATTTCATTTCATATAAAATATAGGAATTGCAAATTTAAAAAAAAAATTAATCTAAATGGGTATAACAATTTTACTTCTTTACCATTAATTTATTTAAATGAATTAATTTTTATTATGAACATATTTTTTATTTTTTTAAGCTGTAATAATTTGTCGTGAATAATGTATAATTATTATTCGTCCTAAGAGGTAGTTTGATTGGTGATCGACATTTTAGGTTTGAAGTTTGAAATTCTAGGTTTAAATCCCCCTTATTTACCATGCGGGTTTGAGTGTGGGTGCATGTGGGTTCACCTGGTTATAGTGGCAACAGTTGGAATCGACATTGTGTCATGCTAGAACAAGCTTGACATTGTGTCATGTGACAACAAGCTCAGTCAAGTTACAGGTCAAATTCCCCTTGATTTACCATGTGGGTCGTGAATGGGGGTGCATGTGGGTTCACTTGGAAGTTATAGTGTGGGTGCATGTGGGTTCACCTGGAGGTTACAGTGGTAGTGGTTGGAATCGACCTCATGTCACGCAAGTACAAGCTCTGTCTAGTTTCCAATTTCTCTATATACAAAAAAAAGAACGTAAATATTCTATTCAATATAGTATTGTTAAAGTCATTCTTTTTTGGGGGGATGTTTGCTCTAAATTATACATACAAGGAATCCACATTGTAATGATTTGACTGTTAAAGTCTATGGAGGTGTACATACTTTACCCCCTTATAAAATTGAACATTTGACCTCTTAAGAGGAAACACATGCTCTTAACCATTATACTCACTCAAATTGCACAATAATGATAATCTAATTTTATGGTTGCAGTCAAGCTAGAGACCAAATTCATGTATGAGACAAGATACCCACCTCTACTTAATAATTTAGCGATTAAAGTTTGCATAGATGTACAGTGTAATGTATATCTTAAATTGTTTTAATTTTTATATTATATAATATATCTTAAATTATGGTCATATTATTCTATCTTAAGTTATGTTATTGTTGTGTACTTATAGGTAATCACTTATCATAGTGAAATTCACAATAATATTCATAAAATGTGAAGTCATTGTTTTTCACTAGTATATTGTTCTTTGTTGTTATCATGTAAATGGAAACTATGAATTACAATATTTTTGTGATTAAATTCAAACCGATTCCTTAAATAATTCCTTTATATTTGATGGATGTGACATCATGATCTTTTTTTGTGTAAACTAGATGGAAATATTTATATTACGAAAAAAAAAACGATTTTACATTGATAGCAATCATGTCCCAAAAAACTGTGTAGGAACTTATAAACTAACAGACTAACCATAACTTGTTCACATTTTTCCACATTTAACCAAGAAGGAATACAAGATACTCTTAATAACATATTAACTAATTTTTCCATTGAAATTTCCGTGCAATGGATATGTTGGACTTGACAAAATAAAACCATGTGCACATATAGTCTAATACACTGTAGAAGTCGCCATGACTGCATAGTATAAATAAAAAAAACATAGACCTGTTAGGTCTCTGTAATTTATTAGCAAGATTGGGAGAGTCCAATCACAGAGTTAACATCATTTCAACCAACTTTGGAATTCTAGGATCTAGCCCTCCTGAATCCGGAGAGGGATCTCTCCAATATGTACAAAGATGGATATTGTCTTTGAAAAGCTTAAGGTAATGATATTAGGCTAGTTATGAAGGCCAAGGGTTTTGTTTTGTTTTGGATGGTTGAGCATGAAATGTTACTTGAGGGAAAGTCCTAAGTGCAAAAAGTTTCAAAAGTGAGAAGTTGCAAGCAAATAGAACAGTTTTGGCAGATAGATAGATATAACGCTGGTTTTTAGTCCATTGGGCTATGGAGTCATATCCGGGCTTTAATTGAACAACAACATCAAGTATGATCCAAGGGGAAAGTTATCTATACCACAAGATTATTGAGATTAAAATGATGAAATGGAAACATTAAAATGTTGGAGGGGTGGAAACTGATAATAATTTCTCAGAGGATTTATAATCAGTCCAAACAAGAAAAGCCTTTTAAGTAACTGTTTTAAAACCAACCAAGGACAGGGCTAACCATAGACTTCTTGGGCAAGTTCTTATTAAAGCATCTTAATTGACAAACAATCCAGTAATCCACATAACTACCTTCAGAAAGTATGAAAACACATAAGAAAAACATAGTGTAACTTAAGATCAGATAAAGTACTTTTAAACCTAGTCTGCTTTCAGTCAACACCAAGGGAAACTTTCAGAATCTTCCTTTGGAGAAAAGAATCTAGGAATCAGGGCAAACCATATCTTCTCTAGTCTAACTTTAATAGCAAATAATGGAAATAACATTCGAGAACAATGTTTGAGCAAACAGAAGGATGAGGGAACGCCAACATTCCTAACTGTTTAAACTGTATTGAATCATTCTTAAATAAACAAATCTGAAGAAAACATTAAGATAAAGATTTCTCAGCCAGAGAAGGTTACTGCTATACAGAAAATCCTAACCCTGTTTAAACTGTTCTTTACAGAGGGGAAATGAACAATATGGCATACATAGAAGGAAAACAATTAACAAAGAAAGGAAGCACTTCACCAAAGTGGATAAAGACCAGGATCCCAAGAAACAAGCCTTTATATTGATGTCAAACCGCTTACAGTCTTTCAATTCCAATGTTTCAGTTCAGCAATCATCTTCACTATTCAACCTAACCACTCTAGCACAAACAGAGCTTCAAGGGCCAGTGAACACTATGTACAAATAGAAGTCTCGAGCTCAAGTGTATTTCAAAGTTCTGCAACCAACCATTTCTAATCTTCTGTAGAAGTACTTATAGGAAGATGAGGAGGTGAGATTTTAACAAAATATCTCAAGGACAGTTAATGCAGAGTGAACACTTCTCGGCCCTTTGAGAGGCTCGAGGGAAAAATTTACAGGTGGATCACTACATTAATTGTTTCACAATAAATATCAAAGCTCGGTGGAAGCTTTGTTTGACTTTGAGGCTCTGTGCATGTTTTGGAGTAACTCTGCAGATATTTATTCATTGGTTTCCTTGCAGAAGTAACTCCCTGGCTGTGCTGGAGGCGGATATTTGATTTTCTTCAATAACTCAGCCTTTGGTTTGAATGGTTTGAGGCAACAGGTGGCCTTTACGGTAGCTGAGGAATTAATTCGCCTTTAGTTGAAATGGTGGAAGCCTTTCTGTCTGTTTAAACGCTTATGATTTTTCTTTAACTGTGTTTAATTTGGGGATTAGGCTTTTGATAGTCAATCTTAGCCGTAATCCCTAAATTTGTCTTCAATCTTCTGCTCTGCTGCGCTCTGTTCTTCAACACTAATACTCTTTCAACTGTGTTTTTAATAAAACAGTGTCTTGTCGATGTGCAGGGCCGCGCTGGGCTTGTATGGCATCAACGCCTATGAAGCGTTGATGAAACGTATCTTCAAACCCTCTATATCTCTTTCCCTTTGATAAACGAAAGACCAGAGGATCGTCACCCTCGGCTTTTATTTTCCTTTGTTATAATGGAAAAAGCATTGGGACCTGCAAAACACAAACAATTTTAAGAAAACTCGCGATTTTTGGGGAAAACGTCTGGCATAAGGAGGAGCGTATCCATCGATGAAAACATCCAACTGGTGGAGATTTACATATGAGATTCCAGGCGAAAAGGAGAGCTGGAGATGAACAAGTCGGAGTGATTTTGGAACGTCCGATCTGGACACGTGGACGGTCCAGATTCAATCGGAGGATCGCAATCGGGGGTAGAGAGAAAATGCACCGATTTGAAACATGTGATGCGATTTAGCGCAGACCGTCGATCTAAGATTCAGATCAATGGTGGGAAATGAATCGGGGTAGTCGCAATCGGAGGGATGAGGAAAAGAGTGCGATTTAAACAAAAAACTCCAATGCGATCACAATCTGAGGGGAGGCACTGTTTGTAGCCATTGGATCCGAGGATTAGATCAACTATGGGGGCTAACCTGAGAACAAAGAATCGGGGAAAATAGATGCATGCGATGGAAAAACTTCGAAGCGATTAAGCGTTGTCCGTCGATCTGTAGATCAGATCGACGGTGGAGAGTGAATCGGGGGATGGCCGATCGGTGGGTGCAAACAAGTGTATGCGATGGAAATCCCCGATGCGATGGGGCGCTGGCCGTTTGATCGGCTTACAATCAACGGTGGAGATTAGTTTTTAGAACAAACCGGCAGAAACCCTTATAATATATCAAAACCCCAAGTTTTTTAATATAAATGAAGGTTTAATGGATTGGGGCGGAAATAAAATATATACAAAGGATAGGCGCCCGCCTGCGGGGCCTTCGGATATATGGAACGCAAAGGGCCTTGGGCTTAGTACATCAAAGGCCAATCGCAATCAGAATCGTGAGCCTGGTCTTTCTGATCAACCCATTGTGAATTCTTTGATCGCGATTGCACGATCGGTCTTTTTAATCTAACCATTTTTATTAAACACGTGACTTTGGCTCATTAAATAAAAACTTAAAAGAGGGTTTTTGTAATTTACAAAGGAAAAATGGCTCAACAATGAAATATTCGTTTGCTAACGAGGGCGGGCCTGTGGTTATATGAAAATAAATATGATCGGGGGTCTATAAGCAAGGCTAATCACAATCGAAATCGAGGAGTATGTTAATTTGCGTCTTGATTCTTCTCCTGACATGATTAGTGGGTTAACGTATTAATATGGGTTCCAAGACTCCAAAGCGAGGTAAAGGCGTGGTTTAGGCTTAGCCCAAGGGCTTAGGTCCATAGCAATGAAACTTTGTTTTTTATGAAAATTTCAAATAAATGGATTTGTAATTTTTTTGAAAGATACCAAAAAGAAGTTTTAAACCATGTCAGGAGGATTTTCATGAATGGAAGGAGAAACTTATGAAAATTAGGGAAATAATATGGAGAAAAGGGGGAGTAAATGAAGGTTAGTTATGAGTGGGAGAAAAGGGGAAAATGATGGTTTCTTTAGCAGTTTCTTACAGGCAGGAAATCAGCAGAATTAATAGGGAAAGTGATGAAGATTTTGGACAAAGGCATGAGGCCTACAAGGAGTCTTCGAGAGCCAACAAATTTTAGTAATGAAAAATTGTTCCTTGAAGGCTCAAAACAGATTTAGCCACCTTTTGGTATATCAAAATATTATAGGTGGCTAACAGTGGCTCCACTTGGGGATGGTGCCTTCTTGAAAGCATCAAGAATTCAGACTTGACTTCTGGGAGGCTGACTAGTTGCCTCATCCATTGGGCTGTCCTTCTGTGATTGAATGATCTTCTCTAAAAACATATTTGGCAGCCATGAAAGCAATGGACCTTTATCAACAAGCTTGCTACCTACCCAATCCTACGATCTAGCATTTTTTCTTCATCAGAGTGCACTTGGATTGGCAAACTCTATTCACAACATTTTATTCTTTTGAAAGCAGGAAATCTAATCTATTTCTAATCCTTATTTCTCCCTGAACTCAGATTAAACAGTTGAGCTCAGATATTTTTCTACCTAGTCTACTGTTTGTTGGGATTAAACAGTCCAACAAACTTTCATTCTCTAAATTCTAGAACAGAAATTTAAAAATAGTCAAGTCAAGATTGAGCTGTTCGACTTGCTATGATCTATGGCATAAAAACAAACTGCTCATAGATTATTATTTGCAGAAAATTAAATCAAAATGGAAGGCTTAAGATCTGAAAGTTTCTCATTATGGCCTTCTTTTCTTTACAGCTCTGTTTTTAATTTTGTTTTGAGTTGTCTCTTTCTTGATATCTGATTCAGATTTTGGGAAAATTAGAACCAGTTTTTCTCTTTTATGACTCAGAAAAATAAAACAGTTTTGAGTCATCTCTCTTTGGAGACTTTGGTTCAGATTTTGAACATTTTTGAACCTTTAATTTCTATCCTAATCTATCTACTGATAAGCCAAGATTAAACAGTTTGGCAAATCAAATTCACTACCCTATCAGCAGAAAATTGAAAGCTAATTAGTCAAGATTAAACATTTTGACTAACTAGAAGTGTGTTTTGTAGGAGTGGCATTTTAAGCTTGCACACTTTCAGATTTATTTCTCTTTTTGGCATGGGGCTGTGCCTTTCTTGTTCTTCATTTCTGCCCTCTTTTCTTTCTTTCTTTGTTTTTGTATTTTTTGATTTTTCATAACTTTGAATGCAATGGTGGATGAAATATTCATAATGAAAAAGAAAAAAGAAGGCTTAAAAACATATCATGAATCAAGAGAAGTAATGCTTGAGCATCCTGCCATTGACAGGACCCCCAAACAAAACTGCTCCATCCAGCTCTTGTAAGAAGAATGCATTGTTTCCAGCAACTGAATGAATAGAGTAAGGGCCAAGCCATAGATTGTCAAATTTACCATGTTTTCCCTTGTCTTCTCTCTTTGAGTCCCACTTTAAAACTTTGTCCCCAATCTTGAAATTGTTGGCCTTTGTTCTTCTGTCAAAAAGCTTCTTAATGCTGTCCTGTTTCTGCAATGTTTTGTTGTACACTTCCTCTCTGATTTGCTGAAGATGAATGGTCTGATTTATTCTTCTGATCATGTCATTATCTTCAGTCTGAAATTCTTGGATAAACTTCATAACTGGTACACCAAGGCTATTAGGAAAGATTGCATCTGTACCATACACGAGCTGAAAAGGTGACATACCAATAGATTTCTTCAAAGTTAATCTGTCAGCCCAAAGTGCATGGATCGGCTTTGTGTGCCAAGACTTCTTGTTGTCCTCCAACAGTTTCTTTATTATGTTCACTAAGCTTTTGTTGGAAGACTCTGCAAGTCCATTACCTTGAGGGTAATAGGCTGTGGAGTGTCCCAACGTTATCTGATATTTGCGACAGAATTCCACCATTTTCTTTGATCCAAATGCTGCTGCATTATCTGTGATGATCTTGGTAGGGCAGCCAAATCTGGAAAGGATATTGGTTTCTATGAACTTTATAATCACTGAATCATTGGCTTGCCTACAAGGAATGGCTTCTATCCACTTAGTGAAATAGTATATGGCAGTAAGGATCCATCTATGCTGGGCAGAAGATGAGGGATGGATTTCACCTATGAAGTCAAGTCCCCATTGTTGAAAAGGAGCTTCAACAGTGATTGGATGCAGAGGAAGGGGTAATAATTTTCTCTTGCCCTCAAACAATTGGCATTTATGGCAAGTAGTTGTCATTTTGTGAACATCGGGAAAAAGGGTGGGCCAATAGAAACCAGCCCTCAAAATTTTGTTGGCTGTTGACTTCCAGTACAAATGGCCTCCACACTCTCCTTCATGAAATTCCTGCTTAACCTTCTCTGCATCAAACTGAGGCAAACATTTAAGCAATATACCACTAGCATTTTTCCGATAAAGACACCTATCTACAATGCAATAGTTTACTGCTTTCAGTTTTAAGAACCTTGCCTTTGTTTTCGATAAACCAGGAGGTGTATTTAAATTAAGCAAAACATAAACGATATCGGCATACCAAGGAGAATTCATAAAATGGTTTTCAATAATGGGAGTTGAGAATTCTTCTTGGCTGTCCAAAGCATTAATCATATTAATATCAAGAACTTCAAAATTGGATTCAGCCATTAATCTAGATAGACCTTGGCCTTTGATGAGTTTAGTGGGTTTTATCTCTAAATCATATTCGAGAATAACAACAATCCACTTACCTCTCTTACCATCTGGGTCCTGTGTTAGAATGTCTTTAACCATCGAATTAGGGACAAAGGCAATGATGTGTGAGTGAAGGATGTATACTCTGAAGTCTTTCAATGCTTTAACCAAAGCAAAAGCTTGCTTTTACATAATATTATACTTCAAAGGGGCATCCCTCAATGCCTTGCTAAAGAATGCAATAGGCTGCTCTTGTCCTTGTGGATTTTTCTGTAAAAGGACAGCAGCAATGGTATGTTCTGATGCAAACGAGAAGATATAAAAATCTTTTGAAAAATCGGGGCTTATGAGAACCGGTGTTTTGGTTAATGCTTGTTTCACCAGCTCAAAGGATGTCTTTGCTTCCAAGGTCCATTTTATCCCTTGCTCCTTCTTCAACATGTTTGTGATATTTCTAAGGAGCTGTGCCAAGTTAGGGATGAACCTTCTCAAAAAGTTAATCTTTCCAATGAAAGACTGCAACTCTTTGATATTTCGAGGATGAGAGATTTGCAATATAGCCTCAATCCTCTTTGGATCTATCTTTATACCTTCTTCTGAAATAATGTGTCTAAGAAGCTTACCTTCTTGGAGACCAAATAGTGTCTTCTTAGGGTTTAAAGATATTCCAAACCTTTTGCACTTATCGAAAACTTTTCTCAAATGTTCTAAATGTTCTTCATCTGTTTTTGAAAACACGGTGACATCATCTAGATAGATAATGATGAAGAAGCCCAATTCTTCCGAGAATGCTATGTCCATGGCTCTCTGAAAGGTTGCTCCAGCGTTCATTAGACCAAAAGGCATCTTCACATACATGAAAGTGCCCCATGGAGTAGTGAAAGTTGTCTTTAATTGATCAACAGGGTGAACTAAAATCTGATTATACCCTGAATAGCCATCAAGCAACGAAATCCTTTTAGACCCCACCACCCTTTGTAAAATGTGATCCATTTTTGGTAAAGGGTAGTTGTATTTTAACGAAGCTTTGTTTAAGTCTCTAAAGTCTATACAAAGCCTGATTTCTCCAGTCTTCTTCCGAACGGACACCAGATTAGATACCCACTCAGAATATCTAATAGGGACAATAATGCCAGCATCATACATTTTCATGATCTCCTTCTGAACCAATGGCAACTGGACAGGGTTTATTCTGCGCAGTTTCTGTTTAAATGGTTTTTGGTTTTCTTTAAGAGGGATTTTGTGCTGTATTATTTCAGTTTCATGGGATTTGAGATCTTCGTAACTCCAAGCAAAAACATCAGAAAATTCTTTGAACAGCTCTATGTATTTGAGTTTAATGTGAGCTGGCAAAGTTTTGGACAGTTTGATCATTTTCGGTTTTTCCTCACTGCCTATATTGCACTCCTCTACTTCAGTCTCTACAGGTTCCAGTTTTGGTTTATTGGCCACTTCGTTAAAATCGAACAACTCCTCTAAAGGCGTTAGACCACTCGGCAAATTTTCATCTTTAGAATGCAGAGTTTGTAATTCTTCCGTTTCTAACTCTGCACTTAATTCTGTTTTGTTCCTAAGTTCGCTAGACAATAGGTTAATATTGGCAGGTTGAGGAGACGATTCTTCTTCACCAAGAAAGTTTTCTTCACTGCAGTCTGCATCATAATCTGAATCTGAACTGTGCAGTTCGAACTCATTTCTGAATTGCATGAAGTCTTCTATTTGTTTGTCATTGTCAAACACTTGCCAATATTTTTCGTTACCAGGCACTGCCGGTCTAAATTTTATCGGAGTTGTGTTGTCTCTAGTCTCATATGGCGTTAGACATGTTCTGGCCGCAAAAGCTAAATTGTGGGCCATAATGTTCTTTTTCCTTGGGATGAAACTCAGGTTTGACTCCTCAAATGTTGTCAACAGATCCATGACATCATTCCGATAGGCTCTAAGTCTGGGATGATTCGCATTATACTCCCCATTGACTTGCCTAATGATTAACTCGGAATCCCCGTACACATTAATTCTTCTGGCTCCTAATTTCTTCAAGAGATGCAAGCCTAAGAGAAGGGATTCATATTCTGCTATGTTGTTGGAACACTGAAAGTTTAATTTGCATGAGATGCATTATGTGTGGTTGTTTTCAGTGTTAATGATCCAAACCCCTGCACCAGCATTATTTCTAGTGCATGACCCATAAAAATACATACTCCATAAAGGACTGTCTTCGGTTTCGTCTGTTTGGCGATTGTCCTTTTTAACTATGGTGCCTTCTGACTGTTCATGATTAGCAGCACCCAATTGAATTTGTTTTGACTCCTCAAATTCTTCAATAGATTGAGGGATGATGCCAGAAATTTTAGGGGTATTTTCTGGGTTGTTAAGTCCTAAAAACAATGGACTCATAACCGGTAAATCAAGACCTATGCTTTGTTTACTAATGTTTTCACATGTGGCAAACTGTTTGGACACTTCCGCGTTATTATACTCTTCTTCCCTGTCGGCCTTTAATTCTGTTAAAGTGACTTTCTCACTAGGAGTTTCATTGTTAAACATGATAAAAGAATCAAGGCTTGTATTGACAGAATATATAGGAGAGTTTCGTGGTCTGTCTTGACTTGTAACCGTGTATTGCATATGAGACTCCCTGTAAAGTCTTCTGGTCTGATTGAAAACCGGGATGGTCGCATATGTCATGTCCATCTGCATAGTCCCCTGTAACTTAGCTCCCCAGGATCTTGATAATAGCATTCCATGCTTTGGGGGGACATCAGCCACAACAATGTCCATGAGTAAACATTTGGCTGGAATCTGGGCTAGGTTAACACAGAGGTCTTTGATCAATCCTAGACATTTTACTCTATTTGAGTCAAAGGAGTATAGGTCTTTGTAGGGTCTGGTAATTTCTAAACCAAGGCTCTCCATCACAGCTTTAGGCATTAAAATATGAGAAGCCCCGGAATCATGCATAGCGTTGTGTAGAATTTTGTCATGAATGTTCAAACTCACATAAAAGGGAGGAACTGGTCCTTCTTGAAACTTCCCTTCAATCTTAGGGCCAAAAATCAACTCGAGTAGGTCGTCACTAAGATTAACTGTATCTCCATTTTCCTCTATATTTAAAGCCTTCAAAATTTGGTTCCTATATACATGTTGGGCAGCTAACTCAGTTAATGGAACAGAGATTTTGATCTTTAAGATTTCCTGTTCAGGCTGAAAGGGGTTTGATTCTTCGAAGCACTTGTTTCAACCTTATTAGCTGTCACTCTATCAACAATTACAGCTTGCTGATTTGTTTTACTTGACACAACTGTTGTAGAAGGAGTACTAGCTGAAGTGTTAGTACTGCTGATGTCTTCACTCTGTTTTTCAGAATTTTGAGTGTTTTTCTCCTTATCCTTATCAGAATTAACATCCACTGTTTTGTCTTTTTGTTTGGCTGTTTTGGGTTTGGCTGCGGTGCTGCTTTGAGAGGATTTGTCGGAGGTTTTGGTGTTGGGGGCTTGTTGACTGGTCTTGCTTCTAAGGTCATATTCTCTTTGAGGTTCTATGATGACATTTTCCATGTCCTGATAATAATTTTCATTATCATCTCTTTTGTCGTCGTAAGGTGTGTAAAGACCTTGTTTATTATCATAATGAACCTCAAAGTCATCATCCTCTTCCCCAAACATGTTGATATCCTCTTCCTCTGTTATGTCTTCTGTTTCTTCAACCTCACTTACATAGTTTTGATGAAAGGGAGGGGTGATCTTTTGATCATCATCCCTGGGTCTGTTTGGAGGTTGGTTCCTTCTAACATTCTGATTCTGGTTCCTATTTTGAGGAGCAGTTTGATTTTGATTTTCTTGTGCTCTCTTAATTATGCTCATCTCTTTCATTATTTCTTCCATCATTCTCTCCATCTTTGAGCTTGAAGTGGAAGGGGTGGATTCCTCTCTAAAAGATACTCTCTTCTCGCTCTTCATTCTTGCTCTTTTCTCCATCAAGTTTACTTCCACAGAAAGAGCACCCCTTTGCATGTCTTCAAGAGTTGCAAAAACTCTTTCTCTAAGTGAATATGTCATGTCTGGATCAAACCCTTCAGGAAATTTGTTTAAAGCTGAGCCCGGAGGAGGTTTTAGTTCAGGGGAAAGTGCATTATAGACGTTGTTAAATCTGGTACAATAAGATTATACACTTTCCCCAGGGTCCCTATGGAGATTGTTATAGTCAGCAAGGACTTGGAGAGGATTCTTTCTCACTTCCCATTTGTTTAAGAATGTTTGATGGAAGGCTTGGAGATCGTTAATACTATGGGGGGTTAAACCTTTAAACCATTTTCTTGCTTCTCCCCCCAAACTTTGAGCAAATAGTCTCAACTTGACAGAATCATCATCAATTTCGTTTCTGTCAAAGTAGTCATTCATCTTGCCCACATGTTGAGATCCTGTTATAGTATTACTAGCATCATATAATGGAATTTTGGACTGATAGTCCTGTGGAAGATTGCCTAATGGTACAGGAAGGACTAAGGGAGCATACCATGTTGCCATGGTAGGAGGTGGAGGTGGATTTACAGAAGGGAAAGTGGGCTGAGGTGAAGTGGTTTGAACAGTGGATGTAGGGTGAGTAGAAGTGGATGTAGGGTGAGTAGAAGTGGATGGACCAGGAGTAGACTGTTGAGATGATCTTGGATGGGAGACACCTAAATTGTGAAGGAAATGTAAATCAAGAGGTGTTGTTTCCCTGCTACCAGGATGTTCACTTGTTTCAGGAGATGAAAGTGAAGATTCAGAGTCTAACTGGATTATATCATCAAATGACCTAGTCCTAAATGGGTTCACTAAGTCAGCTTGTGGTTGTTGCAGAGCTGAAAGATTTTCAGGGACTGAATTAGCTCTCAAGGGTGATCTGAAAACAGTTAATAATTTAACCTTAGGAGACTTCCAAAGGATACTTTCTAGATTATCAACTATCTCGGGTGGGTTAGGGTCTGGGTGGGCTCTAGTGTGAATCTTTTTAGAAGCCACTATGTTATGTTGTTTAGACCTAAAACAAGAAAAGTTCAACCAGATATGACAATCTTGGAGAGGTTAACCAATCTGTTTTTACAATTTTAAATCCCACAGTCCTCTAACTGAGTTTGAATGATTTTATAATGATAAGGGTTCTTCCCAGTGGAGTCTTAAGGTCTGCTAGGATTGTGGAGTCGCCAAGTGGAAATTTTTAGCCCCTTTCAGAGGTAAAAGGTCTTATGGTCCACCACCATGTTTATTTAATTCCAATCTGAAACATTTTTAGGTTTTTCTAAGTCATTTTTCAGTTTTGTGGTTGTTAGGAATATCCTAACTTTGTTTCAAAACTTAGCTAAGGTTGCGAGACAAAGGCAGTCTACTCTTATGGCTAAGCCAGCTGATTTTTCAAGGTTTAGATGAAGTCTTAAGAGAAACCTAGGGTTTACCTAGTTTGTCACTGATTCAAAACAAGTTCCATCATGATTACCTATAATAGGCAGTGCTTGAAAAGGCTGCTTTTTACTCTAGTTAATAAAGCAAATGCTCTATGAACCAAATCTCTGACGTCGTATGATTATCTTTAAATGAAAATGATTCTGGGTTCGATGTCCCCAGTGGAGTCGCCAGAAATGTTAGGTCTCTGTAATTTATTAGCAAGATTGGGAGAGTCCAATCACAGAGTTAATATCATTTCAACCAACTTTGGGATTCTAAGATCTAGCCCTCCTGAATCCGGAGAGGGATCTCTCCAATATGTACAAAGATGGATATTGTCTTTGAAAAGCTTAAGGTAATGATATTAGGCTAGTTATGAAGGCCAAGGGTTTTGTTTTGTTTTGTTTTGGATGGTTGAGCATGAAATGTTACTTGAGGGGAAAGTCTTAAGTGCAAAAAGTTTCAAAAGTGAGAAGTTGCAAGAAAATAGAACAGTTTTGGCAGATAGATAGATATAACGCTGGTTTTTAGTCCATTGGGCTATGGAGTCATATCTGGGCTTTAATTGAACAACAACATCAAGTGTGATCCAAGGGAAAAGTCATCTATACCACAAGATTATTGAGATTTTAATGATGAAATGGAAACATTAAAATGTTGGAGGGGTGGAAACTGATAATAATTTCTCAGAGGATTTATAGTCAGTCCAAACAAGAAAAGCCTCTTAAGTAATTGTTTTAAAACCAACCAAGGACAGGGCTAACCATAGACTTCTTGGGCAAGTTCTTATTAAAGCAGCTTAATTGACAAACAATCCGGTAATCCACATAATTACCTTCAGAAAGTATGAAAACACATAAGAAAAACAGAGTGTAACTTAAGATCAGATAAAGTACTTTTAAACCTAGTCTGCTTTCAGTCAACACCAAGGGAAACTTTCAGAATCTGCCTTTGGAGAAAAGAATCTAGGAATCAGGGAAAACCATATCTTCTCTAGTCTAACTTTAATAGAAAATAATGGAAATAACATTCGAGAACAATGTTTGAGCAAACAGAAGGACGAGGGAACGCCAACATTCCTAACTGTTTAAATTGTATTGAATCATTCTTAAATAAACAAATCTGAAGAAAACATTAAGATAAATATTTCTCAGCCAGAGAAGGTTACTGCTATACAGAAAATCCTAACCCTGTTTAAACTCTTCTTTACAGAGGGAAAATGAACAATATGGCATACATAAAAGGAAAACGATTAACAAAGAAAGAAGCACTTCACCGGTGATAAAGACCAGGATCCCAAGAAACAACTTTTATATTGATGTCAAACCAGTTACAATCTTCAAGTCCAATGTTTCAGTTCAGCAATCATCTTCACTATTCAACCTAACTACTCTAGCACAAACAGAGCTTCAAGGGCCAGTGAACACTATGTACAAATAGAAGTCTCAAGCTCAAGTGTATTTCAAAGTTCTGCAACCAACAGTTTCTCATCTTCTGTAGAAGTACTTATAGGAAGATGAGGAGGTGAGATTTTAACAAAATATCTCAAGGACAGTTAATGCAGAGTGAAGACTTCTCGGCCCTTTGAGAGGCTCGAGAGAAAAATTTACAGGTGGATCACTACATTAATTGTTTCGCAATAAATATCAAAGCTCGGTGGAAGCTTTGTTTGACTTTGAGGCTCTGTGCATGTTTTGGAGTAACTCTGCAGATATTTATTCATTGGTTTCCTTGCAGAAGTAACTCCCTGGCTGTGCTAGAGGTGGATATCTGATTTTCTTCAATAACTCAGCCTTTGGTTTGAATGGTTTGAGGCAACAGGTGGCCTTTACGGTAGCCGAGGAATTAATTCGCCTTTAGTTGAAACGGTGGAAGCCTTTTTGTCTGTTTAAACGCTTATGATTTTTCTTTAACTGTGTTTAATTTGGGGATTAGGCTTTTGATAGTCAATCTTAGCCGTAATCCCTAAATTTGTCTTCAATCTTCTGCTCTGCTACACTCTGTTCTTCAACACTGATACTCTTTCAACTGTGTTTTTAATAAAACAGTGTCTTGTCGATGTGCAGGGCCGCGCTGGGCTCGTATGGCATCAACGCCTATGAAGCGTTGATGAAACATGTCTTCAAACCCTCTATATCTCTTTCCCTTTGATAAACAAAAGACCAGAGGATCGTCACCCTCGGCTTTTATTTTCCTTTGTTATAATGGAAAAAGCATTGGGACCTGCAAAACACAAACAATTTTTTAAGAAATCCTACATTTTTGGGGAAAAACTGCTTCAGAAGGCGGGGGAGGAGCGTATCCATCAGATGAAAACATCCAACGGTGGGAGATTTGTGTAGACGAGGCGAAAAGGAGAGCGGGGAGATGAACAAGTCGGAGTGATTTTGGACCGTCCGATCTGGACACGTGGACGGTCCAGATTCAATCGGAGGATCGCAATCGGGGGTAGCGAGCAAATGCACCGATTTGAAACATGCGATGCGATTTAGCGCTGTCCGTCGATCTGCAGATCAGATCAACGGCAGAGAGCGAATCGGGGGATGGCCGATCAGCGGGTGCAAACAAGTGTATGCGATGGAAAACCCCGATGCGATTGGGCGCTGGCCGTTTGATCGGCTTACGATCAACGGTGGAGATTAGTTTTTAGAACGAACCGGCAGAAACCCTGATAATATATCAAAACCCCAAGTTTTTAATATAAACGAAGGTTTAATGGATCAGGGTGGAAATAAAATATATACAAAGGATAGGCGCCCACCTGCGGGGCCTTCGGATATATGGAACGCAAAGGGCCCAGGGCTTAGTACATCAAAGGCCAATCGCAATCGGAATCGCGGGCCTGGTCTTTCCGATCAACCCATTGTGAATTCTCCGATCGCGATTGCGCGATCGGTCTTTTTAATCTAACCATTTTATATTTAACATGTGACTTTGGCTCATTAAATCAAAACTTTAGAAAAGAGGGTTTTTGTAATTTACAAAGGAAAAATGGGTCGGAAATGAAATATTCACAAGGTTTAAGCGCCGAGGGCTGGCTCAGGGTTATATGAAAATAATATGATCGGGGGTCTTAAGCAGCAAGGCTAATCGCAATCGAAACTTTTGGAGTATGGCAAAGACTTGCGTCTTTGATTCTTTCCGATGCGATTAGCACCTTAACGTATTAGCAAGTGGTTCCAGACCCAAAGCGTATGGTGGGGAAGTGGTTTAGGGCTTAGCCCAAGGGGCTTAGGTCCATAGCAATGAAACTTTGTTTTTTATGAAAAATTTCAAGGTTTTAAATGGATTTGGGGGTTTCGGCACAGCTCAAAAAAAGAAGTTTTAAACCATCTCAGGAGGATTTTCATGAATGGAAGGAGAAACTTATGAAAAGTAGGGAAATAACATGGAGAAAAAGGGGGAGTAAATGAAGGTTAGTTATGAGTGGGAGAAATGGGAAAAATGATGGTTTCTTCAGCAGTTTCTTACAGGAAATCAGCAGAATTAATAGGGAAAGTGATGAAGATTTTGGACAGAGGCATGAGGCCTACAAGGAGTCTTCAAGAGCCAACAATTTTTAGTGATAAAATTTGTTCCTTGGAGGCTCAAAAAAGATCTTAGCCACCTTTTGGTATAACAAAATATTATAGGTGGCTAACAGTTGGAGCTTGGTGATTTGAAGATGGGAGTCTTCATCTAGGGTTGGAGCCCTGATCTATTATTGTACTTGATTTATTGTAAAGAGGTTTGGGGTCCTAGTCATTTTTTATTAATACAATTTTTATTCTATCATTGTTCATTTTGTGTTCTAAATAAGTGATCTTAACTGATAAAAATAACAATTGAAAACAAATATTAACTCACCCACTCTCAGTATTTCCAACATAATGTCCCCTATTGTGACTTATCTGTACTTAGGAAATATGAATGATACAAAATTACACTAAAATAAATAAGGAATATGAATGATACAAAATTACACTAAAATAAATAAAATTATATTTATATGCGACTTATTGTACTTCGAGAATCCCAAAGGATACAAAATTATATAGTTAAAATAAATAAAAATTATATCTATATAAATTTTTGAACTAAGACAAAAATGTGATTTAAATTTATTTAACATTTTAAGATTACGGTACAAATGTCCGACGCGCGGGCCCTGGGCATTGCTCTGGCTCCACGCGCTCTTTTAAGTTCATACCATGTGTGATTTGGGTAATTACTATGTTGGCACAAGGGAATATTCGACCATATTCACAGTTAAATCTATAGATAGGCTCGGGAAGCAGTCCATTGTGGAACGTCGAGCAATGAATTTTGGTAAGCAGGGTATGAGGGTCTGCAACCATGGTGGCTCCCCGAGGTTTCGACCTTGGTTGAGAGGCATTGTGGAGGTTCGGGGTGCTGAGGTGCAGTTGCGAGTCGATCGATTGCTTTGTCCCCGGGACCTGGAAACGCAAACAAGCACAACTCTAACTTGGGTCAAAATCTTGGTCCAACACTCACTATCGCTCAGTAAAATTATCTCCCCAGGCTTGTGCATCTCTGAGAGGGGTAAGCATTGTCGATTTTTTCATTTTTTTTGCATGGTTGCATGACCCAAATTTTGTCTACCTGGTGCTTTGAATATGCGAGCGTATAGCCTCTCTGTGGTTTCACTTACGTGCCACCACGTGTGAGGAGGACTTCAGGGTGACTGGGGAGAATTTTGGGTGTTTCTCCTTGTTCAATTGTGTTTGGTTTGTTTGTGGTGGAGGGAGTTTAGGGTGGTGGTTTTGGTGGTGTCTGCTCGGTCGTTCGGCTTGGTCAGAGAATTATTGATCTTGCTTTGGTAGTCGGGCGACGTTTGAGCCAGTGCAGTCCCCCCCCCCCCCCCAAGGGTGGTTTAGTATATATGGTAATTGTGGTGGTTTTTACTAGTGTTCTATTGTTGTCCCTTCGGGGGCTTGTCTTTGTTATTTGGTTGATTCGGTTCGTACGGTACCATTATCCATGCCCCGTCAGTAAGGTTGGCCTTGCCACGGGGGTGGGAAGCAAATTCAGGGAAGGTGTCCCGAGGCGGGCCTTAGCACGTCTTCAGCTAACTCGGGTAGCTAAGATTCTGAGGACACCGAGACCCTTTCTCTAGCTCATTTGCCTGGTCATGTGGTTGCTCTGGTCACCATGGAATCTCTTGATGAGAAGCTTCGTCATATTCAAATAAATAAGGATATCCTCATGAATCACATGTATGAAGACAGGAATGAGATTATGGCCTACTTCAATGACATTTAGTATAGCCATAATGAAATTTTGGAGGAGCTGGACAACCTATGACGCCATCATCAACGCACGAACGACCACCTTCGCAGTTTGAAGGCGAGGGTGGAACATATGTACTTCCACATGCATGATCGAGCCGACTTCTTTCTTGCTCCTCTTGTACTTCCACCGCACCCCACCCCCTGCCCCTTGATATGAAGCTATCAAATATTGCTTCCTTTTAGTTTTTTCTAGCTATGTTAAGGCTAGAAATCCTTCCAAAAATAATGTATGTAAGTTTTCTTTTTTGGTTTTTTCCAGCCCGCTAGCTCAAAAATTTTGGCTGGAATGAGACTGGGGGTTGTTGAGCTGATCTTTGTAAGTTGTATTTTGTTGAAAATATAATGAAATCATTTTTGAACGAAAATAAAAGAATTAATAAATTTATAAAGACTATATATATATATATATATATATATATATATATATATATATATATATATATATATAGGAATAAATAAAATATTGATATAAATAATAGATAAGTGCGATTATCCTTTAGTGTTATTGTCTTTTACCTCATGATTAGTGAGTTGTACTCTTAAGTAAAAGTTTAAAAAGTTTGAATTTACAATTGACATGGTTAAATCTACTTTTTGTTAAAGTTCTCTCAAAATGGTAGGAAAATTTGTGATTTTTGCATTTATGATAGAGATATTATTAAGTCTTATTGTATTTAATTTAGTTTGGTCATGTTGTGACCTTTTTGTTAAAATGTAGTGGGTATCGTGATAGGTTCATTATCCAAAAACATTTTTGTTTTAGAGGAGATTGCCATTAATTGAGAGAGTAAAGGTGGCTCCTACTTCTATTTGGAAATATATTTCCAAGGTGTATCATGAGGTTCTTCTTGTGATGACAATGGGCAGGCCAAAAAGAAAACTAGACGCTAAAATGTAGTGCAGAAAATTCTGGTTGTAGGCGCTACAAAATGATTTCATAGTGTTCTTTTAAAAACTTGTAGGTGCTACGAAATGATTTCGTAGCTCTCCCAAAAACTTTGTTTTCAACCTTTAGAGAAGGTGAAGAAACTCACCCTCTGCAAAGTCGAATCTCCATGGTCTAACTCATCTCCCAACTCAAGGAACGTTCTCCTCCCACCTCTCCTCGTCAATGATTACACGCTCGCTCAACTAATGGTCCACATTCCAATCAAAAGGGAGTTCCGTTGCTTGCAAAAACATAGAGGCACTGCGAAATAGTTTGAAGGTTCACCGTAGGTGGAATGCGTACAATTAATCATAAATCCAAGTAAATTTTGATAACATGAGACATTTCACAAATGGTCTCAATAATTATTTTGAAACTTAATTAAATGCACGCATAGTTTGATTGGAAATTGGAGAATAACAACATAAATTTTATTAATACACATAGATGCAAGACTTCCTTATAACTCACTTCGAACTTTCATACTTGGAACAGGAGAAGAGCTCCTCCTCCTCCCATTCGATGCCTCTTTTATTTCCTAACTTCATCAGATGGTTGGCTTCCCCTTCCCTCCCAAACGAGGGAAGTCGAATAGACAACTAAGCGAGGTGGAAAATAACTCTTAAACTCTAACTCTTCAACTTATTCAGGAATACTCCAATTCCTATATCTAAATTAAATATTTAGAATTCTAACAAAAACAACAAAATCAAATTTTCAACTGAACATGTGGCCAGTCAACCACATTGCAAAGCTCTGCTCCATTTCTTCATCTTGAGCTTGGTCTAATGCTCCTGCATTAGATTCCCTAGGTAGGAAAAACTCATGAATTCTTGCTCATAAGGTCCTCTACAGAACAACCTGCCTTCTGTAGAGCTACAACAGTCATCCATGTAGAATCATCCATCGAGTGGTCCTTCCACTTCACCAAAAGCTCCAGATACTCTTTTCCCCTGATGTGATTTGCAACTCTAGTGTCAAAGATTCTATCAGCCCCTGGACCCTCTGTCATAGGAATTTTCTTCATCCAACTATGTTCACTGACGTCTCCACTTCTCTCATTTGCTATAGATGCACCTTCATCACTAGCTTGATATGCATACAAATAAGCCACATTGAAAATAGGTGAGATACCTATGCCCACATGTGACTATTTATTTGTGTAGCTTGGGAGGTACTCCAAGCCCTAGGGTTTAGGGTTTTCGAGGGAAAAGCACCAAAAGGGTCACTTGTGGGCTTGGAACCCAAGTATGTGGTTTTGCACCCATCGATGTTTGGGCCAAAACCATGATGATATTTTGACATGTGATGGATGAGGATGATAGTGCTCGGTGAGGAAATTCCAGCGCAATGAGAATCATCTGATTTCGAGTTGTCATTGAGGAGAAATGATTTTTTGAAGTAGGCAAGTAATTATTGGTTTTCAAGTCATGTAGGCGTGATGTAAAAATAAGCCAATATATGTGTCTCTTCATCTATTCATTGGAGCCCATTTATTGGCTATAATAAAGGGTGATTTGATGTGTTATAAGGCATCCATTGAGCACATTTCCTCCAAGAAAAGAGCTCTGAAATTGGAAGCCTATCCGCAGCAAGGAGTGGTCTTAGATAGCGTGGGATAAATCTACTATAGGAGGCCGAGGAGCAAGTCTGCTATAGAAGGTCAAGGATCGGAGGCAGTGTGTATTGTTTAAGGGTCAAACAAAGGTTGGAACCTTGTTGTTTCAAGTGCGGAAGAGGTGGGTAGCTAGGACGAGTGCAGGTAAAGTGTTATGATGTTGTCATATGACTATTTAGGCACATTTTGGAGGGTTGGAAGCTACAAGAAAGCTATTGTGCTAGGCCGCAGGCCATAACACACATATGGGCCTAACTTAAGGACTATCAAGGGTGGAAAATGCCCTAAAGAGGTAGCATGGCATGGGAGGAAGCTCTCCAAGGTGAGCCTCAACCCTTAAAGGGCTAGATTTTTTTACTGTGGGGTGTGTTTAGGATTGCAATACGTTCCCTAACCAAGATTTCAACAAACAATAGTGGGAAAAAATAAATGAAAACAATGTTTTGGGAGGAATGTTGGGTTAAAGAAGTTGACCAGTTTGGATTGTTATCATTGTAGCCTGTTGGTGTCACGTGGAGGAATTTTTGAGGAGATGAAAAGTCTTTCTAGGAGCATAATTGACAGTGTAGTATTGGTTGCCATTTATCTGGTGGATGGCAGTGTGTTCACCACCCAAATTAGCCCTAGACAAGACATCTTGATGTGATGAAGAGAACCTGAAGTTTGGGTGAATATTGGTGCGGAAATGCAGCACTTTGATGGACTAAAGTGGCAACTAGCCTAGAAGTTGGAGCTCGGGAATTTCACCTACACAAAGAGCATATAAGATCACCCTGTGTACACACTACAAAAGTGACTTGCAACAGTTTCAGGTGGCAACCCTCCTAGAGTCTCGATGTGTAGTGGCCTTGATGGAATAAGACACTACTTGTGAGAAGTGCATAAGCAAAGGACAGACATAATGAGATACAACATCGAGTTTGTCATTGTATCTTGTATACCATAGACTGTTGTATTATTTAGATTTTGGTTTAATATAATGAATATTGGTGATTGTACATTATTGTACAATGGGTTGAAAAACTATATATATATGTGTGGATGTGTGATTTACTACTTTATATTTCCGATGTGCAAAGTAGTTTATGGTTGAGATTCTTGGTTTGGTAGTGTCAGTGACTTTAAGGCTATAACCTAGAACCAAGGTCGTGGAAATTCAACATGGTATCAAAACATGTCTGAGCTAATCTAGAAGTAAATCAGAGTTATGCGCAATGAAGTACAACGTGAGAGGGAGTTGGTCACATTGTGAGTGAAGGGCTCACTACAATGTCGAAGTTGCAGGCAAGTCTCTGATACGAGGACAGGTTGGAAGGGTTGTCCAATTATACTCCTTCGAAGGAAAGGATCAAGTTGGTCTTGCATGTCAACAAGATATAGGATTTTTCCGAGAAAGAGATCAAGAATCCATCCGACCCTAAGGAAAGGTTGACCATCCTTGATGGTGTGAAGGATTCATTAATACCTCATTTTTCCAGGAAGAACAATATGCATGAGATGTGGATGGCTCTTCATAATTTTTTCCAGAATAAGAACAAGAACCGGGTATTGGTATTGGAGGTTAAGTTGAATTCCACCAAGATGATAAGGGGTGAAGGACTGAATTTATATCTGACAAGGTTGTCTCAAGTCAGAGATGAGCTTGTTGTTGTTGGTGTCAAATATTCAGATGGAGATAAGGTAAGGATTTCCTTGAAAGGGTTCGTCGAGGAATGGAAGCCCTTCATCAAAGGAATTGTTTCGAGGAAGAAATCTCTAGACTGGAATATATTGTGGGATAGCTTCATTCAGAAAGAGTTTCGATATGAGGATCTTCATCCATCGAAGAAGGTAGATGAGGATGTGGCACTTGCAACGTGAATGAAGGGTAAGCCAAAGTAGGACTTGAATAAAGTCAAGTGTTTCAAATGTGGAGAGATGTGTCATTTTTCGTCAAGATGTTCGATGAAGAGGGTAGATGATGAAAATAGGAAAGGAAAGAAGGTCTCCAATGTTGCCACTTAACCTGAGATAGATGATCTCGCCAAGAGATTGGAAGAGGAGGACTTTGCTATGATTTATTATTTCTCATACGTTATTATCAAGGAGGATGGATGGTATGTGGACAGTGGTGCGACTAAGCACATGACAAGGTCGCAAGAGGTTATTGAGACTCTAGCATAATGGAACTCGAAGTTTCACATGGTGTTGGGTGAAAAGAGTCAATTGGAGATCTGAGGTTAAGGTTTTTTTCCATTCAGGATGGAGACAGGATGTATGATGCAAGTCCAGGATGTATTGTTTGTACCAGGACTGAGATATAAAGTGATTTCCATCTCGATGCTGGAGAGGAAGGGGTTAGAGGTATTTTTCCAAGACAAAGCAAGACGCAGGCCTAGAGGCTTTAAGTTTGATGGGATTATAATCAGAATTAGAGATCATGGTCTCTACAGGTTGACGGGAAAGCTTGTGGATCATGGAAAGAAAAACGTGGAGCAGGTGCACATTCCAATGACCCAATGGATCAATTTTATGCTCAAAATATGGAATGAAACTAGTGTTTTTGCATAGATCTCGTTGTTCTGAATCCGACACAATTTGTTTCATGAAAAATCGACACTGTATTCTCCTGCAATTGCAATATTTTCCTTTGGGTAAACAAAAAAAATAATTGTTTGTGGATGTACAGGGCTTCCCAGTCAGCAGTCCATACTGCTGACTGGACCTTGACTGTGCTGGTTGACTTGAATTTTTTGGTCAATGGATGGCCGTCTCTTGTCACATTCAGATTGTATGGGAAATGGTGTGTTTCTATTGGTTGATGGTTAAACCAACTAGGGAACACCACGTGGGCCCACCAGAGGTCGCCACATGGCACCTTGGTGGCTGACCAAATTTTTATTATGGACGTAAATCACTGTTACAGATTTGAACACGTGACCTCCAAGATACAAGACCAATGCCTTACAAACATGCCATGCTAATGATTCTTAACAATATTAGTTTCCAAGTTTTATTGAATGTGATGGATGACATGTTTGGGGGTGGGTCGAGGCTAGCCCAACCCTGGTCATCATGCCCATGAAAATAAGGGGTGAGACTAGGGGTCAGGGCTTAGTACGACCCCCCATTTTTAAATTAAAATAACACTACAAGGAAAAAACCCTCTAGCAAATGTTTTTGAGGAACCCCTTATAAAAATAACCGAAACATCCATTTGTAGCAGAGGTTACTAGAGGAGGTTGGCAAGTGGAGGTTTTTGCAGATGTTTTTTTTCCGAAGTGTTTGTCATCCTAAACTGCACTAGTGTGTTCCACTGGCGAAAGCACCGGTGCATGCTAAAAATTGGCACACCGGGACGCCGTGCGCTCAGTACAAACCCGTCCGGTGTGTCTCATTACTGTAGCGCACAAGTACTCTACATAGATTCAGCACCAGTGCGTCCTAAAAACCCATGCCAAAAATGAAAAAACCCGGTGCAGTTGGAAGAAACCTCCCAGTGCGCCTAGAAAACCTGTGTACCGGAACAAGGTTAAATAAAATAAAATTATGGCCAAAAATCCACATTTTTCACTTTTTAGTGCTCCAGAGCTCTCAAGCACCGGTGAAAATTTACCTTGTGTGATGCGCCTTGCCATCGATGCTCCCATTGCACGCATTGTTGTTGTACATTTCCCACCATCTCCATTTCGAATTTTCAAAACGGTGGGCAAATTTAATTTTGCAAATTATACAGCTAATAGGCCTCCTCGATGCCCAAATCTAAATGTATTTTACTTGCTTTTCCATAATTAAACCTTTTAGCGGATTAGTTTTCTAAAATAACTTAAAATTCACCTTATTAAAAAAAAAAAATTCCTGCGCGATGCGCTTGCTCCATTCGGCTCGCACCAGTTCGCGGTGTTGTTTGTAAATTTACAAGCTGCACTGCGACCGGTGCTAACGGTATCCGCACCGGTTCCGGGGTGGTACTGAAATGATGCACTGTGATTTTTTAAAATAAAAAAAAAATGTGGTGCGGTCGGTTACTTGGCCGCACCGTTGACCATGTGGAATGATGGGAATGCGGTGCATTGACGGAAATATGCGCCCTGGGGGAGGTATTTTTGTCAGCGCACCGCCATCCCGAACTAGACATAGTCAATGGTGCGGTCATGTAAAAGACTGCACCGTTGACTATGTAGTGATGTTAGGAGGGCGGTGCGCTTCCTAAACTATACACCTTGGGTGTATAGTTTGGTCAGCGCACTGCCCTTTGGATATTGGCACATAGTCAATGGTGCAGTCGGTTATACAACTGCATCGTTGACCATGTAACAATGCCAGGAGGGCCATGTGAGTAGTTTCGTCAGCACACCGCCCTCCCGAATTTGTTCATAGTCAACAGTATGATCGGTTAAACGACCGCACTGTTGGCCACTAGCTGATGTTTGGCGATGTGTTTAGTAAACACACCTCTTGAGATAGGATAGGTCATGATTTACGGTGCGCTGAAAATATCCAAGTGCACCGCCTCTGGTGCGCGACAAAAATAGATGCACTGTTACCAGTTCATGCCTATTTTTTGTGGCACACTGACTGTTTTTTTTTTAATATATATATATATTCCTAAATACATGTCTCATTTAATTAAAAATAAATAAATTATTTAATATGTCAATCATTCATCGACGTCAAAGAAGAGAAGAGAGGGAACATCAACAACAACAAGTGAACCAGTATAACGTGGTTTGCCTGTGGGAGGCATGAGAGAGGGAGAGAGATATGTGCCCTCGTCCTATTACAACAACGACCCATGCGCTCCTAAGGGAGTTAGGCCTCCTCAAGTTCTATGAGGAGGCTACATCCCTAAATGGCCATGGTGGGTTATTGCAACAACTTATCCACAGGCGGAATGCCCATCAAGAGGCTTTTCGGGTTGGTCCTAACTAGTGGTATGCGCCCACTAAGGAGGACATCTATTTCATTATTGGCCTATCGAGGAGAGGGGTGGATTTTCCCTTGTTCCCAGAGGTACCCATTGGCTATGCAGCAGGGATTCAGTTGGTGTACTCCCAGAGATAAATTAGCATGGATATAGTATCTCTTGCATATTTTCAGGTTTCTGGTGGTCAGTTACGTATTGCTTCATTTGGTGGAGAGGAGGTGAGGTGCCTCTCACTACTGAATTCGATCATTGCACACCATACCAGTGACCGACAACACATTAGTTGCCCGCTTCTATTTTATGTTGATTCTTTATTACAGGCGCCACGACTTGTGTGGTGGTCTGCCATTTTTTTGTGGCAGTTTTGTACTACTTTACATAGATGTCGTGCTCAATCATAAGAGAGGGTGAACTTCCCTTTTGCTTCAGAGCTATTTTGTTTATTTTTTTAGAGGTTTCCAGAGACAAGTCCTACTTTTTCTCGGTAGCCTCATAGGCCAATGCTTCATGTATGGAGGTAGATGTGGGGACAGATGATGCCCAAGAGGGGCGAGTCAGAGTTTTCCACGAGGATATAGCATGATGCACTGGAGTTGCTAGCTAGTGTTGATGAGAATCCCTTCATTCTGGTCCCTTGTCCGTATGCTGGTTTATATTGGCAAGGGTGTGCCAACATCCTCTTCATAGACGATGAGCTACCAGATGATAGAGGTAATATTATTGTTTTCTTTAAATTTATTTTAACATGTTCTTTAACTTGTTTTTACTAAACTGTTTAATGAAATTGTCTAATTATGGTTGTGTACTTATATATATTTTGCAGACATTGGTTCATTTGATGGCGATGAGATGCCATCGCCACCAAATGATCCAGGTTTAGATCCTGATGACGATCAGGAGATGGCAGATGCCGAGGATCGGGATGGTGCAGACAGGCTTGGTCCTCATGTTGCGTAGGTACCGGCTGGTATGCGGCATAGGCCTGACACTAGATTTGGGATAGAGTTGGGAGACCAACTCTGTGGACTAATTGTGGAGGGGGGACTTAGGCCAGCCACTATGAGAGAGATATTGGATGATGCTAGGCTGATAGAGATGTGGAGAGGCATGCCACATGACATGTTGACCCTGATGCGACATGTTGTAGGAGCTACCAGTTTAGTGGTGTGGTTGAGGAGAGGCCTTTGACGTAGGTGTGGTTGAGACGCAATACATCGACAATCGAGTAGCAACGCATCATATGATGATCACGATCAGGGGAGTGATCATCGTTCACCTCACGCCACAGATGAGCAGCCTGCAGCATTGACCAGTAGTCATGATTATGAGCAGGCTAGACCATCCACGTCGAGTTAGCCTTCTAAACCTACAACATCTAGCATTCATGATCATGAGCAGGCTAGACCATCTATGTTGATTCATCATGATCAGCAGCCTGCAGCATCCAGCATTACTCATGATCATGAGCAGGCTGGACCATCCATGTCGAGTCATCATGAGCAGCCGCCAGTTGATCCTGATCAGCATAAGGCACCACTAGATCAGCAGGCACGTGATTATCAACATCTGTATGAGCTTATCGACGTTGCACTATTGACTGAGCAGGCCTCAACTAGTACTACTATTGATGATGTGCCACCAGCTGATATTTGACATTTATATTACAGTTGTATATTTTTGATATTTATATATATATATATATATATATATATATATATATATATATATATATTTATTTATTTATATATTTATTTATTTGTACTTAATTTACATGTTGGTGATCATCATGATGTGTATATTGTTAGATCATGTTAGATATGTTCATTTAATGTGCAACTTGCAAATAGATGTGTATGTGATAGTAGTTATTTGACATGAGATGTATATTTGATGTTTGTGTTGTGATGATGTTATACAATGCTTGTGTTATGTTAGATGATCATGATCACGATTAGTTGATGTTAGTGAATTTGAATGTGTTTTTTAGTCGAATATGATGTTTGTACGATGGTTATCATGATCGTCATGTTTATTTTTAATATTAAATCATGATATTTATTAAATACTATGTCGTGATTGTAATTGAAATTTTAATTTTAATTGTATGTAAAATTGTAATTGTATTTGTAATTGTAATTGTATGTAAAATATTTGTAAAATTTTAATTGTAATTGTAATATTTAATTTATTGTGAAATGATTGTAATTGTAATTTTAATTGTAATTGTATATTATGTAAAATTGTGATTGTAATATTCATTTTAATTGTAATTGTATGTGAAATTGTAAAATTGTGATTGTAATTGTAATATTTTAATTGTAATTGTATGTTTTAATTGTATTAATGTGAAATGATTGTAATTATAATTGTAATTGTAACTGTATGTAAAATTATAAAATTATAATTGTAAATATTGTAATTGTATGTGAAATTGTAAAATTGTGATTGTAATTCTAATTCTAATTCTAATTTTAATTGTAATTGTATGTAAAATATTTGTAAAATTGTAATTGTATTAATGTGAAAATTTTAATTGTATTAATGTGAAATGATTTTATTAAAATTTTTAAATTTGTAAATTTGTAAAATTGTAAATAATTGTAAAATTGTAAATCTAGAATAATATGATTTTTTGTAACATAATAAAGTTTAGAAAATAATGCAAATAAATTCAGGTACTTTAGAATTGTCATTATTTTATTATGATCTTACATACCAAAAAAAAAACTTTATACAATACGTCATTGTTTTTTAGATCAACATAATTGTAAATTATCAGGTGAAATATTGATTTTTACATTAACACAATGAAAATTATCAATTATTTCAAAATACATATTATAATGTTTCGAAAAAAGAGAGTCTTATAAGTTATACGGTAATTAAGTCCTATTCTTTATAAAATCCTATCTTAAAAAATATAAATGATGAAATAACACATGTACTATATCACTCTCGGTTCATCAGTTTCAGCCTAGAAGTGTTCGGCTTGGGTTATTTGGGGATGTGCCCTTCCACCCCAAGCTATGTAAGTACCTTCTACTTCATCAACAATAAGCATCGCAGTTATGGGTCAACCGCAGTAAATCGTTCTCATTGAATTCCATTTGCTAGGTCACACAGTGTTAGTATCACAGTTGTTCACAAGCATTACAGGGTATATCTATACTCGGACCTTCGTTTTTTATGGTTCTGGGTCATCAAAAACCCACACTTCATCGAAGTCCATTTTCTAGGCCACACACAGTCAGTATCACAGTTGGTCATAAGCATTACAGGGTATCTCTATCCTCGGATCTTCGTTCATCATGGTTATGGGTTAACCACACAAAATCCTTCTCTTTAGTGGATCTTCATATTCAACAAGGGCTTCTTAAGAGGGAACTTCACGCAATGAAGACCATTGTTTTTTTAGGAGGGAGGAATGATTCGAAAGAAAAGTGGCCTACACCCACGGTATTCATCCACGCATGGTATTTATCCGCCCATGGTATTGTAAGTGACATTTATTTATGATATTCATTCACCTATGTTATTCATCCACACATGGAATTTACCCATGGTATTGTAAGTGGTATCTACCCATGGTATTGACCCATGATATCCTCCTATGGTATCTACCCATGGTATTGTAACTTAAAAAAAGGATATAAATAACAAGCCTCACTTTGTAAAAGGACAGATTGTCCACCACAATATAGCTTCTACAATTATTCTCTGTTTTAATAAAAAGTTTCTTTGTGTTTTTATTTGCTGTGTGTTATTCTTTATTTTTTTCTAGCATTGTAATTTTGCGGATCTTGTTAGATCCATTTAAATTTTTTAGATCTTGGGGGCCTCCCCCCAAGATCCGGATCAATGGTGGTGATTGATTTCTCCTTCAATTGAATGCAAACTCCTCTGAAATATTCATCTCCCTCACAGTCTTCACACAAAAATTCATAAGTGAAAGGCTCAAACTACATTATAACTCCAACTAATAAAGTCTTCTTCAGTGGTGGTTGAGACAAAATTTCTGATAGTTTATTCATGACTCCTTTCTTATAATTGATTGATATGTGATTTTTTTGAGAGAATTCCAATCACTTGTGATTCCTCACTCATTACATCTCTCTCTTCATCGTAGGTACTGAAGGGGTGAATAATTGATGTGTATAATGGTCTCTTTTCTTAGGATATACTGCTTCCACTTGTTCACTACTTGTATGATCACGAAGAGATTCTTATCATACATGGGGTAGTCAAGTATTTATCCATGAAATAACTTTGAATGATAACATAGAGGCCTTCCTCCTTGCATGATCACTTATCCTACCACTTTCCCACCAAAATTTGTCTCTAGTTCAAAATATTGTTGCAAATTCGGCATGGCCAAGACCATAGCATCACTAATCTTCTTCTTCAAGTATTCAAATTTTTGTTTTTGTGGTTGATTTTAATAAAGGATCCTTCCTTTGGTGGTCAATGCATGTAATGTCATTTTCATTGTTGAAAAATTTATAATGAACTTTCTCAAATATTGTGCTATTTCCATGAAAATCTTGGCCTCTTTCACACTAGTGAGAATAGGCCACAAGGTGATGGTTGCAATATTTTCCACATCCACTTTGAACTCACTTTGACCAATCATGTGTTAATTATATATCAAGGATATCTTTGTGAACTCACATTTATACAAATTTTCAATCAATTAATTATTTCTTAAGTTCTCTAGAACCCATATTACATGTGACAAGTGCTCCTCCATTGTATTACTAAAAATTATTATGCCATATATATGTGTGTGTGTGTGTGTGTAGCACATCATTCATCAAAATAATAAAATATGTAGGCACATTAAATAAACTAAAAGGAATTACTTAACACTTATACAAAACTTGCTTTGTTTAAACAATGTCTTCCACACATTTTGCATTTTATTCTTAATTGATGGTAACATAATTTGAGGTCTAGTTTGGTGAATAATTTAGTTTATTGTAGTTGATCCAATAATTCAACAATCCTTGGTAGGGGATGTCTATTCTTGATGGTGAATTTTTCAAGATATAATTTTTTTTTTTGGATGTTCCATTGGAATATATCGTCACAACATATCTGATAATAATTGAAATATTTATTGTTATTTTTTCCTTAGATTCTAGATCCTTTAGTTATCTATTTTTCTTGTTTAATTCATTAAATTCTTTGAAATGTGAGATACACAAAACATAAATAACTACAAAAAAATTTTGCGATATGCAAAAATACTTTCCATGTGAAAACCTCATGGGAGAAAACCTAACTAGAAGCTGAGGCTGATTTGCTCTATTTTCTTGGTTATGGAAAATGTACAAGTATAAAGGAAGAGGTAATCACTATGGAGTTACTTGTGACCTATGGCATGTATGGATGTTACAAATTCTAACCCCTCTCTATTTTGGTCTCCTAATCCTCACTCGTAGATACTTTGCTCAACTATAGAACAAAATGTAATAACAAAGAATGGAACCCCTACTCCTACCACTGACCCCGTATTGTAACATAGCCTGATGGCCAACTAGGGTTAAGATCCCTCTTGAAACATATTTATATTATTTACTAAAAAAAATAAAAATAAAAAAAATCCCATCCCTTACCTTGAAATTATATTAATGACCAACTTTGAAGTCTCTATCCCTAATTCGAATAACCCTTTAGCCACATCATGACTTATGAAACCGCTAATATTACACATGCACACATACAAAAACACAAACATAGAGCATTTAGATCCATTTTAACATTAGATTTATCAAGTACTTCATCAAATCCTTAGAAGTACAAACACTTTTTTAGATTGCAAACATTCAAGTAAAGATTTCCATTTGAAAGGATTTGATCCCTCTTGACACTTGATAGATTCATTGTTATTAGCGTTCTTTCACTTCTCTAAAACCTTTGGACACTTCTCTACATTTTACAAATGGTACCTAGTGTAAATCTATTGGTATTAATTACAATGTTTGACATGATATGGTTATCAAGTGAGACATGCAATAAAGACAATAAGCCCAAGGAATCAACCTTGAGACCACCTTCATGATACTCAAAGCACTAGACCACTTGAACTAACCCACTAGACCAAGATCATTATTTTATTGTATATCTATTTATTTATTGTAGAACCCTACTCTAGTTGACTGACAATGATATGAATTTTAACATTATTTAGCCCTAAGACCCGCACTTTATTCTTTGAGGACCTCAAGTTGAGGATCCTGACACATGACTCTATTATTAGTGGATGTGATGGTTATGTATGTCTTTATTGATACTATGATGATGATAGCATTTATGGATGTGCATGTTCTTTATTGATATGATTGTAGCATTAATGGATATGCAGGTTCTCTATTGATATCATGATGATGATAGATTTTATGTATAGATATTTTTTCTGTTGATGTTACGATGATAATGCCTTTGATGAATATGTTAATTTACCATTGATCTTATGATTATGATAAACATGAGGGATGTGTCCCATATGTTAACTACTTACATTAGTTCTAATTCAAAATAAACAATGATGTGATTGACTAGGCCATGTTGATGTTTCTAACACCGAGAACTTTGTTATTGATGATTATTGAGTATGAAAGGAAACGAATAGAGGCACTCGCATATGATGAGTGGATAACATCTGGTTTGATATAAATTAATATTTTGTCTTTGAAATTCTAAGTTCAGTTTCAAACTTGTTATATATATTACATATACTCTGATGATATGTCAGTGGGTGTAGGAACATGTTAGTTGTTTGGCCGAATGACTCACATATGGGTGATGGGGTCGTACAATTAGATGGAACAACATGGGAGGGGTGGAATAGTGTTCCTGATCTCACCCGCTAGCACTCCTGCCGTGACTTAGGCTGGAAAGGTTGAATTACCTTTGCCTTGAAGATCACGATGTCATGGGGGTAGGTCCCAAATTTGGTTCGCTCACGAGGATTTTCTGGGGGGCGCGCACCAAGGCGGATTCCTTGATCCCTAGCACCATTAGTCTCACTATAGCAGACAACATATGAGATGATAGGGGTCTCTGGCTTTGCACATATAATTTCCCCTCGTAACCACTTGATACTTGAAGGGCAAGTGGTGTGGCACCCTTGGAATTTCAAGAGAAATTCTTGAAGGGCACGACCAACTTGACACCCTTGGAATCAAAAATAAATTCTTAGGCATGACACCCTTGGAACTTCGAATGGAAGTTCTTGAAGGGCATGACTGACTTGACACCCTCGACATCATTAAAGAAACTAATAAATATAATCAATATATGAAAATCCAACTAATTCATATCCAGTCATATATGATGTTAGAACCAAAAGAATTAAATCAAGAATAAAACTTAGGGTAAGGGAGGAATAGGAAGAGATAAAATATTTTACCATGATAACTCTACCCTTTCCATGTTAAAACAAAATATTAAGTACATAAGGCTTAATTAGGAAAAAGGGGGAAAGAGGGACATAGAGTTAAGTATAAATATTGATTAAAAACTTCATTAAGAGAAGAGGGTGGTGAATTAAAATAAGATTAATAAATTAAAATTTGAGAAATTTAGAGAACTTCCAAGTGGCAAGAACCAACATAAGTATATTCATCAAAAAGGAAAATTGAGGTAGTTAGGGGACCAAATATAAGATTTATCAATTAACTTCAGTAATAAACCGAAATTAAGGAGTAAAAAGGGGGAATCAAGAGACAATTAGGAGAAGAAATAGGAAGTCTTGTTGGGTTGAGGAAAATACTATTTTAAATGAATAATTAAGTAAATTATTTTTGGAGAGTCTTGATGAGAGGGTGACACATGGGTGGGTGAATAATCAGATTTTGGGTTAATAAAAAAATATTTATTTATGCATGAAAGTCCAAGTGTCACCTATGAAGCCTTCTATAAAAGAAAGGGAAATGGAAGGGAAAAGCACCTTTTGTTTACCCTATTGTTGGATGGAGGAGATTATGTCATTTTGAGTGGTTACGAGCTATAGTTGAGTTTGGTGAGGTAGAGTATTATAGAGAGGGGACTCTTGAGCCATGAGGGGCTCACCTCTATCAGCTAGCACATTCTTTCGTTGTACAACCCCATTGCAGCTTGGGGGTCTGCGAGGAAGGAGAGTACCCAAGGAGTAGGCTGGGAGGTCAACCGGTGGGTCATTACATTCGGATTAACAAAGGAACTCAAGTAGCGGCAAGTCAAGTTTGGTTCTCGTCTAAGGGTGAACGGTACATGTGTTAGTTATATTGTTTTTATTTGTGATGATTTCATTGTGCTTATAATCAACCAGTTAAATAGATGTATGTGTTATGAAGTTAAATTTATGGACTTTGATATAAGTGATTTACTTTTACCGAGTTTCAAACTTGTATGATTATGGTTTAAATTCCTAGTTACTGTGGTAAAAAAATAATTTTTTTTTTAAAGCCTAGTGCTCATCTAGTAAAATATAGGGTTGGTTGCTACATTTATTATTAAATTATTAAGTGAGTTTATATGTTTATTTATTTATTTATTTGATATTGTTGGCTTATACCACATCACTATTATGTTATATAGCATATCTCATCCATACTAGACACGCAAGGGTGCTCTGAACATAATTATAAAGGATTATGTATCCCATTAACTTCCATCTAAACCGCTTTGACATAACTAATATGACTTAAGCCCTAGAAGAGAGGGAAAACCAATTAGGGGAGGTGAAGCACATTTCCTCACATTTATACCTTATTGAAGTTTGATATTGGACTATGATACATATGTATTTTGTTACATTGCTTAAAATGACAAAGTTTAATTGTGTTAAGTTTGACATCTATCCTCCAAATATGATGATACAATTTTAGGCGAGACCATAGTATTTTTTATTATTATTTAAAATACGTTTTTGAATGCATAGATGGATTCAATGCCATGAAATATCCCTAGAGCATTCATATTGTGTGTTTCACATTTCAAATTCCAAAAAATCTAAGCTAGATTTTGGGTAAATTTTAATGGAAAAAATACCCCCAAAAGAGCCAAAACATAGAAGATCTAGACTACTACAATTATTTAATTAAATAAAACTTTTAAAGAACATCCATATGTATTTATTTTGACTATATAAAAAATAAAAATAATATTATTTTAAAATCATTACTTCAAGTAGTCTTAGATGTATCTATCTTTACTTCATTTCAAAAGTCTTAGATATATCATTACTTCAAATTAAAGTTTAAATAGATGCATGAGACCCTTATGAGAGTAAAATGAATTTTCTTTAATCTCACTCTTTTATAATAGTGATTCCTTCCCACTTTATTCCTACTTTCTTTAATTCTACTTTTTAATCATATTTCTGGTCTTATCTTTTTATTTATAGCAATGGTTCCTCATCACTTTATTTATTTCTTTAATCATGTTTTTTAATCCTACTTTTTAATTCTATTTTTTTTACTACACAATTATAAAGTGCATGTGTTATTGTCAAAATAATTGAAATAACTACTAAGATTATGGTTTTAGTATAATAGTGATTCCTTCCCACTTTATTCCTACTTTCTTTAATTCTACTTTTTAATCATATTTCTGGTCTTATCTTTTTATTTATAGCAATGGTTCCTCATCACTTTATTTATTTCTTTAATCATGTTTTTTAATCCTACTTTTTAATTCTATTTTTTTTACTACACAATTATAAAGTGCATGTGTTATTGTCAAAATAATTGAAATAACTACTAAGATTATGGTTTTAGTTAATCTTGAATACTTTTATATATAAGCACACACAAAAAATATACTCTTTTTATTAAATCTCACACATCTACTTAATTTTTTAAATATTTAAATAACAAAAATTCTAAAAACATTATTCCAAAATAAACATACCCATCTACATAAAAATAAACACATTTATCAACTTAATTATAAATTTTATTCATATCTTTATAAACTAAAACGTTTCAATAAATTTATATTAAAGATCTAGACTACTAAATTCAAATTAAATAGAACTTTTAGAGAACATCCATATGTATTTATTTTGAAAATATACAAAATAAAAATAATATAATTTTAAAATCATTAATTCAAATTAAAGTTTAAATAGATGTAAATATATGTATGAGACCACTTATAAGAGTAAAATGAATTTTCTTTCTTCTTACTTTTTTATAACAACTATTCCTTCCCACTTTATTCCTTTCTTTAATTCTACTTTTTAGTCATATTTTTTAATCTTAATTTTTTATAGTAATGGTTTCTTATCATGTTTTTTAAATTTTACTTTTTAATTCTAAAAAAATAATACCCTCTTTATTAAATATCACATATCTACTTAATTTTTTAAACATTTAAATAACCAAAATTTAAAAACATTATTCCAAAATAAACAAACCCATCTACATAAAAATAATCACATTTATCAACTTAATTATAAATTTTATACGTAACGTTATAAAGTAAAACATTTCAACAAATTTATATTAAGCCCTATGACAAATTTGATACTCCATATACATTTCCAACATGCAGACCATTATTTAAAAGAAAATGAACTCACAAAAACAAATTAAACTACGTCATGTGTTGCAAATTCCACTATATTAAACTACATTTAATGGCAATCCATATATTTAATCTATTATCCTACGAAATGCACATGCCAATTACAAATAGGATCCAATTTAATTAAATAATGTAATGCCACCCCAACTGGTTGAAACAGCTTGGACTTAGCCTTGATGGTAGGCAGCTATGTCTCATTCAAGAGATCAGAGACTGTAATAGTGTTGAGGTAGTAAGAGTGAACATCAGTGGTATGCCTGCCACGCTGATGAGATGACTGAAGAGTTTTGGCAACCTCCCTCATGCTTGGCCTCTCTGCAGGAGACTCATTAATACATTTAAACGCCGTTTTCACCAGACAAATAATTTTGTCCACCATTCCACTTTTGGGACCCTCTATCCTTCCATCCAAAATATCTTGTACATACTTTTCCCTCCATGCTCCATTCTGGTTTGTTCTCATACTCTCTAAAATATTAACCTCCTCGCTCACTCCTGTAACAGGATGCCTTCCAGTTAACACTTCCAGCGCCACCACGCCGAAGCTATACACGTCACACTTCTCAGTGGCCTTCATGGTATAAGCTAATTCTACATACAGGTTCAAACCCATTCAATATGGTAAATAAACTCATTCAATATGGTAAATAAAATATATTTTGCTGTATGAATTTGTTAATGAGAAAAAGTAGTTAAAGATGATAATTTTTTTGCTTGATATAGGGTCATATTTTTCATCCTTTTCGTTTATGAAATTGGGTTATTCATAATAACCGCATTTACTAATATCATCTTTTAATCAATATATAAAAGATAATGATAATGTAAAAGATAGTGAAAGATTGATAATTATTACCAGGTGCCATATATCCGAAGGAGCCTGCAACTTTACTCCAGCTGGAGATGTCGCTGTGCAAGAGCTTGGCCGTGCCGAAATCGGACACACAGGCTTGGAATGTGGAGTCCAGCAACACATTATTGCACGATATGTCGCGATGGACGACAGGTGGACTGCAGTCGTGATGGAGATAAGCTAAGGCATGGGCTATCCCTTCCACGATCTCGCACCGAGCGCGCCACTGCAGATTCTTGGCTTTCTCGCTGTGAAGAATTTGCCCCAAATTCCCGTTCTCCATATACGCGTACACCAGAACTTTCAATTGACTCTGACAACAATACCCGTAGAGCTTTACAATGTTCCGGTGTCGAATCCCCGCCAGGGTTTCGATTTCGGACATGAAGCTCCTCCGATCTGCGGCCATGCCATTGGTGGTCGGATAAAGCTTTTTTACAGCTAGAATTTCGCCGGACGGAAGAAATGCCTTGTATACTGTGGCGAATCCGCCTCTGCCAATGCAGTACATATCGTTGAAATTCTCTGTGGCTTCCAAGATCTCGGCAAGAATGTTTCTTTCACCGCTTATGGATGGCCACAGTGAGAAAGTACCGGTTTCCTCCTCAGATGGTCCGTTTGATGAATTGATTCTGTGCCGTCTCCTCCACCATGCAAACAGCAGTCCTGTAACTGCTGAAGCGAGCAAAGCCGAAGCAATCGGTACAACAATAAGGATAATCTTATGATCTGAATTCTTACCGCCATGATTATCTTGTGGTACTCCGTCACTGCAACTCTTTAAGCCAGGTCCGCCGCAGAGGTTCAGATTCCCGGCGTAAAATGTAAGCAATGAGTTATTTGATTGTTTGAATTGAGGAACCGGTCCTTGGAGATCATTGTAAGACAGATCTATAAAAGAAAGACTCATCATTTGTGAAAAGCTACCCGGAATTTGACCGCTCAGATTGTTGTGAGACAAATTCATGGCATTTAGGAGCTGCAACTGTGCTAGCGACGAAGGAATCGAACCCGAGAGCAAGTTCTGACTAAGATCCAATATAATATTTAAGCTGTGAAGGTTCCCAAGATTTAAAGGTATGCTGCCGTTCAACTGATTTCTGTTCAGCCGTAACTCGATCAATTGAGACAAATCGCCGATCTCCGGCGGTATTTGGCCATAAAGATTGTTCTCAGCCAAACGTAATCTTTGCAATGCTGTTAGCTTTGCAAGCTGCACTGGAATTGTCCCTGTTAGCTCGTTACCGCTTAACTCCAGAATGTTGAGATTCGCTAGATTGCTAATCTCAGGTGGAATGCCGCCTCTCAAATGATTTGCAGAGAGATTAAGGATGCCGAGATTCTTAAGCTGAGCAATTTCCGGAGGAATAATTCCGGTTAGATAATTGCTGGAAATATGCAGCTGCATAAGGCTTCTGTACTTACCAAAAATCGGCGGAATTTGACCATAGAGCTGATTGTAACTTAAACCCAAATATACCAGAAGGGGATATTCTCCAAAGGCCTCTGTTATACTTCCTTCCAGCTGGTTGTTTTCCAGCCGAACTCTCGTCAAATTCTGGCAATCCTTAAGACTCGGCGGTATTAGGCCTGAAAATTTATTTATGTTAACTGATAAAATCTGCAGATTTCCCCCATGACAAATCTCCGGAGGAAGGTCTCCAGTGAACCTATTATTGGATAGGCTCACCTTTGTCAGATTACTGTATCTTCCAAAACTCGCAGAGATTGTTCCAGAGAAAGCGTTGTCATGAAGAAAGAGCAGATTTAAATTAGGCAACCGGAATATGCCGTCTGGTATGGAGCCTGTCAAATTATTGCCGGAAATATCTAGCGTCTGCACTGACTTCAATTTGCTTAGCTCGGCCGGAAAGCTCCCCGTGAAGGAATTTAAAAAGAGATTGAGCATGGTAAGAGATGTTAGATTTGCAAGCTCGGCAGGAATCTTACCGTTTAATGAGTTGCTCGAAAGGTCTAGCTGCTGCAAGTTGGAGCAGTTCCCTATCTCCGGCGGAATGGATCCCTTGAAGGAATTGTGATAGAGGAATAAGACTTTGAGCCTCTGAGACATCCCCACTTCCGGAGGTATTGGCCCTGAAATTTTATTGTATTGCAGCTGAAGGGACACCAAATTCGTCCATTTGATAAAAAATCTCCCGTCAAGATTTCCCGTCAGAGAATTTCCCGACATTCCCAGATCAGTGATCCGATCTAGAGAAGCCAGACTGAGAGGTATGGGACCCTGAAGATGATTGTCTGACAAATTTATGAATGTTAGGTTTCTGCACTGTCCAAGCTCGCCAGGAATGTTTCCTTGCAGCCTGCTGTAGTGAAGATCAAGTCTCTCTAACAAACTGAGATTCCCCAAACTCGCAGGAATGCTCCCTTCCAATTGATTCTCGTTGAGCTCCAGGATTCGAAGCCGGGTCAACCTGCCTAACTCCCTAGGAATTACTCCAGTGAAATTGTTAAAACCCAGACGAAGGTCCTGTAGCTCTGTAGGATTCCACAATTTTGAAGGTATCTTGCCGGACAGATTATTCAGCGTGAGATTTAACCAGGACAGTTTTTTCATTCCGGCCAGCTCCAATAAAACGTCGCCTTGTAGATAATTCTGGCTGAGGTCCAAGGCCTCCAGGTTTCTACACCCAGTAAGAAACAGAGGAAATTCTCCTGTCAGCGAATTAATGTACAGGCTCAGGTGCTTTAACGACTGCATATTGCCGAATTCGATAGGGATGGATTCGAGATAATTGTTACCCAAATCGATAAAAGAAAGGTTTCGACATTTCGCGAGCTGGGAGGGTATGGAACCGCTGAAGTTATTAACAGACAACGACAGAGATGTCAATTGCGTAAGATTTCCGAGCTCGGCCGGTATCGTCCCGGATAAATAATTAGTCCCCAATAGAAGTTGTTGCAGGTTTCTGAAATTACCCAGAGAAAGAGGGATACTTCCGTTTAACAGATTGTTGCTGAGATCGAGCCTCCTTAGATAGCCTAGGGCAGATATATTGGGATGGATTGTGCCATCCAAGCCGAGGGATGGCAAATCCACGGCCGTGACGCGTTGGAATCTGTCGCAACTGATTCCGGTCCATGCGCAGGGAAATTGGGCTGAAGCATTCCATGAGCTGAGCAGAGTCTGTGAATCTGGGGTGAGATTTCTCTTGAATAGTAGCAATGCCTTGCCTTCTTCAGACAAACACAGAGTCCATGGCAATACATTCAGCATGAATAAGAAGAATAAGAATGCCGTCATCTCCATCTTCCTCTCTGCTGTTACTGCTTCTCAATGGCTCGAAGGAAATGGTAACATACCCACCAAAAACGCTGTCAAAACCATCCAATTCTTCTTCTAACCAGAGAATCCATGGTTGGTGTGGTGGCTGATGGGCTAGTGTGATATCAGTCAATTTGACTTTATCCTCTTTCACAGATTCGGGAACCATTTTCTTAGTCAAACATATGGGTTGGAACCTGGCGTTATCGACAAGATTGAAAAAGGGTACTGGCCAATGGCAGCTGCAAGTTGAATTCTAAATTCTAATAGCAGGTTACGTACGCAGAACGAGATGGTTTGAAGAAGCGGTCAACAGAAAATGTGTTTTATATCTTTTCAATGTGTACGTACGCACAGCATTAAAAACAGAAACGTCACCGACAACTTATCGAATTCAGATCCAACGACTTTTTCACAGCCTGGAATTTGATGGTGTGTGGAACGTTTTTTCTTTTTTGTAGGCATTGTCTAACGTGGCCACACGGGTGCCGGGAGAATGAAATTTTAGTTGGAATTTTGTGAGCAAATATTCAAGTAATCTTACTTCTGAATGTTTAATTTTTTTGAATGGTGGAAATAAATCAGTATCATCATTTTAAAAGGTCTTGAGCACCTAAAATTCTAAAACTCCACCACTGTAACTCAAATTTCTAAAATTTTCTGGGAATTATCTAAAATTGTATAATTTCCAATATTTTCCAGATCTCTCACAAATTTGTTACCGGGTACATTACAGTTTTACACGACTATCTCGAATTTGAAAATTTGTAAAGTTTTTTCCGATTTTATTTTATGTGATTAATATTTTTCTTATAATAAATAAATTTCTTCGCTTTTACGAGATAAATGTAGAGAACCTATATCAAAACAAACTGTTGTTCTTTATAGTTTTTCTGGTTGCACTTCAAGTTCACTAACTTGTAATGAACCTAAAATGACAGGTAAAAGAAACCAGTGAGGCATAGTGAAATTCCAAATCCGTATCACATTTTTAATTAATTTAATTACATTATATTTTAAAAAATTTTAAACTTCTTAAAATTCTGTTAAAATTTTGAAAACAATATAGTTTAATATTATAGACTCTATATATCTTTAAAACTCTTAATGAAAATATTTTAAATCTAAACTTAAAACAAAGTTAAGTATGTCCTTTCAAATTGAACAGTTTGATGACATAATTTACAAATTAAAATTAAAATTAAAAAATAATTTATAAAGCACATAAAAATAAAATTGTTTTTCAAAATTGGGTGTGGAGCGTGTTTTAAATATAAGTTTGATTTTTATAATTAGGTTAAAGTATGTTTTAAAATTGTTTTAGTTTGATTAACAATTAATTTTCCTGTTATAATGAAATAGGTTAATGATCCAAGATCTAAAGGTATTTAGGACGAGTGAAAGCCTCTCTCATTACACATTATCTATAAATAATTTTAGGTTCGTGATTTTTCTTGAATAAAAGTGACGAGTGAGTTGCATTTGAAGATTACAGCTGATAATCACTAAGTAATAATGGTTAACTTTAAAAACCACCAAAAAAATAATAATTTCAAATGACTTAATTTTTCTAAAACAAAAATATTTCTTAAATAAAAATTATGAATAAATATACATTTAAAGATTGTAGCAGATAGTGGCAAATTATGACTATCTACACTACTAATTTAACAAGTAAATTAAAATTACTTTTCATAATAATAATAACCCAAAATAAAACAGGTTACCAAACTCTCAAGCCACTACTAAACCGAAACTGTATGAACTTACACATAAAAATTGAAACTAGAAAATCGAAAATCAATAAAAGGGCATACGTAGGTTAGCTGCTTTTCATAATAATAATGAAATCACCGCCATTACCTACCATTAAAAGGAATCCTTCCCTGTTGAGAAGGATCTGTAACCGAAAAGCATCACAAATTACAACTCAGGATGACTTTATATATGTTTGATAATCAACCCAGACTTCTAATAGAAACATTTCTGCTGCATTCCTGTTGGGTAGTTATCAAATTTCAACCCCTTCGAGCTCATTCCAGAAGTGTTATTTATAATTTTTTATTACCTTGACTTTTTCTTTTACTCGTTCACACTGCGAGTTCCAAGTCACTCAACCATTCTCCTGCAACTTGTCAGCGCACCCTTTTTTTTTCGTCCCTGGTAAGTTGTGACGTGCAGGTCAATTTTACTTATACAACCAATCTGAGATGTTCAGGTGTTATTCATTGACCTTTCTCTTATTTCTTCTTATAATTACAAATTTGATTAATTCAATTCATCTCGTTACTGTATGTCTGGATTATCCTAAGAAATCTACAGAAACAATCAATAGTGTTTTATTTTTTTACGTATTCATTGATTTGCAGTAAACAGAAACAATCAATAGTGTTTTATTTTTTTACGTATTCATTGATTTGCAGTAAACAAATGTCTATAGTTACACTTTTGATGAAATCTTATTCATCAAAATGGTTTCTATTGTAAAATTTATAGATGTGCAATAGAACATTCATTAAAGTATTTACTAACACAACCACATTATATTATTAATGTGGTTGATATATGTCGATAGGTTTATATTCACTACCCAACACATTAATTTATATATCAATAAATAAATATTATATATAATAATATTATCATATTAACTTGATATATATATATATATATATATATATATATATATATATATATATGATTAAAATCACAAAAATATTTTATATATATTAATATATTAATAATATTATAATATTTATTCATATATTAATAATATTAACTATATACCTATTATATATTAACTTGAAATATATATAATATATATTAATATAATAATAATATTAATAGTTATTGATATATTAATAATATTATAATATTTAATAATAATATATATAAATAATAAATAATATTTTAATATTTATTAATATATTAATATCATAAATGGTTATATTATTAATAAACCAAAACAACTAATAATATATTAATAATATATATTATATCATAGTTGGTTATATTATTAATAATATATATTAATAATATTATAATATTATTAATAAATATTAGAATATTTATTAATAATATATAGTAATATATTAATAATATTAAACCCAAAAACATAAGAAAGTAATAAACTTTAAGAATTAATATATTAAACTCAAGAGAAATAAAGCATATGAAACAATATTTAAAAACAAAAAACTTAAGAGATTAATAAACCCTAACAATTAATATTTTAAGATATTAATAAACCTAAGGGATAATTAATAATACAAGTCCAATGTCATCATAAACCAAAGGTTTAAATATTATAAACCAAAGGAATTGGTGAACCCAAGGAATAAATATTATAAATATAAGGGATCAATATTAAAAACACAAGAGATTAATAAACTGTAAGAATTGATATTTTAAACTAAAAAACCTAATAAATTAATAATCCATAAGAATCAGTATTTTAAACATAAGATATTAATAAACCAACGGGATTATTAACATTATAAACCAAAAGAACTAATAGACCCAAGGGTTTAATATTATAAACCAAAGGAATCAGCGAACCCAAGGGATAAATATTATAAACCTAACGAATAAATATTAAAAACAATAGAGATTAATAAACCCTAAGAATTAATATTTTAAACTGAAAAATCTAAGAAATTAACAAACCCTAAAAATTAATATTTTAAACTCAAGAGAGTAATAAACCGAATGTGTGATTAACATTATAAACCAAAAGAACTAATAATCCCAAGGGTTTAATATTATAAACCAAAGGAATCAGTGAACCCAAGGGATAAATATTAAAAACCTAAGGGATCAATAAGGCTAAGGGCAATATTAAAAACAATAGAGATTAATAAAACCCAAGAGTTTAATACTATAAACCAAATCAATTGGTGAACCCAAGGGAAAACCATTACCGAAAAAATTATAAACCAAAGGAATTGGTGAACCCAAGGGAATTGATTTAAACATTGAGACAATTGTTGTCACAATGCGACGTTGGACCAACTATGACCAGGGTTGGCCATGGGTGATTTTCATATTGAGACAATATTTGTCATAATGTGACATTTGATCATGGATGACATTGATCGATTATTCATATTATAAACCAAAAGAACTAATAAACCCAAGGGTTTAATATTATAAACCAAAGGAATTGGTGAACCCAAGGGAAAACTATTATCCAACAAATTATAAACCAAAGGAATTGGTGAACCCAAGGGAATTGATTTAAACATTGAGACAATTGTTGTCACAATGCGACGTTGGACCAACTATGACCACGGTTGGCCATGGGTGATTTTCATATTGAGACAATGCTTGTCACAATATGCCATTTGATCATGGATGACATTGATTGATTATTCATATTATAAACCAAAAGAACTAAGAAACCTAAAGATTTAATATTATAAACCAAAAGAATTGGTGAACCCAAGGGACAACCATTACCCAACAAATTATAAACCAAAAGGAATTGATGAACCCAAGGGAATTGATTTAAACATTGAGACAATTGTTGTCACAATGCGAAGTTGGACCAACTATGACCATGGTTGGCCATGGGTGATTTTCATATTGAGACAATGTTTGTTAGAATGTGACATTTGATCTTGGATGACATTGATGGATTATTCATATTATAAACCAAAAAAACTAATAAACCCAAGGGTTTAATATTATAAACCAAAGGAATTGGTAAACCCAAGGGAAAATCATTACCCAACAAATTATAAACCAAAGGAATTGGTGAACCCAAGGGAATTGATTTAAACATTGAGACAATTGTTGTCACAATGCGACGTTGGACCAACTATGACCATGGTTGGCCATGGGTGATTTTCATATTGAGACAATATTTGTGAGAATATGACATTTGATCAGGGATGACATTGATCGATTATTCATATTATAAACCAAAAGAACTAACAAACCCAAGGGTTTAATATTATAAACCAAAGGAATTGGTGAACCCAAGGGACAAGCATTACCCAACAAATTATAAACCAAAAGGAATTGGTGAACCCAAGGGAATTGATTTAAACATTGAGATAATGGTTGTCCCAATGCGACGTTGGACCAACTATGACCATGGTTGGCCATGGGTGATTTTCATATTGAGACAATGTTTGTCAGAATGTGACATTTGATCATGGATGATATTGTTCGATTATTCATATTATAAACAAAAAAGAACTAATAAACCCAAGGGTTTAATATTATAAACCAAACGAGTTGGTGAACCCAAGGGAAAACCATTACCCAACAAATTATAAAACAAAGGAATTGGTGAACACAATGGAAAACCATACCCAAAAAATTATAAACCAAAGGAATTGGTGAACCCAAGGGAATTGATTTAAACATTGAGACAATTTTTGTCACAATGTGACGTTGGACCAACTATGACCATGGTTCGCCATGGGTGATTTTCATATTGAGACAATATTTGTTAGAATGTGACATTTGATCATGGATGACATTGATCGATTATTCATATTATAAACCAAACGAAACAATAAACCCAAGGGTTTAATATTATAAACCAAAGGAATTGGTGAACCCAAGGGAATTGATTTAAACACTGAGACAATTTTTGTCACAATGCGACGTTGGACCAACTATGACCATGCTTGGCCATGGGTGATTTTCATATTGAGACAATATTTGTCAGAATGTGACATTTGATCATGGATGATATTGATCGATTATTCATATTATAAACCAAAAGAACTAATAAAACTTATGGCTGAATATTGAGAAACCATGAATTGTGGGTGAACCCAAGGAAACATTACCCGTATCAAAATTTGAACTCAAGTGAACAGAACCTAAGGGAATTGATTTAAATATCGAGACAATTGTTGTCACAATGTTTGTCAGAATGTGACAATTGATCATGGATGACATTGATCGATTATTCATATTATAAACCAAAAAAACTAATAAACCTAAGGGTTTAATATTATAACCAAAGGAATTGGTGAACCCAAGGGAAAACCATTACCCAACAAATTATAAACCAAAGGAATTGGTGAACCCAAGGGAATTGATTTAAACATTGAGACAATTGTTGTCACAGTGCGACGTTGGACCAACTATGACCATGGTTGGCCATGGGTCATTTTCATATTGAGACAATATCTGTCAGAATGTGACATTTGATCATGAATGACATTGATCGATTATTCATATTATAAACCAAAAGAACTAATAAACCCAAGGGTTTAATATTATAAACCAAAGGAATTGGTGAACCCAAGGGAATTGATTTAAACATTGAGACAATTGTTGTCACAATGCGACGTTGGACCAGCTATGACCATGGTTGGCCATGGGTGATTTTAATATTGAGAAAATATTTCTCAGAATGTGACATTTGATCATGGATGACATTGATCGATTATTCATATTATAAACCAAAAGAACTAATAAACCCAAGGGTTTAATATTATAAACCAAAGGAATTGGTGAACCCAAGGGATAACCATTACCCAACAAATTATAAACCAAAGGAATTGGTGAACCCAAGTGAATTGATTTAAACATTGAGACAATTGTTGTCACAATGCGATGTTGGACCAACTATGACCATGGTTGGCCATGGGTGATTTTCATATTGAGACAATGCTTGTTAGAATGTGACATTTGATCATGGATGACATTGATCGATTATTCATATTATAAAGCAAAAGAACTAATAAACCCAAGGGTTTAATATTATAAACCAAAGGAATTGGTGAACTCAAGGGAAAACCATGCCCCAACAAATTATAAACCAAAGGAATTGGTGAACCCAAGGGAATTGATTTAAACATTGAGACAATTGTTGTCACAATGCGACGTTGGACCAACTATGACCATGGTTGGCCATGGGTGATTTTCATATTGAGACAATGTTTTTCAAAATGTGACATTTGATCATGGATGAAATTAATTGATTATTCATATTATAAACCAAAAAAACTAATAAATCCAAGGGTTTAATATTATAAACCAAAGGAATTGGTGAACCCAAGGGAAAACCATTACCCAACAAATTATAAACCAAAGGAATTGATGAACCCAAGGGAATTGATTTAAACATTGAGACAATTGTTTTCACAATGCGACGTTGGACCAACTATGACCATGGTTGGCCATGGGTGATTTTCATATTGAGACAATATTTGTCAAAATGTGACATTTGATCATGGATGACATTGATCAATTATTCATATTATAAACCAAAAGAACTAATAAACCCAAGGGTTTAATATTATAAACCAAAAGAATTGGTGAACCCAAGGGAAAACCATGACCCAACAAATTATAAACCAAAGGAATTGGTGAACCCAATGGAATTGAGTAAGGTTAACCATGGTTGACTATGGCTACATAAACTTCGCTATCATTTAACATAGGTACGAATGAGACCATGGTTGACTATGGGTAAGTAAACTTCTCTATCATTTAACATAGGTGAGAATGAGACTATGTTGACAATGTTTGGCCATAGTTGATTAAAATGATTAGAATGTAAATATTATTAGTATTACTTATTCATATTCATATTAATAATAATTTTATTAACAATATTAATTTTAATATCATTAATACTATTAGTGATATGGTCACAATGACTATTTTTTCTTTTGCCCCAAAATCTTTTTCTATTTTAAATAAAAGAGAATTATAATTACTTAAACCATTATTATACTTATTTAGATATTATTATATTTGTTTATATATTATTTTAGATATCATTTTAATTATTATAATTATTAATTATAATTAAGGCTCACCATGGATTATTATGGTTTAAGAGGGTTACCCATGGATGACTATGGCTAAGAAAAATTGTGTATTATTGAGCATTGGTGAGAATGAGTGACATTCATTGAGTGTGTTGAAAATGTTTAACCATATTTAATTAAAATGATTAGCATGTAAATATTATTAATTATTAAAAGTAATATTAATATTATTTATATTAAAATCACTAATGATAATATCATTAATACTTTTAATCATATGACTACACCATGTAAATGTGCCTCATCTCCACTTTTAGGCCTTCATTCTTTATATGAATTCCTTGACCTACTTCTCGAGTTTCTCCTCTAGATTCTCCTATGCATATTTCTAGCTTATTTAAGCACTCCTTTTTCTCATACCAAAAATAATTCCTTTAAGTCCCATTTTTCTAATTTTTCACTTAGTTCTGGTTATATGCTCTTCAAAATCCACATAGAAGATCTAAATCTCTCATGTAGTAGTTGAAATTCTATGTGGTAGTGGTGATGAAATTCAAACTCAAATTTTAGTGTTAGTTATGCCATGTTAATATATCAACCCAAAATAATTTTTAATGGAAGAAACCATAAATTATCTCACAATGCAAAAGTTGGAATCGAGATGGTTTTATTATGAGCACAATATATAGATCCATATATTAGGATATACTTCATAGTGTGTGATCTAAAATTCGAGATGATCTATTTTTACCTAATCATGCAAAAATCCTAAGATATGAAGATCTGGATGATATTTATACATTACAATTTCTATTTATTAAGATACCTTAGCCAATTTGGATTTATTTTCCAGCATGTCTAGTTCATTGATATGAGTATCTAGGGTATAAATTCTTGCTATATTTTTCGATTAGGTTCAAAGAAAATATTTCAGAGCATGGATTATGAACTACGATCCGTAATGTGGTCGATGACTCGTCATTGGACTATTGCTACAATTAGATTCCTTTGTTGGTCTAAATTGACAAAAAACTGTGATAGACTTTCACATATTCATCAAATGATGACTCTTTTAAAAATTTAAATATTTGGTGTTTCCAAAGTACCTTGTAATAAGAAACTGGGACTAGTTCGACCTAGAAATATTCAAGTTGCACTGTAAGTCAAATAACCTTCTACGAACCCAAAAATCAAGTTTCTAAATATGGACTATGAAGTTGAACCAGAGATCCCATTGGCTGTAAAAAACTATTAGTCCTACAATATATTAAAAAATATAATCTAGCCTACACTAAGCACAATATGAATTCATCTTTATAGATGCACACATAAATATACATGCTAATTTATAAATTCAACAAAAAAGGGTAAGACTACATATTAACACTCTACATGCAATATTCCTCTCTTACAAATCACTCATAGTCTCCAAAAATATCAAAATCCCTCATTCTCTCTCATTGACATTGAAAAATGTATTACATAGAGCTCTCCTACCCAATTCAACAAATTCAATTTGTTTTGCTAGATTATCTAATATGCACAATATGGCTAAGTCTATCTCTTTTCATAGCAACTAAATAATACACATCTTAATTTCCTAACAACATAGATATATTATATATTACACTTAGAAAAATATTATAAATTAAATAAATTTAAGGAAACCAACTTTTTTGGTAAATGAGATTTAACCTAATCACATGAAAAATAATTTTGAATACTTAATACTTTTGCACCACTTATCAATATATATTGATACAAATTACTTTTACAACATTACTTATTATATTTTACTATTAAATATACTTTCATTTGTGATATATTTAATTCATATACTTTGTTTCCTATATTTTTCTATAATATAATTCAATTCAATTTGTAATTAAAATATAAAATATTCAAAACGTCATTTATTATATTTAGAAAGTGAACATTTTAATAATGTGGAAATCACTTTAAAAAAACAATCATTGGAAGATAATATTCTATGTCAGTTAGAGAAGCTGTTAGATAATATTTTATGTTAGTGAAGACTACCATTTATAAAACTTGAACATTTTGTATATATTTTTTTAATTCTTTTCGAAGTTAGAACTACATAGAAAATATTAGATGGATTTATTTTTTCTACACATATGGTTGTCGATGGAATTTCCTTAATTCACAGAGAAAGAAATGAAATCTATTCCTTAATTCACAGAGAAAGAAATGAAATCTATAACCTCACTGTTTCAACAGAGCATTCTAAATTAAAAGTTTTGGATATAGTGGAATATTAATTAACATTCTATTCTCGATGAAATTTCATTAATTCAAACAGAATTCTAAATTAAAAGTTTTGGATATAGTGGAATATTAATTAACTTTCTATTTTCGATGAAATTTCATTAATTCAATAAACCTTTGTAGGCAAAAGCATTATTTTTCTTTCACCTTATGGTTGAAACCATATCATAAATCCACTTCATGATTATATCAGATTAATACTTGACTTTAGATTAAAGCCAAAGTATCATCCATACATATATATAATGGCTCGCATTCTATAAATCCACCTTGTATTCAAACTAAGCAAATATTTCATTTATTTAAAAATTCAACCTTGGCAATAATATCAATGCCATATCACTATCTCCGGCCCCACAACTTACATTTCTCACAGCATATCCACTATGTTTCTTCAAAGATTAAACTTTGGTTCAAATCGTGGAAAATGTCAAACTCAATACGTCGACATTTTTTTAATTCGGCCCTCAACATGTTAATTCATTTAATTTTCAGGTTTCAACTTTTAAAACCTATGCACACTTACCAATAATAGGGCCTCAGCATTTACGAACACATCACATTAAGTCCCGAATAGATCCAACGGTTGATCTATTATCGCATCAAACATCAATGATCCGACGAATATCGCGTTATGGAAATGCATGAGGCTTAATTCTCAGAATTCACGCGATAAAAATGGTTTTACCCTTACCACTTTTTACACACGTCCATCAACGGATGATATCGTGTTCTTTCAAGCAAACCCACTTACCAGTCTTGTGGTCGCGCGAGACAACTCGTTGGTTTCTTCAAAACCACTTCAACACTCCCCGGACTCACGGTTCCGTTTCCTTTCATGATTCCGCCATTATACTCATGGTTCCAATCTGTTATGGTTCCGTTGTTTAACTTTGCTGACTCGGTTTTTGTATCTGTTTTCACTGAACAAAACATTTAAATGAAGTAAACCCTCGGCATATCCATACATAGGTTTTCGCTTCACTGTTGACACAAGATTCCAAGGTGCATAATCCTCAACTTTTCGAAATGGAACGAAATTTACAAGCCCGTGACAAGTATAATAGGGATGGGCAAAGAAGGTGGTTCAAAAAAAATTAATGGTCTGTTAAAATGTTCTCTGTTGGATGAAAGATATTAGGAGGTTACATACCTGGAAGGTTCCCTTTTTTAAGATTGTGCACTTCAAGTTCTGTATTCATTGGCATGCATTTAAGTATATCGTACACAGAGTTACATGTTAACCAGTAGCACATTAAAGCGATGTAGTTAGACGTTTTTCCCTCTTTTTGGGTATATTTTCCATCCACTTTGTTTTGGAATCAAAAATTTGATTTCTATCATCTGTATAACTCAATAATCTATATATAAGTTTGAGGGAACTTAATTTATTTGTATATTCTGAAGCTTATTGTAAATGAAAACTCCTAATAATTAAATGACACAACTTTCATTAACAGTAATATAATAAGTTAAAGATTAGACTACAACATTAACTTTGACGCATTCAATTTACAATACATTCCGGGTGCTAAATTTAATCAGAGGTGGCGACATTGTATGGCAAAGCAAATCATTGAGAAAAAATAGGTTATGATCAACAATTTTAAATGAATCACCTTTTTCGACTAGATTTGAGAACTTCATGAGAGCTAGGGATTTTGAAAATCGCAAGAATTGTGAATCAAAACTATTACCATGGTTGAATTTATGTGTGAATTCTCTGAGTGCGGTATCGTTCGCTTCGCAAAACTTGTGCTCCCATCGAGGAGGCTCAATCGCCTCATTTTTGAGACCTGGAACCCTGTCCTGAGACAAAGGGTTCTTCGAATATTTCCAGTTTTCTACATAAGCCGAGACTCTTCTCCTAAAATTGACCTTGAATTCACTCCACGCCTGGTATTTATAATGGTTTATCATGGCCTCTAAGAATTTTAGGCGCATGGTCTTGTAACCAGGGTTGAGTTCAAAGTGGTGTATTGCGTTCTGTAACGAAGGAGAAAGTGCGTCTAGGAGGATTATGGACTTTTGACGTTGCTCCAGTTTTTCCCTGCAGGTATTGCTTGAGTCATTTATCCAACATTTTACCATTGTTAGCAACGTGGAAATTAGATCGTGCCACTGGCGGCGCTTTGAATCTCGTTGGGCCTCCTCCTCCCAATGCATGGAAGATCGGCATGTAGTGCGCCTCTCACAGCATGGAAGACAGGTTATTGGACTTGAAACCGTTCCTTTTAGCTCTTGACAACATGGAACCTCCGCTTTTGTAATGCCTTTTAAACACGATATCAATCCGGCTCCTGTTGGAAGATGGATGGACATCAATATTTCATGTTGTTTGCAGAGATGGCCGCCTCCATACAAATCCCATGATTAAACCTAAAACGTTAACCTAACCACATGCCATGTGGCTTCGACGATACAACTTTCTCGCCCGAAACGTTTCCTTATTTCGCTCTATTCCCTCATAACCTCATACATGGAGATAAATAAGAGGAATAGTAAATTTTTAATGATCATTTGGTAAAAAATTAATTTAAGTAGGGTTTAAACAGTTGATTTAGACATGCAAGGAGGTTATGGCTTTTAATTTCATTCATTGATTGAGTGGTGACGACGAGAATATACCGGCATATTTCAATCTAGACCATTGGATGAAAAAGATTAATTAGAAAAATCATTAATGAAGCGAATTCCGATAGGGGGATACACCTATCGGCATAATAAAATATTTCAAACTACTAAATTACTTCAATATGAACAATTTAACATATTATATAAGATCAACAACAACAACAACAATAATAGGCTTATATACTATATAAAATAATTGAAAAAATAAATTTGTATTGTTATAACATTTCAATTAACCATTATTTTACATTTATACTCTTTTATTAAGGGTTACTTTTGAATTAGTAAAATATTTGTTGGAATTACATGTTTAAGCTATTTTATTCCATGTATCTAAGGAATTTTCCAAGTGTTGAATCTATTTATGTTTTGAAAAATAAAATTTAAAAATGAAAAATTATATATATAAAGAATATTAACCATCAAATATTAAGTCATCTTTCTAATTTTTGAAGATGCAATTTTCTAAAATTTTACACTATAAAAAATTAGTATTTTAAAAGATTTAAATCTTCTTAACTCTTGCTAAATCCATAATTAAGATAAATCTATACTTATAACTCCAAAATTCACCACCCATACATTTCCATTCGTAACTCTCTATCTCATCTGCTCGCACCAGATTGATGAGTAATAAATAATATATATGAACATCGCTGAGTAATAAAGGATAAATCTAGACGTTCCTACCACTCGGAGAAACCTACTCTACAGCCTAAAAAATGGGGTTTTATTTTTGGGATGAATTCCATACCTCATCTCCGTACACTCAGATTCTACAATTGATTTTCATACACTTTCGGCGGATGATTGTTTATTTTTATTATTATTTTCAACATTGCATGGTCACTACTCATGACGGTCGTCATTGTAATTTAGGTCTTGATGGTCATTTTTTGTAATAGGGTTCTCAACACCCATGTAATTTTTGTGCCTTTAATGGATTTCTTAGCTATATAGATATACCCAATGAATTACCAGTAACAACAACATGTCAACCAATATTCACCAGTGGAATTCAGGCGACCCAAGCATCTTTGTATAGAAAGAAAATATAGTAAGGTTATTATTGATTTATTCCTAGATGTTTGATTGATTTCATGTTAGATAAATGTAATTAACGAAACATTCTCTAGATTGATAAAACAAAAAAACCATTTTTTTTTCCTGCATAAGACTAGTTTCTATTATATAATAAAAAAGTACAAAAAGGTACAATCCAGCTTCTAGAACGGGGTTGTTGAGCTAGCTAACCTTGGTTGGAAAAAAATATAATTCAAAAATTCAAAAATGGGGCTGGCCCTTGGGGGAAAACAACCCATGAAGTAGTTCACAGAACATAGAGAGAGTTGCCCCTAATGGCCCTAATGGGAAAAAAAGTTGTTAACAAAAGATAAAAGAAGCTAAGTTTGTTGTGTAGACTGAAAGTAAACATAGAGACTATGGTAAAGCAAGAAAAAACTGGAGAAAGAGAAACCATGGTGCGACAAGTTTTGTTCCTTCGCATCCCAAAGTGGTTCTTCCACTATGTAGCACCCATAGCTAGAGGGGTTTTCCTCTTTCTTGGAGAGTTCAAGGTCGAGCTCTGGCGTGGAGGTGGAGCGAGCACCCGTGTCTTCTACGTTGTCTGACTACATGGTGCCTTCGGTTGAGCTACTGCTGCCCCCGCAGTCAAAGGTTTCCTCCATGCATTTGGCTAGCAGATCCATCATTTTCCTAGGCTGCGAGGAGGAATAATGAGAGAGAATGGATTTACATGGCCTTTTCCTAGACCCCGAGCCGGAATTGATTGATCGAGCTTTCATAATTCGAAATGAGAGATGGACTTAGAGGATTTTTGGTCCATAGACCTCCGACGCTTCCATGCCCATTGAAAAAGCCACAGTGCACTCTACCATTGCTGGAATTGGAGGGCGAGAGGGTAAACATCTGCCTCCTCCTCTGCGGCAGCGCATTCGGTGGCGACGAAGCATGGTATCAGAAGAATTCTAGGAATGCAGAGAAGGTGAATGAGAAGAGGGAGATGGATGAGAAATGGAGTGATATTCATCGTGAAACGAATGATCAGAGGGCGACTGAACAATGGAAAAAGGGGCAGATGCACAACAAGGACCAACAAAGCCGAGAGCAGGAGCCTGTAAAGCAAGACTGAGGAAAAGACAGAGGGAGGCGTAGGAAAATTGCTGGCTAGAGCCGACACCATTGCCCATAAAAGGCCAGAGCGCCCTGCAATTCAGATGAGCTGGAATGAATGCACATCAAGTGGAATTGAATGCCGAGGAGTGCACTGGGTTTCAGATGAGCGAGGTATATTTAAGTCTCTCACGCCTAGGGTAGGTGTTGCCTCCTGCAGAGGACAGTTGTGTGGTGATGGTGAGCCCATGTGTCGTTCCAACAGAGCATTATTGATCACCCTCATCCAGGGTATTTACCATATATATTTATATATATATCACAATGTAATTTATCAGAAATATTAATTTATGCCACTTTACTCTTATTTAAATCTGGAATGTTAAAATCAGGTTAACATTTAAACTAGCATTTCATCTACCTCTCGCATTGCATCCTAAGTAAAAAAAAAAAAAAAAAAAAGGTCATGAGCCCAGTAGAGTAGGATAAAAGGCAACGACCATGAATCATATAGAGAGCAACGTAAGAGGGGATCATATTACTATCTGTTGTATTATGGCAACTTCTTTCAACAATAATTGTTACTCTTTCACAAGCCTAGTTCTCATTTTTTTTAATCAAACGCCGAATTTTGAGTTAATGTCCATGGGTATAAGGAGAGATTACCTATTTTTATATAGGTATTCCTCCTCTCCATCCTTTATTACTCTTACAGAATTGATTCTAAGTCTAACAACAAAGAGCAATACATTTTTTTGTTACGAAAAATAGTCAATGTATACTCATAATTTTTTAGTGTTTTTGTCTTTACCACAGATATTAAACAATAAAATTCAAACCATGAAGTAATTCATGAACTTGAACTCCTTTAATAAATTTTATTTTAGTGGAGAGATCCTCAAAATAGGGTTTAATTGATTCATTCAAAACATGGGCCGGTTAAATAAAAGATAATTGTCTATTGTTTCCATTTTTCAATTTTCAATTTAAAAGCAATGTATTGTAATTCAACAATTTTATATTGAATAGTAATAATACTTTTCACAATAACATTTAATAGAAAAATATCTATATGCAGTGTACCACCCAATTGAATATGCCACTCTCCCAATTAAGAAAGTCTAAATGACTTCCTAGTCTAGGGAATCTCTACAAGTTTCCTAGCCCCTTGAGTCATTCTAACCATAGTCATAGTGTCTTTGGGTTCTTGATATAACACCATCCCCATTACAAACTATACCATCCAATTCCAGGTTATCCCTCTCCTAGTTTCCTCCCTCCTCTCAGCTCTCCCACTCCACATTTTTTTCCATGACCAAAACCACAAAGTAATAATCCCCCTGACCTTCCCTCTTCCCCCGCACTTATGCCTCCTCTTGAATTAAATGCCAACCTATCGAGGAAATTATATGAGTTATAATTCCAACATTTAATAATCAATATGAGGCTCGTAATCTTCTAGGTACAAGCGCAGGGAACGCGGGATCAGAGCATCTAACCTAAACTCCTCCTGAAATATAAAATCTATTCCTAAATTAAGTATGAAATTTTTATTCATAGTTTGAAACTAATCTATTAGTAAGAAAAGGAATATCCCTAATAAAATAATGAACTATTTAAAACTCACTGAGAAATCAGTGAAAATAATGAATGATCTATTCAAATGAGTGCTACTTGATTCCAAAAAACTAAACATGTAAACGATAAAATTTATTCCTAAAGCTAATTGTTAACACAATGCAATTTATTAAAAATCAGCCCCTAATTCCATAAACTGAAAAATAAACAAATAATTAACTATGATAATTATTCCATTGAAATCACACAACTCACGCTTCCAAACTAGATTTTGCTAATCAATTAAATCAGAGAAATTCCGAGTAAAAAATGTGGCCTTAGTACAGAATGCAGTTGAGTACATAAACGACCTGATTACAGAATCAATTAAGTACAAAATTGACCTGACTATAGAATACGGCTGAGTGCTTACTCCACAACCTGCAAAGTGAAACCAAAAACAATGCACTCGCTGCCCTCTACTCAAATTGTTGGGCACCTCTGATCAGATCTACAAATCATAAATAAATCTAGAATACGAATTGAAGTGTTGGAATTCTGAAAACTATTTATAAAAAAACTTGGAAATGAAATATAAATCTATTGACGAAAGAAAAACACACTTATTGAATAAAATTATTTCCGGGATCACGCCATAAATCAAAAGGAAATTACATAATCTAAAATGTAGAAATGAATTATTGAATTAAATTTGACAAAACAATTAGATCTAATTCAAACCATTTGCAAGAAATTAAATATAAAAAGGAAATAAACTCTAAGATTCACTGTTACATAATCTATGTTAACCTTGCAAACACAATGGGCTCAGGCGGCCTTTCCTTTCCATGTGCTGCAGGTCAGAGTTCAATTCAAAAAATGGACACCAAAGCTACATCAATTTCGTCATCCTTTATTCATAAAAAAAAAGTTTAATATACAACAACCAATAAATGTAAATTTTCTTCCTCTCAACTGTCTGTAACTCCTGTAACTCTTGTAACTCTTCAACTCTAAATTATTGAAATATATATTGTGCTTTTGTAATTTTAGATCCCAAACTCAGGGATATGATCTTAGCCAAATGCCAAGAAAATTACAAAAATACATTTCCAATGATGTTTTTGGAATTGGTTATATGGAAAATTTGTCTTGGGAAATCTCATGATCCATGAATAGCATGATTGAGATATAGAATATTTGATTACAACTCCATATAGCTTGAAAAATAAACACAATAAATATTCAACCCAAAATATATGAAACCGTGGCTGACCCAAAACCGTCAAACCGGAATTTGGCACTCATTCCGTACTTAACTTTGCACTGAAATATTCCCCTGACCATAATTCATTCATGGTAATGAATTTTTCCCAACGGATTTTGGGTTACATGAATAAGGGTACTCTAAACAAAACTCGTGTCTCGAAATTTCAATATTCTTCCCCATTTGATAAAAAAAGTTAGATTTTCATGTACGTCAATTTTACTCTGTACTCAACTTGTTGCAACTAGTTTAATTGGCTTGTGAAGAATTTTGGCAATATAACCCTGCGGAAAATGAACTTAGAAAAAACCATCATGAGTAAATCATGACTAAATCATCTCTAATCATATAAAATCTAAGAAAACTAATGACAATCCACAAAGTGTAGGACATGCATTGGCGGAAATTCGTGGTATTATGGTATGAAATTAGTTAAAAATGTCAAAATTTAGGTTATGAATAATGGTATTATGTGATGAAAAAATGGGAATATATACAACCCAATACACCCACTCGGAATAAATTTCATCCACTTCATTTATTTCATCAACTTCCCCCCCATGCCTCTCCTCGAGCCTACCGAATTTTTCTATTATTTTCAAATTAACTCAAGGGAGAAACTATGTTAGGCTAGAGAAGGAATAAACAATAAAATAATTATAATTATAAAATTTTAATATCTTGTTATGTTAGTAAATTTTATGGTTTCACATCCCGTGGGGAACCTCAATTGGTAATCGAAGTAGCGTGAGTCGTGAGAAAACTGAGATATCATTCAAATCCCCTCGATTGTGACCCCATTTACAGAAAGAAGGACAAATTTGTAGACCCCTAAAGGTTTACTAGTAGTTATGTGTCATGTGGGCTATTGGTTTCATATGGCATACAAAAAAAGAGATATATTTATAGTTTCACACACACCCCATCTATTTAAATACTATATAATCATGTTAGGGTATAGTTCGTTAATTATAAAATTAAGGGTTAAGTAAGAGCTAATTAAGCTTAACTATTAAGAAATATCAAGGCTAACCATAAGCTTGATTATTAATCAATATAAAAGTTATTCATAGCTTTTTTACTAATCATAGTAATCGTTAATTAATTTTCTATCATAATAAGCTACATGATATTAGGATATTGTTGCAAGGTGTGAATATGAAGCTAGCATAAACATACCTCATACATATATTGATAATAACTATCAAAATTAAGTACAAGGAAAAATCATTTCAACTGATAGGTTGTTAACACAATATAAGATAATAACATCAAGTAGGGGAATTACATCTAGGGGTTATCTCTCCTAGAAATAACTTGTAAAAATATGTTCATTAAATCTCTCAAATCGCAACTATATTAACTTTGTCCTTGATTTTTTTGCATAAGACCTAGTAAATACTTTTGCAATACTTTTTTAGTTTGAGATCCAAATTGAAAAACCAAATTTCAAGGGCTACTTTGTGAAAATAGGTTTTAAGAACAAGCCCATATGGTCCTCCAAAATATGACTTTTTCAGCTCCATTTTTCTATAAAATCCTCTCAAACTGAGTATTGAACAACGATTTGAATGCTTATACATGCAATATTGAACCAACTTATTATGCAGTTTTTTATTAATTCATTTATTGTTTAATACTATCATATGCTATTATAGAAAAAAAAGTAATTTCCTCAAGCATATGATAATTTTCAATGCATCCATTTGTGTAACAGGATCATAAGTAAACTCATATCCAATTTTGAAAAATATACCTTAATGAATTCTTGGACATGATAATTCAATTTCCCATATAGATTGATGCGAAGAAATGTTGATAAAACCAATTGTATTGTGGCCTAATGACTATTTGGAGCCAAGTTCTAATGTAATCTTTGTCTCCTTGGCTCTCCTTTATTGTCAGACCATAATGTTACTTTGAAAATTTTCAATACAATCCTAAATGCAGAAGAGATATTGTGATAGACATGCTATAAATTATTAATTCTCTTGATTTAGTGTCTAGTATTCATTAGATATGGCACATGACTCCTTGGTCTCCTTATAAGGATAAGTGAAAGAAACTTTGAGTTTATTTTCTTGTGAATCTTCTTCATGAATCATCTTCTCCTCTTCTATATTTTGAAATGAATATTCATCCCTAATGACAATTATTTATCATGGACAAGGATTTGAAAATATCATTGTGGCTTATTTCCCTCTTTTACTGAATATATTATTTTGCATCTTCTATTGTAGTTTGAGATTTCCTTTCTTGTAAATGGATTAGTGGTTGGAATTTTTTTTTGGTGTTTGGGTAGGGGGGTTATGTACCTCTCTAATTCCTAGGTATAGTGTAATAATACATAAATAAACATATTTAAAGCTAATATAATATAAATATACCAATATAAACATCTCTTGGTCTTAGGAAGACTCAAATAATGTGAATGGGAAAGTTCTTATCTCTTGTCTTAGTTCCTTAAATCCTCCAAATCTTAAATGTTGATGTTGTGAAAAATTAAATGTAACTCTTCCAAAAAACTTTAAATCCAGATCAATTTGAAATGTGCTTCGTCGACAACGATGCCCAAAGTGTCATGCTAATTTAGGTGCATAAATTAGGACATAATATTTGTATCAATTCAGGTGTTCATAAACTTAGAAGCACTGCACGTAATCTATAAGGAGATATGCTATATTGGATGTCACATTTTAATACTAAGTAATAAAGTTAGCTAATGAAGGTCAAAACATAGAATTCTAGCAAAAGTTAAAAGGCTAAGCTAATAAAACATGAAAAAAAAATGAAGTTAATCACACTACTTGGAAAATAAAACACACGTACTTAAAATATGAACATTTGTGATTGGGCATACACTAAGGCCTCTCACACATATCATACGCTTCTATGCAATCATGTTCAAAATATTTACAAGTTTTCACACTAAAACCAAATGATTGTAAATGAAAAAAAATGGAAACAATGCTCAAGAGGTTTAATTTGATGGATTAGTAATGTACTAGGGCCTTGTCCACTTGTAAAATTAGATGGACTCTTTGATACTTATTTATCAAATCTATTGAATTCAACCTTACACTACTTAAAAATTCAAGAAACGTCGTGTTATTTTCCTCTTATGAGAGAGAAAATGAATGGACACACACAACATTTTAATCAACTTATTGTTTGGTGTACACTTAAATCATTAATTTAATTGTAGAAAACAATGAATGAATAGTGAATCTAAATAAGCAAGGAACTATGGAATTTGTTGATGCAACGCCAAGTGAAAATATATGAGAGAGTTAGGGCCTTTTTCCACCAAGAAAGGTAGTGTAGGATTACACTCTTGGTCCTCTAATTAACTTATTAATTAGCCTATCTTCATAGGAAGCAACTATTCTTCACAAGAAGAAAAATTTCTAATTATAGTTCATAAATATTGATTTAAAAGATAAATTATGGACAATAATATATACTAAAATATAGACAAGCTCATATGTAAATTACAAGTATGATAGCATAAAATGGCAAACATAAACAAGACAATTAAGAATACATAAAAAATAAAAGCTATAAAGTACAAACATGAAAGAAACACATATAAACAATATGTGGCAAAATATACAAGATTAGAAAATGAAATGGCGTGTGTAGGCTTAGGTTGTGGGGCACTCCACACCTTAGCAGTCATACTAGTAGACTACCAACGGTTATAAATCAAAAGAGCTACATATATTGTACTAAATAAATCTTAAACAAGCTTCAAATATGAAGTGTAAGCTCACCAAATATTTCTTCAATGTCTTGAAATTACAAAGTTTCTTAGCAAGCACCATTTGTTTGCTTTTATAGCAAACAATGAAGCTAAAAACCTAAAACTCCCACTTGTTAATTATTATTGGCTACCTTGGGAGTATAAAGAAATTAAATCAACCTTATGTTGGGCCCATATCATGGGAGAGAATCAATAAAAATCATATCTCAATGAAAATACAAAATTTCCCTTTGTTTTTGCTATTATATTAGACGCGACAACCAAGCATCTTGGGGTTGAATTTGGTCAAGTAGATAGGTGTTCATCCATCTTGGGACATTGTTAGAAAAAAACTATGTCTCAATTTTCACCAAGGTGACCTGCATATATCAGAAAAAATGAACAATTTGATATTGTAATTGTGTTTTACAATGTAATTATTTCATAAATTTCTAAAAATTAAAAATTACCAAAAAATACATTAGGGAATGTATTTATTAGGAAAAATATGTGAAAAGGGTATCAAAATAAACTTGAAATGGATTTCCCAAGTCCAAATAAAGTGGAAAACCATGCAAAATTAAGTCACATTGAAGGGATGACAACAAACATATTATCCCAATGTTGTGATGTGACAAGCATATTCTTGTGTCATAATTTGATGAAAATAAGCTAATATCAAGATGTGATGAATGAAACCTTATGTAGTAATATTAGGACCATAACTTGATGTTTGATGATCAAAACCTAATGTCACAATGTGGAAACCATAACTCAACATCACAATGTGATGAATATAACCCAACGTCAAATGTGACAATCATATCCTAATGTCATAATCAAACATAACCCTTCAACAATACCACATTTTATGTAATAACCATAGTAAACTATAAAACCATGGTAAAATATGTCCAAACATAGTCAGTCATGGTCATCCATGGTCAACCATTGTCAAACATGGTCACTTATGGTCAACCATATACAACCATAGCCAAACATGGAATACTTAGTCAACCAAGCTCAATCATAGTCACCCATGGTCAACATGGTATTCCATAGTCAAAGATGTTCTACCTTGGTTAATCATACTCATCCATAGGCAACATGTTCAATTATTAGAAACCATGGTCAACATGCGTAGCATACTCACTATTGTTAAATGTTGTTAACGATGGTTAATCATAGTCAACTATAACCTTTCGTGACAAACCATCATCACTTCTCATTATACGTTGTCATATACATACTATATGGTCAAACATTGTTAACCATAGTTAATATTATGAAATGTTCTCAACCGTAGCCAAACATGCTCATTGTTGGCCAGCCATAGTTAAAAATAGTCATCCATGGTCATCCATGGTCCTCCTTGGTTAACATGGTCTTCCATAGTTGATCATAGTCTACCTTAAGAAACCATACTTGACTATAGTTAGTAATTTTCAACCATAGACAACCTTGGGTAACCATTTCCAATCATGGTTAACATGGGCATAAAGGTCAACCATATTCTATCAAGTCTAGTTTAGTTAAATGTGGATAAACATGCATAACCATATTTAGCCATGGTCTACCATGGTCATCTCTAATAAACCATAGTTTAGCATATTCAACATTCATGAACTATGTTGTGTAACCAACTCCAAAAATATAAGAAAAGAGATATCAACACCTTAGAAATAAGCCACTTCGAGGGGAAAACCTCCAATACATTACATAAATGAACAATTATTGGATGATACAATTTACAAAACCGCATTTCTATATATAGGAGTCCATGGGGCCATAATGTAATCCTATTGGGGCCACAATGTAATCCTAGTCGACCTAACAATAATAATGTAAGGGCACAATAATAACAATATGGGGGTTACAAGAGTACAATAATAACAATAAGGGGGTTACACTAACAACAATAAGGGACTATACTAGTAATATAGGGACCTAACATGCCCCTCTCCGTCAAAAAATTGTTGTCCTCAACTCTTGAGTAGCTCTGGGTGCTTCTGTATAAAATCCTCATCCTCCCATGTAGAATCTTCAGTGGGTAAGTTCTTCCACTTGATGAGATACTCCGAAATTGATCGATTTTGTAGCTGTCAAGTTCTTGTTTCCGTGACCGTTTCAAGTTCCAATATGATTTTTCCTTCCTCATCAAGTTCTAGAAATATTGTTTGAACTCAAATATTTTCACCTATAACCTTCTTTAAGCATGAAACATGGAAAACTGGATGCACTAGTGAAGAAGCAGGAAGCTCCAATTTGTATGCCATAGTACCAATCTTTTGCAACACCTTGTAAGGACCATAGTACTTTGGCGATAATTTATTATCCTTCTTAGCTTGCTTGAGGGAAATTTGTTTGTATGGTTGTAGCCATAAAAACACCCAATATCCTACATCAAAATTTCTCTCGCTACGATGTTGATCTGCCTGTTGTTTCATTCGATTTTGTGCCAAATTCAAGTTATCCTTTAAGAGTTGGAGAACTTCTTGTTGATGCTCGATGCGATCTTCCACTGCTTGAACCTTCGAATTTTCCCTTAAATATGATGTGATGGATGGTGGATGATATCCATAAAGTGCCATAAATGGGGTCATTTTTGCTGCAGTATGGAAGGAAGTGTTATACCACCATTCAAAAAGAGGTAACCACTTGACCCATTGTCTTTGTTTATCAGATACAAAACAAAGAATATATCCTTCCAAACGTTTATTTACTATCTTAGTTTGACCATCAGATTAAGGATGATAAGATGAGCTATGAGCTAATTGAGTACCCAAAAAAGTAAATAACTCCGTCCAAAAATTTCCAGTAAAAATAGGATCTCTGTCGCTCACAATAACCCTTGGGCTTCCATGTAGCTTTTGAATTATGTCCATAAATGTAGTAGAAATTGTACTTTCTTTAAATGGATGAGATAATGCACAAAAGTGTGCATACTTGGTAATTCTATCAACTACCACCATGATGACACTCTTTCCTTCAGACTTAGGTAACCCTGTGATAAAATCCATTGAAATCTCCTCCCAACGTTGACTTGGAATGGATAAAGGTTGTAGAAGTCCCGGAGTCTTAATTGTCTCAAATTTGTTCTGCTGGAAAACCAAACATTCCGCCACAAAATTTTGAATATCAGATTTAAGGCTATCCCAAAAAAATTATTTCTTCACCCTATGGTAAGTTTTTAAAAATCCTGAGTGTCCTCATAAAGGAGAAGTGTGCAGTTCCAAAAGAATCTTTTGTTTTAATTGGGAGTTCCTACAAATATATAAGCAATATTTGTACCATAAGGAATCATTTTTCCAACTAAATGTATCAGATGTACTAGGATCTTGCTGCAACTTTTGAATGAGTGTCCATACATCTTTGTCCTTCTTCCATTCATCTTTTTCTTCGGTTATCCAATCTGGTTGGATAATAGAAATAGCACAAAGCAATGCTTCCACCTCTTCATTATTTCTTGAGAGTGCATCTACAACAACATTAAGCTTGCCTTTTTTGTAGATTATTTCAAAGACATAACCCAACATCTTTGTGACCCATTTTTGCTGCTCTTCTGAAGATAGTCTTTGTTCCAAAAAATGTTTAAGACTATCATGCTCATTTTTTACCTTGAAGTGTCTTCCCATTAGGTAAGTTCGCCATTTCTTTAGTGCATGCAGTATTTCTAACATTTCCTTCTCATAAATAGGTTTCTGTGAATACTTTCCTTTGATTGGACGACTTTCAAAAGCAATGGGTCTTCCTTCCTACATTAAAACAGCACCAATTCCATTTCCTGAGCCACCACATTCCACAATAAAGGTTTTTTTGAAGTCTGGCATAGCTAAGACTGGTGCTTGACACATTGCCTCTTTAAGATTTTCAAAGGCCTTAGTTTCTTCAGGAGTCCATGAAAATGCATCTTTCTTCAATAATGTTGTTAGAGGTGCTGCTATTCTCCCATAATTCTTAACAAACTTGCGATAATACCCTGTTAACCCGAGAAATCCTCGCAACTACTTTATGGTTGTGGAGACTTTCCATTCCTTAATGGCTTTAATTTTGTTAGGGTCTACCTTAACACCCTCGTGAGATACAATATGACCCAGATATTCCACCTCTTGTACTCCAAAGAAACATTTGGATGTTTTTGCATATAATTGTTTCTCCTGCAATAGTTTGAGCACCCTATCAACATGTTAAACATGATCCTTCCAAGACCTACCGTAGATTAGTATATCATCAAAAAATACTAGCAAAAATTTTCTAAGGAAGGGTTTGAAAATGGAATTCATCAACCCTTGAAATGTAGAAGGTGCATTGGTAAGGCCAAAAGGCATGACCAAAAATTCATAATGACCTTCATGAGTTCGAAATGCTGTTTTTGGAATATCTTCAGTCTTCATTCTAATTTGATGATATCCCGAACGAAGATCCAACTTGGTAAAATAAATTGCTCCATGTAATTCATCCAATAATTCATCAATCACAGGAATGGGAAATTTATCTTTAATGGTGAGTTTATTGAGCTCCCTATAATCCGGACACATTCGCCATGATCCATCCTTCTTGTGTACCAATACTACAGGAGCAGAGAAAGAACTTTGACTAGGTTGAATTATACCTGTCTCTAACATTTCTGTAATTATACGTTCAATTTCGCTCTTTTGGACATAAGGATATCTATAAGGCCTGATGTTTGGAGGAACACTTCTTGGAGTCAAATGAATAGGATGATCATGATCATGAATAGTTGGGAGTCCTTTGGGAGTTTCAAACACCTTGGAATGATTGTCCAAGACTTGTTGGAGATTTGCAGAAATAGATGATTTTGATGTTGGAAATTCTAGTGAGCATAATTGTGCAATTACGCCTCATTGTTCTTTCTTTAGAATCTTTTTCATGAAATTATAGCTTATTATCTTTCCCGGATTCCCCGTAATACCCCGTAATTTGACTTCCTTTCCTTCTGAAAAAATTCAAGAAAAGTTCTTGAAAATTAAAAGCTACCATCCCCAAAGATTGTAACCATTGTACTCCTAGTACAACATCAACACCTCCCATGGGAATGGAAAGAATTGGACTAGTCAATACATATTCCCCCATGGTTAGCTTGATATTATGGAATTTTCCAGAGAAATTTATAGTTCCTCCATTTGCAACCATCACTTGACATACTGGTGCTGGGTATAGGAAACAATTTAATTCCTTGGCTACCTTACAATGAATAAAATTATGGGTGGTACCTGAATCAATCAACGCTATTACCTTTTTCTTCTTGATATGTCCTTCTATCTTGAGAGTTTGAGGAGTGGTAATTCCTGCCAGTGAATTACACGATATGGTCGGATTCATTTCTTCCCCTTCTATGGTTGGTTCCTGGTGTATATCCTCTTCTTGTTCATTTTCTTCTTCCTCTTCAAAATCTATGTAAAATAATTTCTTCTCAGCACACTTATGACCTTTAGTGTATTTTCTATCACAGCTATAGCAAAACCCTTTTGCTCTTTTTTCTTCCAATTTTTGTGGTGTCAACCTTGTAGGTTGTGGAAATCTAGGCATAGCAACACTTCCTTCTTTATAGAAGTGAGTGGTAGGCTTCCTTGTCGCCATAATTTTACATTCAATTTTTCCTACCAACCTGAATGCCTTCTCCAATGAATCAGGTTACAAAACGCGAACTTCATGTTGGATGTTATCCTTTAAAGTTCTTATGAAGAGATCAATCGTGTGTTCCTCTGGAATATCAATTCCCCTTATATTCAATTTTTGGAAGTCCTCAATGTGCTCCCCCACTAAGCCCTTTTGTTTGAGATTTATCAATTGGCTAAAGAAGGTGTTTCTCTTTGTATCCTCATAATGTGCTATCATTTTCTCCGTAAAAATTGACCAAGTGACAATTTTTTTATGGGAGAAAATCCATCGATACCATACAAATATATTTTGTTCTAAATGTAAAGTTGCAATGCGTACCTTTTGTGTGTTTTACACATTATGGAGATCAAAATATTGTTGCATTTGTAGTATCCATGTTATAGGATCCTTTCCATCGAACTTCCTCATCTCCATTTTTGGAATATGGTGGTTCTTCCCGCCAACATTAGAGTTTGTGAAATCATGATTAACATTTATTTTGTTCTCATCATGAGTTTCTTCTACTATCTTTTCACCATTATGAAACATTTCTTGTATCAACTTTGTCAAACCTTCCATGTTTGCTTTTAGATCATTCTTCATGTTTTCCATCTTAGCTTCCATGCCAGCTTCCATGCCATCCATCTTAGCTTCCATGCCTTTCTTCAAAACTTCCATTTCATTTTTTGTTGCTCTTTGCGAGAACGAAATTTGGTGCACTTGCTCTTGTAATTTAGATAGACCATGTTGCAATTCTTCATCTTCATGAGTCATAGTAGAGCCTTCTGAAGGCTTAATGGGTGTTGAGTTATTTTTACGGGGCATTTTTTAGAACCTAATAATGATATGTATTCTACAATATTCCCTTGGAATCAATTCAAATTGATTCTTCAAACAAGACTAATGTAATTCGGAAAAAAAATACACACCTTTTTCTTGCTTTTGAGGAGCTCGATATTGAAATTGGATTATCTACGTGATTGCAGCACTTCAATATTTGAATTTCAGTACCAATGTAGCCCTCGGATTTCTCTTTCAAATGCCACAGGTCTGACCTAATTTGGATTCTCCAAGACAAAGTTGTGTTTAATCTCCCACAATGACCTAATTATGGACTGGTTTAGTAGAGCAAACTTGTACGACTTGCCACGTGTCACAGTTTCATCCTTCAACTCCAAAATTGATAGCCAAGAAACTAAAGTCCATTTAATTGTGACCACTTTTTACGGCACTCCAATCCGATGCTCAGAGAGATATTTATGAATCTTTTCCCATGATCACCTCTTTGAGATGAAATTTGGGAGCCTGAAAAAGCACTACCTTCCACAAATCATATCTCCGAAAATATTGTGAACCAAGATCTGAAATTGTTTGACACGTTTCCTTAGGATTTCAGCTTCGCACTCTAAAAATTTTAGATTCTGAACCTTTGTAGAAAAAAATTTATAGCTCAAATTCCAAAATGACCTATTTAGGAGCCTGAAAAAAGACCTAACTTCAACAAATCATATCTCCGAAAATATTGCTAACCAAGATCTGAAATATTTAGAAAATATTCCTCGGGATTTTAGCTTCACACCCTAAAAATTTCAGCTTCTGAAACTTCGTAGAAAAACATTTATAGCGAAAATTCCACGATGACCTGTTCGGAGCAGCGAAACCCTAGAATCCAAAGCTCTGATACCAAATGTTGTGTAACCAGCTCCAAAAATAGAAGAAAAGAGATATCAACGCCTTAGAAATAAGCCACTTTGAGGGGAAAACCTCCAATACATTACATAAATGAACAATTCTTGGATGATACAATTTACAAAACCTCCTTTCTATATATAGGAGTCCATGGGGCCATAATGTAATCCTAGTGGGTCCACAATGTAATCCTAGCCGACCTAACAATAATAATTTAAGGGCACAATAATAACAATATGGGGGTTACAAGGGTACAATAATAACAATAAGGGGGTTACACTAACAATAATAAGGGACTATACTAGTAATATAGAGACCTAACAAACTATAGCAAAAATTTGTAAAAAATGCCAACCATAGACAACCATAATCAACATGGTGGACCATCGTTGCATAATTCAACCATGCGCAACCAACAACAACAACCATGGGTAGAGATAGTAAACATTGCTATATCACAGTCAAATATCAAAAACCATATTCAATTATCTTCTTTCATAAGAAAACATAGTCAACCATGGTTAAATGCAATCAAATATGGTCTTTTATAGTTTACATCGTCAAAAATCATCAATTGTGGTTAACAATAGTTGAACATAGTCACCCTTAGTAACCATAACCAACCGTGGTCATCTATTAATGGCCAATGATGGCCAGCCATGGTCAACATGGTCTTCCATAATTAACCCTTGTGTACCATATTCAAGCATTATCAACCATGGTTAACCATAACGAACTTTGGGAAATCATATTATTATGTGTTATAATATGGCAACTTCTTTCAAAAATGATTGTTACGCTTTCATAGGTGTACTTCTCCTTTTGATTTTAATCAAACGAATAATTTTCCATTAATGGTAATGGCTATTGTTGGCCTATGACCACACACAAGGTGGAGAAGTGGGACCCTTCTTTAATCACTGATCGCATATCAAAAAACTCCATACATTTACCATTGCACTCATTCACAAAACCCCCAATGCGATTAAACCTTAGCCCTTTTCACCTTATCGCTTGAAACTTTATCATCAATAATTCTCTCCTCTCCACTCTAAACCTTTATCGACACCCATATACCTTTTCGCATCTCTAACCTCTCCGCAGATCGCACTTCGATCCCCGCAAGATATAAAATTTACTCTCCGCTTTCCCATAACTAACTACTCTCGGTTGCAATCTGTGGGCGGCACCACATCCTTGCCACATCATCCATTCCCCACTCATCACACTTTTCTCCCCATAGGGTATATTTCTTACCTTCCTCTGCTCACATATGAAACTTGTGATTTGCGATCTGCGAGCGGCCCCACTTTCACCATGCCACATTAGCCATTGCCCATCTTACATCGCTCCCCGCAGAATATAAATCTTACGTTCCACTGCTCATATGTTAAACTTGCGATCTATGATGTGCGAGTGACCCCACCTTTGTCCTGCCACATCACTCCTTCACTCATCGCACTTCTCAGTCTGCAGATTTTAACATACACCCTTTGCTACTTATGAAAAATAACTTTCGATTGTGATCTACAAGTGGTTCGACCTCTTTGCCACATCACCTTTCTGCCACCACAAATCGCACATCATAGATTCTAGCATTTACCCTCCATTCCTCATAGAAAATCTCTCCAACTTGTGATTTGCGATATAAGATGGGCCCCACCTTCCTACAACATCATCAATATCACTTCCATAGCCTTTGTTCCACTCTTTTCAGTGTTAATGAACCCGCTAACTCCACTATCGCTTCCACCATCCTCCCCTCATCTCCACTCCATGTCACGCATCTGTCGACTTATGATATGTTTCATCCCCCCACTCACCTTCTGAAGTATAACACCAGGTGGGGTCCGAAATGGCCAGTTTTAGAAACCGCCTCTAGTGCTACGTGTCAGCCCATAGTGATTTCACACCCCCCCATAAAATACCATAAACTAGATAGGCCCCCCTCTGAAATCTGGCCTCCGGTTTTTCAAGTTAAAGCACAACATGGGTTTTCAACGGACAAGCACAACTATGGTTTATTCAGTTGGTCCAGGAAATCTCTGCTAAAGAGAGAGGCACGCACAACATAGCTAGACATTTCACAACGGTTAAGTGGAAATCATAAGGATTAGGGACTGGAGGCTTTTGACAACAGATCAATCATATGATACAAGCTAGACTGCCTACCTATTCATAGTCACTCCTCGCCACACCATTTTGAAGATTCCAGGATTTGGCCTCCGTGGCCAACTATGTTTTCATTTTTTAGTGTTGATTGTGATGTTTTGCTAGTGAAATCTCGATTTCACCCGATTATGTTTTGATTTACTGTTTGCAGGAGTGATTTCTTGATGCATGCTCTGCTAGTTTGCTAGGATATTTTGATTTTCACAATGTGGGTCGATCATGAATGATTATTCAATCATGAACCCTCAATAGGAACTCTATATGTAGGAGGTTCAGAGATGAAACAAAGGTTTTGAATTTTGGAGAATTTTTGGTGTAGTTCTGTGTGACTGTGCTCTTTATGCTCTGAGATACATATTTGGGAGAGATGTTTTGAAAATAATATGATATACAGAGTTGTTCACTTGGATTCCAGCTGGAGAAATGTGTTTTCTTATTTATTTGACATCTCCTATTTATATATAATCATCTTTCACATTCTATTTCCTTGATGATTTGTGAAATGTGGTTGTCGGTGGTAAGCATTTGTATTGATGAATTTTTTCGATGTACAACGCTCATGAATTAAACTTGCTACACTTCCTTAATTCGCGCTCCACGAATCTCTACTGTTGGTCATATTCCACTTACATTTGTTTCCTATGAGTTCACGGGAGACAGATTCTTAATAATTTTAATCCTATCTCTTGCGAATTCCTCCTCCATTCCTTCTCAACACCTCTGCATATTTTTAAAGTCTCTTCTCATTGTTTCAGACTTGTCCCATTGGAAAAGGCACTAATCCATATAGCCTCTCGAGCCCTTTTGCAGTATAGGGTAATTCACATGAATCAGACTCCAAGGTCTTCTCCATTCCTGAACCACCAAAAAAATTATTTCCCTTAATCCACATTCTATCAAAGGAATCATTATATTTATCTACATTTAACCTCTGATTTTAAGATGTCCTAGGCACTAGTCATTTGCAACTCAAGCTTGTCTACAAGAGCTACAACATCTTTTTTGCATTGTTGCCAGGGATACAAATGAAAAAATATTTTCCCTGGGAAACGACATCAATTCCACCCTCCAGACAGGTGAGAACGAAGGTTTGGGAGTTGCGAATTCCTCACCTTAGTGACTCCACAGTAAAATAGCCCTAATTAGAAGTAATCATGGCTTTCACCAGGCCTCACACTAGATTTAGATCCACCATCTACTCCCACCTCTAAATCAGATAGTTGTGCTAGGTTTCGTTTTGAACAAATATGCCCCCTTGGCCCTCCCTCAGCCTCTAAATGATATGCCACAAGAATATCTAGATCGGTTTCCTCGGTTCAGTGGGGAGGATAATACTTCTGTGCATAGACACATTGAAACCTTTTGTGCCTTCGCTAAGAATATGAATGTAGAGCACTTAGATGTGGTATTAAGGATTTTCCTCCAATCCTTGGAGGGAGAAGCCCAGAAATGGTTTAAGTCTCTAGCCAACAACACAATCCACACTTGGGAAGAAATGGAAAATTTCTTCACATTAAAATGGGGAGAAAAGAGGGACCATGGATACGTTCTCACCGAGTTCAATGTTATAAAGAAGAGACACTATGAGGATGTAACATAACTCATAAAGAGGTTCAATAATCTATATAATAATCTTCTGGCTGAAATAAATCCTCCCCAAGCAGCTGCTAAGGTGGTCTTTGCAGGAGCTTTCAAACTAGAGTTTGGGTTCACCCTTAGAGAAACAAAATCCATCTCTTTAGATCAGATTTAGACTGGTGCATTAGAGGTAGAAGAAAATTTTTCTTTTACTCATAAATTCAAAGGGAAGACAAAATATGAAGCCAAAAGAAAGAACATGGAGGAGACTTCTACTTTTAAGCAAGAGAGGGAATCACAAGAGTATAGAATTGAAGAGATGAATAAGTTGATCAAGAAACTTTCAAATAAGCTGGTTAAGATTGAATTGGAGGCCAAGAATTATCCTCCTCGTTCCAACCAAATGATTCCTAACCGTGGGTTTAACCCCCAGTATCGGAAGCCCCCTCTACAGTTGTTACAGTGAGAATGGAAGGAAAACCAAGATCACATCCAACCCCCTCTATACTTGGAGGGAGAAGTGGAGGGACGGGCCGAGGAAGTCACATACAGCCAAGAAGATCAATTCCTTGCTTACTCTAATGATGGGGAGGGTGAACTCATCCTGCAAGGGGAGCAATAGGAGAAGGAAAATAATCCAGAAGATCAAGATATTGACAATTACTATAGACTATTCATTGATTTCATGCGGACTCAACTCCACAATAAGTACGTTTTCAGGTCCTTCAGAAATAGAACTCAAGGGCAAGAACAAAATGAAGGGCCAATATCAAGAGAACAAAGCCCTCTTAGTCCTGCTAGTAAAGGGAAGAAGCCATTAGAAGATTCATCCCCTCATAAGGCCATTGCATCCACTTTCACAAAGAAAGAAGTTGATCCTCCCAAAGATAAGAAACCCTCACATATACCCTTGAAATTTCCTAACCCTCCTAAAGAGTAGTTCAAACAAGCCATTACAGAAAAAGGGCCCACACCTTTAAATCTCCAAGAAGAATGACCCATGGTGGTTTTTGGACTGCATGAAGAAAACCAGTTCCTAGCATATTATGAAGAAGAGAGAGGTGAGCTTACCCTCCATGAAGAAGGGGAAGAGTTGGAGTTTTTCCTAGAGGACAGTGCTAAAAATCTACAACATTTTGGTGATCCAGAAACAGAGGCAGCAAAGCTTAAGTGCCTAGATCCACCTCAGCAAGCAGTGTTTCCTTTAGAGAACCTAGACCAGTCAGATTTTCATGATGAAGACCATCTCTCAAATTCTCCTTCAGTACAAGATAAAGTTAAAAATTGGTTTGAAAATCTTCTAGTTGCTAGCATGAGCATTTTTCATAAATTCATGAAATTTTTCCTAGGTCGATGGGTAATCATGGGAAATGTCTTTTTTATCATAGAAGAGTATGGAAATTTTAAAAGACAGCCTGGGGAGAGAGTACAATATTTTTCAGCTAGGTTCAATAAGGTGGATTATTCAATGCCTGCTGATATAAGGCCACCCCAAGGAGTAGCTCTCTTACACTCCCAGATGCCTTTAATCCAGAGATGGCATTTCAAGTAAGAGAAAGAGACACTGCAACCATTGAAGAAATGAAAAATATTGCAGTTGCCGTGGAAGTGAACCTACTGAACGAAGAGTCAAATTTTAATACATAGGAATAATTGATCTAGTTTTCTTCTCTACCTTTATGCTTTAATTCATCTCATATTTTGAAAAGGAATCTTGGTCACATTTTGGTTGACAATCATAGGAGAAATCATGAGAAGTCAGTGGAGCCAACGCTAAAGTCATCTAAAGAACTTCATGACCCAATAACTGATACGTTGGATGGTTGGAGTTTTCAAACTTAGTTTTCATGCACACGCAATAATTTCAGAAGATGCTATGATATGGATATGATCAGAAAGTCTGCCCTATGGTATGGTTCAACTGAAGTATCTATACAAAATTCATCAGATGAAATGAAAATATGTTTCGAGTTGTTTGAAGACATGGAGAACACATGTGCAGTACCAAGCTACAAGGTTGGATCGATTGGGTTAGCATATTCAGCAATAGGTCAAGTGTATCTTGATCCAGTGGCTATGTATATTGAGAAATTATTCAACATAAGGCTACCATACCTTCCCAACATTTTTTTGTTGTTCAGGTATACCAAGCTCCTTGCAATGAAGATCAAGCTGGGATTTCTTATCAAATACCATTGAAAGGTGCATTACTAAGTTTGGTGACAAACAATGAAAGAACAAAGTTATTAGAGCAGTTGCTTGCTTGGTTACACTCGAATTATTGTATCATTTAGAATAGAAGTAATTCCAGCTGATTAGGGTAGGTAGGTGTGAAAATAAGCTCAATTATATGATCATATTTCCAGTTTAGTTTCATATTTCTTTGTAGTTTTCAATTCAAATGTGTTTTAGTTTCCAGTTTCAGCATAGTTCATATTTCAGCATTCAAGATTTTCAGGGCACGATAGTGATTTCCGTTTTTATAGTTGGCAGTGCACAACTCAGTTGTAGTTTTAATTCAGACTTACAATATGCATTTGCGACTCCATGTGCCAAATAAAGCACAAAAATTTAGGGCTGCAGGTTCTCAACGCACTTAGAACAACACGTTGTCCCTAGATGAATCCAATGTTGGCCTATGACCGCACACAAGGTTGAGAAGTGGGAACCTTCTTTAATCGCTCATTGCATATTGCAAAACTCCATATATTTACCATTGCACTCCTTTGAAAAACCCCCAGTGCGATTAGACCTTAGCCATTTTCACCTTTCTGCTTGAACCTTTATCATCAATAATTCATTCCTCTCCACTCTAAAACTTTATCGGCACCCATATACCTTTTCGCATCTCTAACCTCTCCGCACATCGCACTTCACTCCCCGAAAGATGTAAAATTTACCCTCCAATTTCCCATAACTAAATACTCTCGATTATGATCCGTGGGCGGCCCCACATCCTTGCCACATCATCCATTCCCCACTCGTCGCACTTTGCTACCCTTGGGATATAACTCTTACCTTCCACTGCTCACATATGAAACTTGTGATTTGCGATCTGTAGGCACTCCACTTCTGCCATGCCACACCATCCATAACCCATCACACATTTCTCCCCACAGAATATAACTGTTACCATCCACTGCTCATATATTAAACTTGTGATTTGCGATGTGCGGGCGGCCCCACCTTCGTCCTGCCACATCATTCCTCCGCTCATCGCACTTCGCACTTCGTAGATTTAAACATTCACCCTTCACTGCTTATAACAAAGAACTCCTAACTATGATCTACGGATGGCCCCACCTCTTTGCCACGTCACCTTTCCACCACAACAAATTGCACATTGTATATTCTAGCATTTACCCTCCATTCCTTATAAAAAATCTCTCTAGCTTGCGATTTGTGATATAATATGGGCCCCACATTCCTGCCATGTCATCAATAGCCCTTCCACAGCCTTTGTTCTGTTATTTTCAATTTTAACGAACCCTCTAACTCCACTATTTCTTTTTCCATCCTCCCCTCATCTCTGCTCCATATAACGCATCCAACGACTTATGATCTGTTTCGGCCCCCCGCTCACCTTCCGAAGGATAACACCAGGGGGGTCCAAAATGGAAAATTTTGGAAACTGCCTCCGGTGCTACATGTCAACCCACAGTGATTTCACACCTCCCCATCCAATACCATAAACCGGACAGGCCCCCCTTCGAAATCTAGGCTCCTGTTTTGCAAGTTAAAGCATAACATGGGTTTTCGGTGGAAAAACACAACTATGTGTTATTGAGTTGGTCTAGTAAATCTCCACTAAAGAGCGAGGCACGCACAACAAATCTAGCCATTTCACAACAGTTAAGTGGAAATAATGAGGATTAGGGAGTGGGGGCTTTTGATAGCAAACATAATCATATTATACAAGCTAGATTGCCCACCTATTCACAGCCACTCCTTGCCACACTATTTTGAAGATTACAGGATTTGGCCTCCATGTCCAACTATGTTTTCCTTTTTTATTTTCGATTATGATGTTTTGCTAGTGAAATCTCGATTTCACCTGATTCTGTTTTGATTTCATGTTTGCAAGAGTGATTGCTTAATGCACGCTTTACTAGTTTTTTAGGATATTTTAATTTTCACACATGTGGGTCGATCATGAATTATTATTCAATCGTGAACCCTCAATAGGAACTCTATATTTAGGAAGTTTAGATATGAAATAAAGGTTCTGAATTTTGGAGAATTTTTGCTGTAGTTATGTGCGACTATGCTCTTTATGCTTTGAGATACATATTTGGGAGAACTGTTTTGAATACAATCTTATATACAGAGCTCTTAACTTGGATTCCAGATGGAGTAACGAGTAGTATGTATCTGTGTTCTCTTGTTTATTTTCAATCTCATGTTTATGTATAATCGTATTTCACATTCTGTTGCCTTGACGATTTGGGTAATGTAGCTGCCGATGGTAAGCATTTGCATTCATGAATTCTTTCAATGTACAACGCTCATGTATTAAAATTGTTGCACTTCCTTAATTTGTGCTTCATGAATCTCTATTGTTGGTCATATTCCACTTACATATGTTTCCTTTGAGTCCATAGGAGACAAATTCTTAATACTTTTAAGCATGTCTCTTGCAGATTCCTCCTCCATTCCTTCTCAACAACTCTGCATATTTTGAAAGCCTCTTCTTATTGTTTCAGACTTGGCCCATTTGAAAATCCAGCAAGCCATACAGCCTCTTGAGCCCTCTTGCAATATAGGGTAATTCACATGAATTAGACTCCAAGGTCTTCTCCATTCCCTAACCACCAAAACCATCATTTCCCTTAATCCATATTCTGTTAGAGGCATCCTTATATTTGTCTACATTTAACCTCTAATTTTAAGATGTCCTAGGCACCGGTCTTTTATAACTCAAGGTTGTCTCTAGGAGCTACAACAGCTATAATGCGAAATTATTTATTTTTGTCTGACTAGTCTTCCTATCCATACACAATCTAGTCTAAGTCTAACAATTTATAACAATACGTTTTTTATTTAACAAAAATAAATAGTGATGTATGTGGATACTCATAATTATTTATTTATTAACCAATAAAATTCATGAAATTGGACTCATTTAGCAAAGTGCACTCCTCAAAATATGGTTTAAGTGATTCATTTAAAACATGGGCCGGTTACATAAATTAGAACCGTTCTATGTGGTGTGAGGCAATCATTAGTTATCTAAGGAAATGAAAACATATACATTTGAGGTAATGTTTTAAATAATAAAACATTAATGCTTAGATTATTAGAAAAAAACTAAGATGATGACCCAAAAATAATATGCTAATTTATATATGGCTTTTTAAATATTTTACCATATGTTTATATACATTTTCAACAAGATTGTATTTCAATTTACACTTTTGTTTTTGAATTATAAATTTAATAATTTTATTTTTTAATAAAAATATATAATCAATTTATTTTATTTTACAAAGAAAATATTTATTTTATATTTTAAAATACTTTATTAATAAAGTTTTGAAAAAACAAATTCTCCTTTATTATCTTATGAATCTTAATAATGTGTTTTATATAGTAAATCCTATTATGGATCTTATTAATGTGTTTTATATAGTATTAATCCATTTTATGTAATTTTAGGTTAAATCTTTTGAATTCACTAATTGCTATACTGTTCTCTTCCACATTGTACTCTTTTTGTTATTAATATTTATTAAATTATAAAAAATTATTTCTTGAAAAATTTAATGATAAATATTATAATTTATGAATTTACTTTTATCAAAAATATGTATTTATTATTTATTATTATTATTTTTAATTATTTGAAAAAATAATTTTGTAAATGATTTATTACTATTTCTATCTTTATTACTATCTATCTTTTTCTTTATTCTAAAGTTTTTTCTCATTAAGTATTCTCTATTGTTTGCAAGTTTGTTTATTCTTTAAAGGTATATCATCTTAACTTATCTTTCATATTTGGTTCCCTACTCTAGATTTAATCATTATATTTTTCTTTATCCCAAGTAATGAGTGGAGTACCCACTCTAAACTTTTGATGTTTCAAAACTATGTATGCAATCTATTCCAATAAAGAAAAATAAAATTTTACTGGAGGAACTAGGAAAACACAAATGCAACTACCCTAATTGTTTCCCATCACACTAAACAGCTTTATAAATCACTATAATTATAACTTCCAATCACATTGCATAGCCAAAGAATTATTAAATCAATTTATAATGGAGTCATATGAGATTGTAAGTGTTAGAATGTAAGGTATAATGAAATAGGATAAGCTAAAAACAAATGAAATTTCATAATATTTTGGGAGTGATCCCATTTGTAATACATTATTTTGTGTTATGCACATACCTAATATGTCTCTAGGTATTTTAGGAACATTTTGAGAACCATCAACCTTCATTTTCATTATATTTTTCTTTAGGTGTTCAAGGTCATCATCATCATCAACTATAACATGCATTTAACCAAGTAGATTTGTAACTTTAAGGATGTGGTCCCTCCAGGTATTATACACTTCTACTATATTGTTAAAGTCTACTTCGAGAGATATATGTTTGTCACTATCAATAGTATGCATCTTTTATGTAACTTTGTACATATCTAACTACCTTAATCCACCTATAGAACTCATTTAATTTCTCTATTGTGACTTGTATCTTGATTGAATTACTTAACCAAAGAATATGTTTTATTCTATTTTCTAGCATATATATCTTTAGATCCTCTATGCCCCTTATGCACCTAAAATACCTATCAATGTATTTACATGTACAATTGAGAGTGGAATATTCTTGTGATTCCTTGCAAAGAATAACAAGTCTTCTATATACCGTATCAAATATTAACAAGGCATCTATTCTAGTAGTGTACTTAATTGTCAACCTAGGGAATATAGAGCATATTGGGTGTTTTGCGGAGAGAATGACGAGAAATAGGGTTTTTGGCATGACAACGAAGTCTCTGCAGAAGGCTGGTGACATGGTGCAGGTTGAGGCCCTAGGCCTGGAGAGGGAAGATGATGTAGTCTACGTTGTTGATGACTTTAATATTTCACGCCTCGCTCTCGTAACACTCATAGAAACACAATCCATGTGAAGGGTACCCTAGGACCATATTCATGCAAGTGCGAACTCTAAAAAAGAACATCAACAATGAGTGGCATCTTTGGAGTGTTGCAATAGGCAACTCAGATGGTTCAACATGGGGAAATTTGGATGGAAGATGAGCGACGAGATTAATAACATCGATGGATTGAGGCTCTCATATTTGTGAGTGTTTCCTCCAATTCATTTCTCCTCATATCGAAGGATGTAAAATTAAAAACCATATATGGAAGAGGGTTTTCATATTTTTGTAAAAACTCTAAGCGGGAACTCATTCCTTTTATGGGTGTCTAGATATGATTATGTGATGGATGTAAAATAGAAGATAGAGTATTGGATTCATATCCTTTTTTATTTTGAAATACCTAATTTAGGAAGGGAAGCATTTAATGGATTTGTCTCCATTGCATGGATATGGAATTACAAGAAACTGCATCGTAGTCATGCTTCTAAGGTTTTGTGGTGGTGATACAAATAGGAAGAAATTAGACGTGCTAGTATCATACAAGCAAGTGTCCTCTTCTATAAACCCTAATGGATCTGTCTCTTTAAAGGATGCAGCGCAAAGGAATGCACAACTTCCATAAAATCAAATCTAGAACAACTGAGGACCCTACATCGTAGAACAAATGAAACAAACACTCACCATGGAAGTTAATCATTTGGAGGTAAATTTTTTTTTCTCTAATATTAGGGTACTTATATGGAGATTCAAAGGTTTTTAACCGAGATCTAACATATTACACTGGTGGGTTTTCACTACTTGGACCCCTGACTATGATAGTTATTTATGTTCCAAAGTTTCTTCATTGTTCAATTTGACACATAGAAAGGTTTGGAGCATGTCCTAAATGATGGATCATGGTTTTGGGGCAGAGATTGGCTCTTCTTATGGTTCCCAAATTTTGATGTTATAAGTATGATGGTGTCAACAATGCTAGTATGGGTGAGACTACCCAATCTCCATCTACCTTTCTAGCGCCATGAGGTCCTAGAGGATATTAGAAATACTATGGGAAAATTTAAAAAGATGGACATTGATAGAACATAAAAAATGTATCTTTACACTCGCTAGAATTTATGTAGATATTTCCATTAGCAAAGATTTACTTGATCGCGTCTAACTAAAGCATAAAAATGTTTAGTTGACCTATGTTTTAGATTATGAGCACATGACATTCAAATATCAAATTTATTTTCAAACTAGAAACTTGTAAGACACATACCTACATAAAAAAGAGACCCAAAAGAAAAAACAAAATCATAAACCCAAAAGATAGAAGGTATCCAACTCTCACCTTTAAAAGGCCATAAAAAAAAAAAAAAAAAAATCAAATTGGGAAGCTTAACATAGAAACCAATAAAACGGAGGTATTGTAGACCAGTCTAGAATCACAACCATTAACCAAACATGGTCAATTGGGGTGGCCTATAGTCAACCCTACTTTTCCTACCCATACACCTCTAGGATCAACTATCAACAATAACTTAGATAAAAAAAAGGTCGATATACTAAAATAAAAAAAGGTCGATATACTAAAATAAACTTGATTAAGTTTTGAAAAAGAAAAATAAGTATCAACACACAACTTTTACTTAAGTGGTTATTGCTAATAAAATCTAAACTAAAATCATTTAAAATATTTATGCCTTCTACTTACAAAGCTCTGTGCCACTGCACCTGGTTCACACAGCATTCATCACGGTTTTCATTGTAAGTTCTTGACATGACGGTTGTTATTGTAACATAGTTCATGACACCCACGTAATTTCTGCGACTTCAACATCTATATCTATCTATCCATCCAATGAATGACTGGTATCAACATGTCAACTAATGTTCACACATACGGAAATCAGTTAATATATCTAACAATGTGTTAACCAATGTCTACACATACGAAAGTATTAAGCACCATGTAATTATTAATAATTGGTCTATTATTTTTCTTTTCTTGTTTAATAAGTAAAAATAAAATGATATTTAATAAAATTAGGAAAAAGTGGTAAGCCAATTATTAACTGTCTAAATGATACCTTTATAATTTTTTTTAATCATAAATCACCAAGTAAAAATCAATATATTATTTTAACTAATATCAACAGTGTAATTTACTGTGTATTAGTTTGTGTCACCTTGCATTGGTTTGAATCTCGAATGTTAACATTTAAACTCTGTAGAAAGAAACGTAAAAAGGGATCATATTGCTATTGTTATATTACGGCAACTTCTTTCAACAATGATTGTTACGCTTTTACAGTATTAATTCTCAGGTTTCCTTTAGCAAAGTTCACTTTAGTGGAGAGATCCTCCAAATAGGGCTTAATTCATTCACTCAAAACATCGGCCGGTTACATAAAAGAGAATTGAAATGTAAATTGGAATATTAATAAAAATTTGAATTTGATTTTGAATAAAGTTGATTATTCATTAAAAAAAAATATTATATATATTTTAGAAAATTGATTATAATTTAGTTGTCAAATTAATAATGAGAACAATTATCTGTAAATGTAGGTTAATTCAACATCTCTATTCAAAGAAAATTACCGTTATTTAAGGAAAACCACACAACTTGGAATAACTGGTTGCTAGTGGTCTCTAAAAGAGCTGGTTTTCACTCCTGCCAGATACCTCTAGATATTGAGTTATTAACATTTTTCTTTACCTCCTAAAATAACAACCTCTTACCCAAACAAAAACAGTTTTAAAACATACTCCAAACCTAAAATCAATACTATAATTAATATAACATTAATCTTAAATAAGAAAAATTAATATAATTCTTCAAAATAAAAATTAATTCCTTACCATTTGAACAAAATAACTATCTCATAAATTAGAAAAAATTAAATTGATTAAAAATAAAAAGATTCCACTAATTAGAGGCTGATCCAAACACCTGTTAAAATCACACCCATTTGTCTTCCCAAAAAATCCACTTCCTATTTAATTTATTTATAGTTATTATTGTAAAATTACTTTTCACCATGTTTGTCGGCTAAAAATTTACTTTTAAAATCCTCTCCTTAGCTAAAAATTAGGTTTAAAGTCCTCTCCCTCTTTCCCAATTAAGACTACAGCCATCGACGTTAGTTCTCTCCAAGTGAGTAACAGCAGCAACCCGAGTAACTGTTTCACAATTAAACCGTCTTAATGACCAAATCTAATTAAATTGCCAAATTTTCAAACTGATTTCGCCTAATTCAATAACTCTGATATAAACATATAAACTTGAGGTAATGTTTCAATTATGAATGTTTAAAATATTTTAATATAGATCTATTTTAACGAGGGATTTATCAAAAACAATTTTATTATATGTATTTTTTTTTTAATATAAAATTCTAAGAAAAAATTGGTGGTCAAAAAATTTAATCTTTTTAAATGTTTGATAAATCTTTCATTAAGATATATTTATAGAGATTTTTTTGTTTTTATATATAAACCATGTATAATTTTTCATTATTTAAATAGTATTTTAAATAATTTATTATTATTATTAATATTTTATATTAAAAATTGAATAAATTATAGATTTTTATATTTTAAGAAGCAACTAAATTATTTTACCTTTAATTATTTTTTCTTGACTTGAAATATTTTACTAAACATTATATATATATATATATATATATCACACACCATGGTGGATCCATCTTGACCTCAGATCTATTAAGGGAAAATTGGTTGAACATCTAACTATTTTGATCATTTTAAATATCCTAAATATGTCTAAAATTAATTTGGTCAATTTAATTTTAAATTTTCTTAGTTACCTCTTTTTTTTTAGATGAGAGAGATGGTTAGATGGATAGATAGATAGACATATAGATAGATATGGAAAGGGGGTCTGTATGTTTGGGGGTGAGATAGAGAGATAAAGAAGGAGAGACAAAGAAATAGATGGAGGGGGCAGAGATGTGCTTACACTTAGATCAATGCACATTATTAATCTAATTACTTCGAAATTAATAGACACATACATCTAGTTCCTTAATATCATAAATCAACATCTACACTAAACTCAATGCATCTAGTGCAAACAATCAAATAAGATTAGAAATCAATATCTACACTGAAATTAGTGCATTTGGTGCAAAAAATCAAATAGGGTTAGAAATCAATAGCTACATTGAAACCAATGCACCCAATGCAAACAATTAAATAGGAGTAGAAATCAACATCTACACTGAAATAAATGCATCTAGTGTAAGGTATTAAATAGGATTAGAAATTGACATCTACACTAAAATCAACGCATCGAGTGCAAGTGAACAAATAGGATTATAAATTAATTCTACATTGAAACCAATGCATCCAGTGCAAGTAATCAAATAGGAGTAGAAATCAACATAAATGTTGAAATCAATGCATCTAGTGCAAGAGATCATGACTTTCTATATCTAACTTCTATGAATTTATTTGTGTTTGTGTGTCTCTGTCTTCTTCCCTCTCTCTCCAACTTCCATTTTGTGTATGTCTCCCTCCCTCTCTCCTTCTCTCTCTCTCCCTCCCTCTCTCCCCTACTTATCTCTCTATGCATATCCCTCCCTTTCTCTATCTTTCTCTTCTTCCCTCTCTTCCTTATCATCAATATATATACCTCCCTCCATCTCTCCTTATTTGTCTCTCTATCTCAACCCCCTAAATACATGTCACACACACACATTCTCTCTCTTCTTCCCATCTCTCGCCCCCTACATCTATATCTCTATCTCCCTTTGTCTCTCCTTTTTTATCTCTCTATAGCAGCCCACAAACATACACACTATCTCGCCATATCTCTCACTCTCTCCCTCCCCCACCCCACTATCTCTCCATATCAACCCATAAACATACACACTCTCTTTCCATGTATATCTATCTATCTCTCTCTCTCTCCCCCTCCCTCTTCCTTTCCTTTTCTCTCTCTTTATCTCTTTCTCTTCCACTTATCTCTCCATATATATCTCTCTTCCTCCCTCCATATCTTTGGCTCTCTTTTTCCCTCTCTCTCCCCCCCCATCTATATCTATATATCCCCTTGTCTCTCTTTATTAACCCTAAAACATGTACAATCTCTCTCCATATACATCTATCTCTCTCTCCCTCCCTCTTCCTCTTTCTCTTCACCATCTTTTTCTTTCTCTTCCCCTTCTCTCTCTCTCTCTCTCTCTCCCATTTCACCCCATCTGCCTATCCACCTTTATCTCTCTATGTATTTCTCCCCTTCCAACTCCATGTCTCTCTGCCCCTCTCTCCCTTTCTCTCCCACCTCCCTATGTCTCTCCCCTCATCACACACACTCTCTTTCTCCACCCTCCAACTCTGTCATTGTCTCCCTCCCTCTCTCATTCTCGCTCTCCCCCTCCAAATCTATGTCTCCATGTCTCTCTCTTCCCCTTCTTTCCCTATCTCTATCTCTATCTCTATCCTCTCCTTTTCTCTCTCTTCCCCTTCTTTCCATATCTCTATCTCTATCCTCTCCTTTTCTCTCTCTTCCCTTGTCTCCTCTGTCGCTCATTCCATATTCATATCTCCTTTGTTACTCCCTCTCTCTCACCACCTATATCTCTCAATGTATTTATTCTCCCCTCCCTTTCTTTCACCCTCCAAATCCATATCTCTCTCCCTCCATCTCTCCTACTCTCTCATCCTCCCTCTCTCTCCATGTCTCCTGCTCTATGTTCTCCCCCCAACTCTATTCCATCTCCATCTCATTCTCTCTCTTAAATATGATCCCATTGTATTGCATTTCAGAAAGTATCTAAATTAAAATTTATATATAATTGGTTGTAAAATATTAAACCTGTATTTTGGATCAATCATATCAAAGAAAATACAATAATAAAAAAACTAAAATAATCATGCATTATCCATCCTCTATCATTTTTAGTGAATTTTTTTCTCTCTTTTCTTGGATCCTCTGTTAATATGCATTGATCATGGTTGTTTATAATATTATTCATATTAAATAAATTTCACATGTGTATATAATTTTTTTTTCATTTTTAATTTATTAAAACCCGGATTTAATCTCTATGGGAATATTTTTAGTAGTTGTGAGGATGGAAGGTTTAGATATACCGTGAAATTAATTATAACCTTTTTTCTTTTAGATTTAATTAAAAAGTTATAAAATTAAATTAAAGTATATTATTTGTAAAATATTTTGATTTTGAAATAAGTCATAGTTTTTTGGCATGTGGTATTGATAAGCCACGGTATTGGTTCATGGTATTTTAACAGAAGAATTAAAAGAGATCCATAAAATAATAATAAAAAGCCTAGATGATCCTTAGTATTGATAAAATCATGGTATTAGCCCATGGTTTTGTGATTTTTTCCCCTCCTCTCCCTCTCTCCCTCCCTCTATCTATCCTTCTCTTCTCCGTATTGACCCATGGTGTTAAATTTTTATTCGCTTATTAATTAAATTTAAAGATGGCTATGAAATCATTATTGTAATTTATATGGTAAAATGGATATTAATATATTAGTAATATTTATATATTATATATTTTAATGTGATATTTATATTATAATTTCTTTTATCTAAAAAAATTGTTCCTAATTTTTTTATAAATAAAATAAAATTACAATATAAAATAAAATTGAATTTAAAAAATATCTAACACTCACATTTCACATCTAACATCTCACACCTCACATATAAAATATCACATCTCACTCCTACACATATACTTTATACTCGGTGGTAGAGGGCCTCTCTATCAAATTATTTAATAAGAATATTCAAACAATATATGAATATCTCTGTAAAGGTATGTAGTATTAAATTATAACATATACATCCAAATATTTATTTGTTACTTGAAGAGTGAAAGTGAAATATCCACAATCCCTAACATTGGGATTATTAATATTTTATAATGCCTTTAATTTAATGCTTTAATTAAAACTAACAAAATATGTATAATAATTTATGTTTTTATTATAGCCCACAATGTTTTTGCATTTAAAGTATTTTTTTTAATGGATGTCAACTCCAAGTGGAGAACATACACACTTACACATCCCCTCATATTGGATTGTAGAATGAGCTTTCATTAAAAACTTAGTAAGTTATATATAATTTTTTAAATGTTAAATATTTTACTAGTATAAAGTAGTGATAAGTGTTTGATAATTCCTATTCATTTATTTATCTAGATAGACATTTTCAACAACATCATATATACATTTACACCCATGTCCTTGCATTATACTATTAAATAACTGTATTTTTTTTAAAAAAAATCATATGCTCTTCATATTCATTCTAATTATTTATCATCGTAATGGTGTGACTTATATCAATTTATTCATCTTTATCTTGGAAATGTGTCCCATAAATCACAATGGTATATGAATGTATTTTATGTGGTTTCACTAATCTCTTATATTCCTCCTCTCCCCATTGTACTTTTTTTTTAAATTATTTTTTATTAAATGACAAAAAAATGTATTCTTACAAGATAATGAGAATATGATACAATCCACACAAACGCAATTAGACTAAACAGATTTGGGATTGAATCACAGGGGCTAATACCCTTAATTTGACAACATATTGGAAAATACCCCTAAAATCACATTATGTAACCCCCTACCAATACGAACTTAATACACCTTCCCAATTTAAAAAACCCCTACTTCCACTAGATATTGTAGGTATCCATTTTTTCATTAACATTTTTTATACCCCTTTATACTTTTTCATTCACCTTGAACTCCATTTTTTAATTTCTACCAATATAAAAACCATTTACCCCATATATATCCCCTAATATATTATGCAATTTTTTCCTCAATATATATCCCCCAATATGAACCCACGTCGTATAGTATTGCTCCCCTAGTGAAGCCCCCATGGCTTTAATTCCCTCCAAATAATATCAATAATATGAGATAAATATCTACAACAACAAAAAAAATGTAATGCGGATTCTTCCTAGATTCCACATAGATGAAATATAATAACGTTACCCAACCATGCTTAATAAGTACATCCATGGTTAATAATTTTCCACTAAAAACTACCAAATTGGTATGTTTCATTTTGAGTGGGGCATTGAATTCCAATATTACCTTCCACCATTATAACTTCTAACCATTAAAATTATGTTCAAGCCAAAAAATTTACCCTAACCTTTTTGTGAATTCACATGCCTATAGATGCAAATTATTTAACTAGTAAATTGAGCGTAGGAATTTTTCCCATAAGGTGATGAAGCTGGAAATCAGGAGAGTAGTGAATCAATCCCATTCTGTAGCAGTGTCTCCATCTAGGTTGAATGAGACAACCAACTTCCATTCAATTATACCTTTGAGTTATGGAGATTGAAACTTGGCATCGATCAAATAATAAATTCTCTTCTACCAAATCTCCGGTAGAATGGGATCAAAGAGATGATAACCATTTCTACCACCAAACCATGGATCTTTGTCAATCTGTATATTATGGCCATCCCCAACCTACTTGGTCACCCATTTACCAACCAAGGTAAAATCCCCCATCAATTCCTTCCACACTATAGAGCCTTTGGAAAAAATTTGAGGATGTCTAAACCAATAAGGAATTGACATCCCGAGAAATTAATTTTCTTGAGTAACCTTTCCCCAAACATAGTTTCCTTGGGTGAGTCCCTATAGACTTATCCTAGCAAGAGCTTGGGAAAAGAAAAATATACTTTTTATAGACCAATCATCAAGGTCCTTGGGAGCTTTTAATCGAGTTCGTTTAACCAAAGCTGTACTTTTTGTGCTCTCATCACCGAACCAAAAAAAAATGGAAACCGACTTTTATGATTAAGGAAGAAAACCCTTTGGGAATTTCAACAATGGACATCCAATAGATTGTAATTATTTTCAGTACAAAATTCATCAATACTAAAAAGCCTCCATGAGAGAGGAATCTAAGAGCCCAAATGGAGAATCTTGCTTCCACCTTTTTCACCATCCATAACCAATTTTTCTTCCTATATTTATTTGATTAAAAAAAAACACCAAATACTTGAAACCATCATCATGCTACTTCTCAGAACAAGGAAAAATAATTCTCATTTGAGTAGTAATGGATTTGAAAGTCCCATGGGAAATTTAACTATATTTTTGGACATTAATCTCATACCAGTGGTAGAGTAGAACAAGTCAATTGATCTTTTGAGGGAGACTAGGTCTCTCCATCCACCTTGTACACGACATAGAACATAATTAATGAATATAATATGTCATATTTGAACTGACTCAAAATTCATTTTAGAATACCCAAAGACTTAGATTCCACAATGAGACTTCTCACAGATTCAACAACAATGAGAAATAAAAATGGGGAGAGACAAAAGCATTGATGGAGCCCGCAAAATTCCCTAAAAATATTTAGGGAGACCAAAATTATAATGACAACAAATGACATCGATTGTATATAACCCATTATCTAGCTTACAATTGGAATTTCCAAACCCATATGAATGAGAAAAAGTTGAAGAAAAGTCTAGCCAACTCTGTCATAGACCTAGTGATGAAATTAAATAGGATCCCTAGCAATAGAATGGATCATTGACCATTAAATTCAAAAGTTACAATAGGGTTTGCAGTCGGGTGCAGACCTACCTATTTTTCTCACAATGCAAATGAGAATGTGATGGCGGGGGTTGGGTAGTGTGGTTACCCTAACCCCATACCTAGAATTACTTGGAAAATATTATTCCTACTTGTCTCAATTGTGATTCTTTAAATGTAAAGGAGTCTCTTCCTATTCCATAGGAGTTGTTTAGATCTAAAATTTTCCTAGATTGGAGTGTGGTTGAGATATTATCTCAACCAAGTGATTTTGTGTCCAATGTAGTCTACTTATCTTGAGACAACACTACATGTATTTATATGTAACATTATTTTATTAATTCATGTGGTTATCATTTTTTCAATTTGGTATGAGAGCCTCTAATATATGGAAATTCCTTGCACCCAAACACCTCTCAAATTATTTTTGGGTAGAAGACATCAATATTGTTGTTTATTTAAAGAATATAAGTCCAATAAGGTAACTTGATCTTAAGACCCCATTCGAAGCCTTGCACGGGTTTAAACCAGAAGCTCATCATTTAAAGGTGTTTGGGTGCAAGGCCTTTGAACATATTTCGAAAGAGAATATAGATAAGCTTGATGTTAAAGCCATTAAATGCATTTTTGTAGGATATTGTTCTAAGTTTAAAGCTTATAAAATGTATGATCCATATACTCACAAAGTTTTTTCCAGTGGAGATGTAATTTTACGTGAGTAGGCTGATGAAGGAAACAAGGATAAAAACTATGAAATATGAAACATTCTTACTGAAGTTGAAGACAATAAAGCAGAAGCAAAAGTAGAAGACAGTGAGAAGAAAAAGCCTGAGGAAAGAACAAGTGATATGGACACTACCAGCAGTGAGAGTCTAATCAGAAGTGGAGAAGTATTTTTAGAGAACATAGGTGAAAATAGTGAAGCATGAAGGAGATCCACTCCACGTATTCAACCACCTGAAAGGTATAAGTACTATTCTCTCATGAATAGTGTTTTTAAAGTCATATAGTTCATGAGTTTTTATGAATCTAATGAGCATAAAGAGTGGAAAAAAGCAACATAGGAAGAATATGAATCTATAATTAAAAATAAAACTTGGGAATTGACTGAACTGCCTACAAGAAAATATCCCATAGGATGTAAATGGTTGTACAAACCCAAGTTTAAAGTAGATGGTATTATATATAAATATAAAGCTACATTTTTGGGAAAAGGGTACTCAGAAAAGGAGGGAAATGATTATGTAGAAAATTTTGCACCTGTAGCTAAATTGAATACTATTATATTGTTAATTACATTAGCTACAAATAACCATTGGAATTTGCATCAATTAGATGTAAAATATGCTTTCCTGAATGGTGATGTAACGGAGGAGGTGTATCTGACACAACATGAAGGGTTTGTGAAAAAGGGGCATGAACATTTAGTTTACATATTAAACAAAGCTTTGTATGGGCTAAATCCGAAACCTAGGTCATGGTATGAAAATATAGATTCCTTCTTTCTTTAGCAAGGTTTTATGAGAATTAAAATCGATCCAAATATGTATACTAATTTTGATGCAAAGGGGCATGTAGTACTGATTTGTTTGTTTGTTGATGATCTAATTATTCTAGGAAATTCATTCAAGTTCATTGATGGAGTTAAGGTGTATTTGTCAAAAGTATTTGAGATGAAGGAACAAGAATATTTCCATTGATGTCAAAGGGGGAGAGAGATTAGAAGGGAAATAATATTGCCATCAATGACAAAGGGGGATATTGTTAATCAAGGTTGTCACTGATGTTAATGTGGCATTGACCGAGATGTCAATATTCTTGAGAATCTCGGTTCTAGATGATGATGGCATGACTCTTGGTTGACTAGGATACCATCAATGAAGATGTCAAGTCATGAAGAAGTCAAACCACTAATGAAGGAAGCCCTAAGTACTTGATGTAATGTCGCATGCACTTGACAATCTAGATTTTAACCAATGATGTCACATGCCATTGCACCATTATGTGATGACATGAGTGATGCACTCATTGCTGGACATTACCATGATGATGTGGATGTCCTACATGTTCCTACGATGATGAAGAAGCCAAATAATGGAGAAGACAAACAATGGATAAGCCAAACAAAGAAGCCATATTGTCCTAATCATCTTCTGCACTAAATATTTCAGAGGCAGTCACAAAGAAAATTAGTTTTGGACAGCTTGGAGGCATCCTTTCCAAATTAATCCTATACCATATTAAAGAGGATTTTTTCCCTCTTTCTAACAAGTCCTCACTCAACTCTTAATTACAAATATCCTAAGAGAAAATGAGTTTTTAAGTTAGAAAAACATTATTTTTTGGCTAGACGACCTACATTCACACATTCATGTCAGCCTCCCTCCAAACAAACATTTCCTTTAAAATTTTGCAAACCACTATAAATATGTGGACAAACTTTTCATTTCAAAGACAAAATTTCGCATATTCATCTCTGAGTTTTTCGGATGGGCGGAATATAAAAGGGTCGGATTTCAGTACAGTGAAGTCTTGGACACTTCTTTAGCTCAAATTGCTGACCTGTAGGGATGCATAGAACTTGTGGGAGGAAAAACACTAGTGAAGAGGACAATCACATTTGTTTAAAGCTCGGTGCAGTGATAAACCTTGAGATCACATCGGTGAAAGCTCAGACTTGGAGGAACAAACCTACAAGTAACTCAGACTTGTGTTTTTAAGGCTCAATAATATTATAAGGACTATGGGTAGTGATAGTTGGACAAGGATCTCATATTACAGACCTTTTCAAGTGCTTCGACCAAGAAATAAAAGAACAATAAGCTCGGATAAGGATTGCAGTCTTGTCGGTAGCTCGGACCTCTGGATTTGTGGATCTATAATCTACTAAAGCTCGGACTTAACCCCTAATCTATGATTTTGGAGAGGTGTATGGGTAGTCTGCCTCTGGAGGAATAGTGGACAGTCACCTAAAATCAATGCTTAACCTCATTACCTTAGACATGTAAGAAGGTTGAATTGTGGACATTCAGCTCAAATATACTTGTGGTAGCTCGGATACAGTTGTGGAGAAAATGTAACTCGGATAGAATTGTGGAATTACACCTTGGTACTCTAGAGGATTCATAGATTTTGGACCTAAGGGCAGTTATTTATGAAGGCCCAGAATTGCAAGCTAGTGAACTTGTGATCCTTCGGATCTGAAATCATAGAGGGCTTGGACTTACCCTTGAAGGCTCAGACATGTAGCAAATATTGGCATCACTTTTGAGCTGTTTGTTTTGAGCACAGATCTTCATAATTTGTTCCATTTTTAAGGGAGGAAAATAGGGTGTTAGGAGGAGCCAAGCAGGCATCCTTGAAGAATATCCTTGGAGCTTTTCCAGCCTATTTGAAGATCATTTTTTAAGGAGTATTGATTAGAATTTCATTTGGAACACCCTATTGAAGACATCTTGTTGGGAAGCTTTGTTAGAGGATGTTGGAGAATTATTGGATACCATGATGCATTGCTAATGTCATAATGAGGTGACCTTGGAGGAAGTGTTTGGGTATGATGAAGAACAGTGGTGACACCTTGTAAGAAGAAAAGGTTGTCATTGATAACATAATGTGGAGACTACAATGAAGACTAAGTGAAGATTGAAAGGGCTCATTGAAGAAGACATTGGGAGCCATGAAGTATAACCAAATATATCTTGACGAATTGAAGCAGGAGGTTGGAGAATCATAGAGATATGTTTGGTGCCTTGGAAGATAGGGTTGGAGCCCTAGAGGATAAGAGTCCTCAAAAGACCAGGTTGGAGCCTGTACCAGATATAGGGTTGGAGCCCTTGAGGTTGGTGCCTCATAATTGACAAGGTTGGAGCCTTGGAAGTCCAAGTCAGTGCTTGGAAAATACAGGTTGGAGCCTGGGATATTGAATATTGGTGTCTTCATCTAGGGTTGGAGCCCTACATATATTGTACTTGATTTATTGTAAAGAAGAAATTAATAAAATCATTTATTCTTATTGTTCATTTTGTGTTCTAAATATAAGTGATCTGATTGGTAAAAATAACAATTGAAAATAAATACTGATTCACCCCCCTCTCAGTATTTCCAACAATATCTTGGAGAGTTACATTACTATCTAGGACTTGAAGTGTGGAGAGATGTTGGACATACTTTTGTTACTCAGGGTAAGTATGTCAAAGAAGTTATTAAAAGGTTTAATATGGATTAGTTCAAATATGCCTTTACTCCAATGAAACATAATGTGAAACTTCATTTTGAAGGTGGCAACAAAGGAGCTACATCAAAGATTAAAAGATGATATAAAACTAAGTTAAATTTTGTGTGAGATTGCGGACTAGACTCATGATGATGGTGTATTATGCACGTCACATACATTTATTAGTAATCAAGTCTAGAATTTTTTGTAGTGGTCTTTGTAAATTATGTACCAAGTAACTCCAAGAGTTGGAGTGTGTAATGAAAGTATGATGAGGCATGTGTACCCCCATGAAGTTTGTGGTAATGTTAAAGCCATTTTGTAATTTCAGGTTTGTGGTAATCTAGAAACCAATTGTGACAGTTTATGTAAGTTCTTACCACAAATCACTTTGTAGTGTAGGTTTTTGGTAAGCCAGAAACGACGTGTGAGAGTGAAGTGGACAATGATTCCTATAAGCATGGTTTAGGGTCAGCTGATAAAAACCTGGGAATGGCTTAAGGTGTCGATAAAACCCAGAGCATGGTTATGGGAAATTATAGAGAACTCATGATGACGAGGGGGATTTTCAGGTACAGGTACATGTACATGTATGCAGATATATTGGTTGATTTAACCATGTACATGAAGGACATCCTAGTTGACTAGTAGTTGCAGCAATTGATACCCATGTATTATAGTAGATAGTCGTTCCTTTATATGGATGCATATTGGAAACATTTCGAAGTTCCAATGACAGGGTAATTTAATTTAGGGGGCCCCAAAAGAGAGGAACTCGAAGAACTAAAAGGAGAGGGCCTTTAATTGTTTTCCGTACCTACCTGAATCGAATGGGAAACGTATATATGCAATCTCCTCTTTGGATTATTCCCCTTGTTGATTCCCCATTAGTCCCCCACCGTATTCCTTGTAGAATTAAACGATCTAAGCCTCCTACTACTTGAAAAGTTGAGATTACTGCTTGGGATTCATACTGCTTAATAGCGATAAGATATGAGATATTTCCCATAAGTTACATAAGCATGAAGAGGTAGTTAGCATCAAGCTATAAAGGGTATGGAATAGTAAAGCTAATTTACTTATGTGGTTCTAGCAATGGCCTGAATCTGGATCTATAATTGAGCAAAGGGGAACTGGGACATAAATGGATGTTGGTTATACTACTACCTGATATTTTTTTTATCATGTTTGTAAGCACCAAGACCACAACTAAAATTTTCTGATTGAGATCAACACAAGTAGTCATTAAGGGGGTGACTCGGAAAATATGATTCCTATTTGTGTTAGTTGTGATTCTTTCTATGTATAGGATTTTGTTCCTATTCCTTAGGATTTTTTTAGATATAGATGTTTCCTATATTGGTGTGTGGTTGAGATATTCTCTCAACCAAGTGATTGTGTGTCCAATATAGTCTACCTATCTTGAGACAACACTAAATGTATTTATATGTAACATTTTTTGATTAATTTATGTGGTGCCTAGTTTTTTAAATGAAATCTCCTCTATCCAAATGAGAAGATATCAATGATGATGAGAGTGCTAGCAGAGCCCCACCAAGTGGCAAGAGGAAGGCTCATTAATGTGGTTCCATTCGCCAACAACAGGATTGAAGGATTTAGAACCCAGAGAGAACGACAAGGTATATTAATATAAGGTTTGAAAGTTAAATTTAAACATTGGTGCAATGATAAAAATAAAAAATATACCACATGAGGAATGCTAACAACACATTTTATATGCTTATATGTATCAATGATTATACTAGTGACATATAGTAGGAAATGAGGCATACACAAATTATATGGTGTATCAACGAAACATATGTGTTGTGGGAATGACATAAGTATGCATATATATAAGTGACCCTGGATGGCCGTGATTCTCAAACATTTTAAGTAGGATGACAAAAAACAAGGGGGGTTGCTGAGAAACAAGTCCCTCCCCTAGTGGATGTCAGTATTATCACAATATTTATTCACCAGTGAGCGTCAGTGTTGTGAGTGTAGTTGTTTACAACTCTTGCCTCAAATCATAGCCCTTATTTAAGGTTGCCTCTACTTTCTTGAACATTTTTTCTTATTAGGATGTTTCTCTAGTTACTAGTGGTGACCTTCAACTACTTATTTATGCATGTTTTTATTTTCTCTACTAGTGGATTCACTACGAGGTAGGTAAGGGATGGCCCATTTTTCCACAAGTATTAGGTGATTATTTCTATATGGTAGCCTTAAGTGATAAATAGAGCAGAGCCATTGAGATGGTTTGGGAAGTCCCTTGTCAGTGTGGAGTGACCAGGGAGAGTGTATAACTCATAAATCATAATTGGTTGGACAAAAGCATGTTAGCATTAGCCATGAATAAGAAAGCTCAGGGATTTTATAGGATTAATTTAAGGTATAGCATGAAAAATACGAATATAAAATTGCTAATGTCCTTAGAAAGAATGCATACAGTGCATTGACCATGATTAATATCATGTGCAATCTGGATTGTAGAGAATAATTGTGGGAGTTATTTGTAATGAAACTATTTTTTGTATAGAACAATGTAACAATGACAAGTAATTTCACTTTCATATCCAACAACATATTAATTCCCATGATGACTTGTTTCTACAGGCACTCGATGGATTGAATTTTACTAAATTATACCTCACTCAATGTCATTTATCTCTAAGATACAAAGTAGGTAGAAAAACATCAAGTACGATAGCTAGTATAGTCATTAAACAATCACACCATGTACGTGATCAAGATGATAACTCTCTCTCTCTCTCTCTCTCTCTCTCTATATATATATATATATATATATATATATATTTTTGTTGGAGTAATATTAATAAAAAATATTAGTAAGTGGCATGGGTCTTTAAGGAATAGACACTTATAAATTAAATTAAATGGTTCATTAGTAAGCTCGTTTTATGTGTTTGTTTGTCAACATAAAGTTTAAATCCAACACCACTATCGTCACTGGTGTTGATCGCTTAATATTTCATATACAAAAATATCATTATGGAAGTTTATGATTTCACTGCCTTAGTGTTGAAGATTGGAAGCTGACATATAAGTAAAGCAAAGATGGCTCAAGAATGCAAAAGGCCATACTTCATTTCTGATTCGTACTTATGCAGGAATGTAATAGAATAAAGATATAAACATAAACATAGAGATGCACCAGAAATAAAAATTCATTTCATTAATATAATATAACTAAAATATGCTTACATAAAGAATGGAAATAAACTAGCTCGAGTGATGGTAACTTACCTTTGAGAAGATATGTCGTGGATACATGCATTTAAATTGTGTTACAGTGAGGCTCAAAGGCCTATTTATTATTGATAAACAATGGAAAACCATAAACATCCAAAAACCAAACCCTAGAAGATGAATCAGAAAAACTGTGGGCTTTGTTGGGATAAATTGGTACTTCAACTTCTTAGGTTTGTAACTTTGGCATACAATCTCTATTTGATGCACACAATATATCATTATAAATATCTATCCGAGGACTACAAATTTCAACTAAAAACATGGATCAACATCTCATGTTTTCCTATTTACCAAAAAAACGTCGTTTAGGGCCTCAAAACGGCTTCGGAAGTTGATGACCTCAAAAACTACCAAAATAGTAAATTGTGCTACAATTAAGGAAACTAAAATATTGAAAGAAAAAATGGTGGGGGTCCATGTGGAATATTTAGGTGGCCACCAATATCCACCTGGATCAGTATTCCCCCCTTAGGAAGTAATGGTTCCCATTGCATTGAGTGCCTCCATGAGATGGGGAAACTTCTACTGAATTTGGTCCCTAGTGTGATTTGTTCTACAATGTCTGATGTGCCCAATAATTCTGGAAAGTATGGTTGAAGGCGATCCACATCGAACACTAGCTGCATGCCAAGGAATGGTGGAATCTTTAACTTGAAATAATTATCCTCTACAACCTTTGTGATGGTGTAAGGCCCATATTGGAGCAGGCTAAGCTTGTGGTGGGGCCGAATAAGGTGCTCCTTCTGCAAATGTAACCAAAATTGGTCGCCCACCTGGAAATTTTATGAGACCTAATGTTGATCATGTCACTTCCTGTACTTAGCATTGACTATGTTCAATATATTATGGACCTATTGGAGGATGTGTGGAATGTGCTCAACGAAGCTGCTATCCCTGTTAGTTTTGGAATGGACATGAGCCGAATCTACTAGAGTAGCTGCAATTGGTATGACCACATCAATGGGACATATTGGTTGGAATCCCATCCCCACCTAAAAGGGGATATTTCCATTTGAGTTATGGAGAGTTCTGATGTAGCTATTTTGGACACAGGGGAGGATTTCATCCCATGTTCATGGATTCTTCGAGTTGTACATGTACAAAATGTGTACGATCATCCTATTAACTACCTCTATTAGGCCATAAGTTTAGGGGTGGAAATGTTGAATTTTGCAACAAGAAACAATGAAATTGGCATCCAGAAGCAACATGACAGCACTTACAGTAGTGTGGGACCACAGGTCATGTAGTGATGGGTCTTAGTGATACATTAGTGTGCAATTAAATTTATTTAATAAATTGGAAATGTGTCTAATTTAATTTTCCCTTAATTAAATTGGACAATAAATTTTAATCTTATCTCATAAACACTTATAATAGTTAACTGAATGTGATAGACTTAGTTAGCTCATGAATTTTGGGTTGAGGGTGATTGGTGAGGCATGCATAGTGATTCTATGTGTTTTAGAGTTCAAGTTGTATTTAGTGCATTAGTTTAATGCATGAGAAATCAGTTCACTCGGTTAAGTGAGTTAAAGTCTGTTGAACTAGTTCTAATAGTTTGTTGCACTAGTAAGAGGTCAAGTGAATTAAATCTGATTTAATTCACATGCAGTGATCTACCATGCAACTGATGATTTAATATTAATAGCTACATGCATGTCAGTTATGGTGGAGACCCAATTGAAACAAAGGTTAAAGGTAATTTGACTATCAGTTTTATTATTAGCAAACTGACCAGATGCAGTTAAAACACCACAATATTGCCCATGATACTAGCACAGTCAAGGAAGGTTGAAATTCCTAAAGAATAGGGATTTAATTCCACAGGAATTGTGTTAGCAAGGCAAGCTGAGCAGAGGCTGAGAATTGGATAAATACTAGCCCAATTTTGTTAGGATCAGTGTGAGATAGTTACTAGAGTGCAACAAACTCTTGTGAAAAGAGTGCATTTTAATTGTTTCATTTTCCTTTGTTGAATATACAATAGAATATAGAGTGGTTTTGAGTAGCAAAATTTCCTCGGGAAAATTATTTGTGTTGTGTATTGATTTGCTTCTTTATTTTACTTGCACTACAAGGAAAAGACCCTCTAGCAGAGGTTATAACAAGAGTTTTTAGTGTTATAAAATTTGCCAAAATTGTCAAAAAAAAAATTATACAATATCTATTTTCGGTAATGGAGGCTTTGGTGGAGCTTCTAATGGAATTTCAACACAACTAAAAAAATTGGGTGGCCAGAGGTTATTACGGATGTTTTTCTCATCGGTGCAATAATGGGCACTGGAGCATAGTATTATAAAAATGCACCGATCTGCAGTATCACACAAACGCACCGATAGTTCTAATTCGTAGTGGTATTTATGCAGTGCCCATAGGTGATAGAAATGTGCCAATGAACAGTCTCACATAAACGCATCGGTGCACAGTATTGCACAAACACACTGAGAGTTATAATTGGTATTGGTATTTATGTGGTGACGATAGGTCATAGAAACACACTGGTGTGCATTATCATACAAACGTTCCAGTGTACAGTAACTGACACGCGCCAGTGTTCATTTTGTGTTTTTTAGACACATCGACCTGTGACAGTGAAATTATTGTGATATTTTTTAATTCATTATTCATAAAAAGTCGACACATATCTTATAACAATATTCAAATCAATTAAATTTTCATTAGTGCATTTGAATGTCATGTTTTGGATTTTTTTTTTATATCATATCATAATTATTGTGATATTTTGAAATTCATTATTCATCAAAAGATGACACATATCTTATAACAATATTCATATCAATTAAATTTTTATTTGTGCATTTGAATGTGATGTTTGGATTAATTTGTTATATCATATCATCATATTTCACATCTCTTCATTATAATATTTAATCATTCATGTATATTTAATCAGTGGTGTTACATTTCACAGCGACAATGGAGAACACAATAGAATAAAGTAAAACATATATATATATATATATATATATATATATATATATATGAATAAGACAATTTTTCATACAAAATGGGACACTTATTGGTATCCCTTTGTCTTTCAATTGGGACACTTTGTCCATTACATTAAACAAAATGTTTGATTTCACAGACAAATATTTCAAAAAATACAATGCGTTGCTTTGATATCCAAACATAATGATCATCATTCTTCGCTTAAACTTCTGTCACTGCTCGAGCTACTTTCTTGACTTGTGTTATTTTGAGGAATGTTTTGTTCACAGTGTTGATTATTTTCTTCTTCTTCACCTTCCATCTACAAAGATAAAAATAAACTATAATGAGTTTTTATACATTGGTGAGAATAATGAAAATTGTAATATTAAATAATCTACATTAATGTAAATTGAAAAGAAATGAGGTACCATAGCAACAATTGACTCATGAGCTATACACTTTCTTTCAAAACCAAATTTCATGCCATCTCTAAACAATTCATTTGTTGGCGTAGTTCCATACTTTGTTTCCTGCAAGTTTTATACCCCATAGCAAATCATATATTTAATATAAAAGATATTTTTGTTCTATTATAGACGGAGCTAAGTAAAACAAGATCGATATATGCTTACAAATTCCACAATTCATTTATGATATGCCAACATATACTGAAAACCCATATTTAACCCAATGTCTAATGGTTATTCTTTGTAGGTTAGCACTTGTTTGAATACATTCAATGATGATTGTTGTAAAACAACTTAAAATATACAAAAATGAAATCTAGTTAAGTTGTTATAAGGAAGTAATTATTACTCACAAACTTAGATATCAATCCCTTTCTTCCCTGTCGTCTTGTTTTATGTGCTGAATGGGTTCCATTTCTTTTTCTTTTATGCAAGAAGATACTTGAAAATTAATATTTAATGCTAAATTGTTTATTTATTGTACCTAATCGAAAAATTCAATGATTACATATTACATTTGAAGCACGTTGTTGTTGAGATGGCTTCTCGTGCGATGCAATTATGTTCATTTCTTTGACCATATCCTTGTAACCTTTTTGGACATTCCTACTAGCATATTTCTGATATCAGCTTGTTCATCGTTTGATATTTTCATGATCTTCCCAAAAATGTAACATGAAAATAAACTATTTAATTTTATATTGATATATGAAAAGTAAATATAACAAAAGTGATATTTATAAATGATTCCTTTCTAGTAATATTTACATATAATTCTAGAAAAAACATTTAAAGGAATATTACTTTTTCATTCCTTATTTTTTGTTGATGTACGTTTTTTCTATTAAAAGTCTGACTGTCTAACATGTCTCATTCACCAATTCTTTGGAAACTCAACCTGTAGTTTAGAGAAAATTTGGTTCTTGGAATATTTGGATTTATTTTTGTATTGTACGTGGAAATAACGTATATAATTTATTTCCACTAGATCCCTCAAAGTTTTGTAAGAAAATTTCCCCCTTTCGTTAACCTCCAACACCATTCCAAATGAGCTAAGGAGTAATTCATTTTCCTTTGCATGATCTATTTTATTTTCTTCGAACAACATTCCTTTCTTGAGTTGTTGGTCCATGTAGAACATTAAACATATGTGAATTAATAGATTGTTTGAAACATGTTATATAATAATTTTAAGTATATTATTAATGAAAATTAAAAAAAGAAACTCATACTGGATCGATAGTGTTAGCCACCTATAAATTTTTGACATAGCAAACAGGTGGCTAAAAATGTTTCTGAGTCTTCAAGAGAAACATTTCCCTTGAAAATATTTCATTATTGAAGCCTTTATGTGTCCTTTTCTCCTTGAAGAATCTTCACTGTTGTTTCCAATAAAAAGCCTCACTGTTTGTGAAGAAAACTGTTGTAAAAAAACCTCCATTTGCCCTATGTCATCCCCACAAAATCCCATTTTCACCCCTTTTTCCCTCACTAAATTTCCTCCAAAACACCCTCATTTAACTCTCTAACCCTCTCAAAACCCTTTTAAAACCTCATGTTATCCTCTGTCTGGATTAAAAATCCCTTTTTCCCCTTACCGAAACCCCCCATTTGGCCTCAAAAGCACTAAAATTGGCCTTAAAAACCCCTTTTTTACATTATATTAGGCTTAAGCCCCTGAGGGTTTATATGCTGCAGCCTCCTTTCCTCATATAACCCCAGCCCGCAACTGAGCGCTAAAAATAACTAACCTTTGCCTAAATCCCCAAAAAACCCTTTAAGAGGCCATAAATACGCTCTCTCCACTCTATGAAAGAAGTTAGCCCCTGAGGGCTTATTCTCCTAACCCCCTCTGTGGAACCTAAAACCTTGTGTCGAGCACTAAAAACCAATAAAACTCCACTCAAAATTCTTTACCCTGGTTTTATTCATTCCCAACGGATTAATGTTTTGGGTTAACGTGGACTGTCGATCTCCACAGATTGACTGTCTACATGTAATCGGGCGCCCTTTCGCTTCATACCCCCGCTCATTTCACTCTCCGCCTCCTCCACTGATCTTGGCCGTTCATCATACAAATCCAATGTCCAATGGTTGATATTCATATCACGTTATTTTAACATCTGGAAGTTAACAGTTTGAAAACGTGCGATATGGGAGGTTTTTTTTTTGCCACGTGGCGTGCGGTGTATGGAATCGTGCAAGTTTTGTGAAAACCATTTCCCACCTTTGACCCCGCGTGAAAACCACCATGGTTTTCCGCCTTACCACCTTTTCCCCTTTGCATCGATTTTTAATCTTTAATAGCAGCTGTTGATTGATATAATCCAATGGCCACGATCTCACCTCATCTCCGTCCCTCTCCCATCCTCTTATGCTCCTGAAGGTTTCTCTCCACCGATCTCCACCGTTGAAATCTTTGATCCAATAGTCCAGATATGATCTTGCATCCGTCCATATATTCATTATTCCACCCTCCAAAAAATCCATCAAAGGATCTCCACCGTTCGTTTATCTAATCCAACGGTCACAATATAATTTCACCTCCCATTCATCATTCCTTCATACATCCTCCAAAAATCCCCAACACACAATATTAACCCTAGATCGTCGGGGATTATTCTAATCCGAAGGCCCAAAATCCTCCTCACCACAGATCTCCATCAGACTGTTTTACCTCCATTACATATGGTTTTCCTCTATTTTTCGCCACATCCACCATTTTCCTCACCATTTCTCTTCCATCTCCATGGGCCTCCATATTATTCCGCCCACTCCCATGGGTTTTTCTTAACTGGTTTACTGTATTTTGTGGGATTTGAGGGATCACGAATGCACTCTGTCCCACATTCATTGAGAGGGTTATTTAGAAATATTAGTTCGAGAGCCAGAAGCAGCAGAGGAAAATGCCTGAAAAGATTTTTAAATCATATGTCAACGAAGACCAGGCTATAAAACCTCATTCTAAACCCTCTTGTTCCATTAAACCTGCACAGGCACTAGAAACAGTCAACATAAGCAGCAAAGAGTATCAGTGATAGTCTAAAGAGATTAAAAGCATGTAATTGAATATTAATGACATAATCCAGTGTTTAAAGGATAGAAACACAACTCGAAGACTTTAAAATGATCCAGAGGCCTAATTAAGCCTAAAACACAAAATCAAGACAAAATAATAGTGTTTTAAGGTGAAGACAAAAAAGCTATCAGTCCAAGAAGCCTCCATCGCTACACCAAAGGCCAATCTAACCCTCTCCAGGTACCAAAAGCCACCTGCAGCCTCACAGAATTCAAAAAAGGCCTAGTTATTGCAAGAACAGGAGATATTTTCCTAAGACAGGTGAACAGTTATTTCAAACTATCAGCAAAGTTATTTTAAATATAAAACCAATGCTAAAGTCAATTTTCCCGTCCATTAAGCTCCAAAAGGTAGAAACAACAATTATGGAAGTATGGGAAACTTGCAGACTTTATATCCCCTTTACTTATTTGAAAGGTAAAAAACAGATAGTCATAGTACAAGTACAAGAAAAGGACCACTTTATGAAGCATGGAGCATGTCATTTCTTATCCATCAAGCCTCCGAGAGGCCGAGAAACATTAAGTTCTTCATTTAATTGGGCCAAATGTCTCTTCTACTACTTCACTCCCTCATTCACCTATAAGTATTCATCGAAAATCCATTGTAAAGGTTGTTGGTTGTTGGGATTCTATTAGTTATTAGAACTATTATTGAGGGGAAGTAGTTGAGTAGTCTGTAATATAGTAGGTTGGGAAGAGAAGTCTTTATTGTAAAAGGCCACTAAGCTCAAAGTATGTGACTGGTTTTTCACATCAATTAATCAAGCAGATTCACAGGATCTTGGTCTATATTATTGGTGTTGTATTCTCACTGTAATTGAATCCTTTCATTTTTTTACGTACTGTCCATATTTCTCTGATAAAGAATAGCAAGCATAGATTAGGATATACTACTGGAAGTACCCTAAGTCTCATTGTAATCTTTATCTTGATTTTTTCTACTAAGTTTTGTATCTAAGAGCTAATTCATCATAGTATAACCAGTATAGTAGCTGGCTGGTCCATGCTTACTTATGTCTGAATTTGGGGTTAGTTTCTTAGATGCTGTTGTTGGGTTTCAGTTGAAAGAATTTGGAAACTGGGAGATTAGAGCTAGCCCTGTCTCACTAGGTGCCTCTTCCAACAGCTGACCCTTCTAAGTTCCCTTTGAGTTAGTGTCAAAGCATTGAAGGTTAAAAGTATTTCTTTGATCTTAGGCCTTACGCAATGTTTAATCTTAAATGTTTTCTACTATCCTGAAAGTGGTTATGAGGACTGCTGGATTGTCTTTCTTAAGAATTATGTTGAAAGCAGGTCTGGATTTAAATGATATCTGACCTAATATTAAGCTACCCTTTGTGTCTTTATGGCAGTTTCCTTTGAAGTATGTCAAAAGAATTTATGGAGTTAAATGACCTCTGATCTGATCTTAGGCTACCCTCTGGTCTCTTTCTTTCACCCATTCTTAATGTTCCATTTCACGATCTATCTAAAATATCCTTTAGTATAGATTAATTTCCCTATGAAAACCCTTGGATAGTTGATAGGCAAGTAATTTCCTTTCATGACTCCATAGCCCAATGGATTAATCTTCCTCTTGACCTATTTTCCCAAGTTGAAACATCCTTCCATTCAGTTCCTTCCTTACTTCCATGACCTTCTCAATTGATGATCTCCAACCAAACAATAGAAAATAAAAAACCCCTGTGCTTCATACCTAGCCTAATACCTCATTTTGAGCTTAAATATATATCATTTCTTACATTTATAGAGATATCCCTCTCTGGATCTAGGGGGGCTAGATCCTAGGATCCCAAAGTGGTTTGATTTTGTCTTATCTTTTGGTCTTGCCAATCTGGCCAAAGCATAGGAACCACCACATAATGGTGACTCTGTTGGGGACTTTCTGAGTGTTTTCCATCTTATACATCCTTAGGACCTCAAAAATCCAAAATATATAGTTAGATTGGTATTCAATTGCTGATGGTGGACAACATCCTACTTCAAACATTCAAATTCATCCACCTGGTGACTCCACAACTCCTAATAGACCTAAAGACTCCACTGGAGGAAGAACCTGAATCATGGCCAGACCTTAAGGATGGATTTGGTTTAAAGAATTCATTGTTTCTATCTACCACTATGTTCTATCCTACTTTAATCTTGATAAAGTGTACAAATATGATACCCACATTGATTATGGGAAGGATCTCAAGCCTCGATCTTCATACCATGAGCAAACCAATATACCTGTGAAAAGCCCAGTGAAACTAGAGCCTCATGCTGTATCTCCTAATCCTAATGAAACTTCAAGCATGAGGCCTTGGTCTTCGGTCTCTTGTTACATTTCCTACACCCACAAAGGTCATATAAAGATATAAGCCTCTGTTTTTGCCTCTTATCTTCCAACCCCTTCCTGCAGGACTTACAAATAAGCTGCCTCTTTTTTATGGAGAAAATTAATTCAAAGGTCACTGTTGAGCAGCATGTTCAAAGGCTTGAGGATTTACCTGACCTATATGAAATAGAAGAGGATGATGTGCGTTGTTAGTGCTCAAATCTACCTCAGGCTGAAATGAGGTAAAACTCAAGGCTACATCAAACCACGCTCAGCCTTGTAGCTAGCCCTACGAGGACAGAAGAGGGCTCTCTCCGGGTCGATCTCGATAAAATGAACAATAGGGTGCGAGATGACCTTAAAAGGGAACTGATTTTAGGCTAGTAAAGAGATAGGAAATTTTGATTTTGATTTTTTGGGTTTTCGTTGGAGAAATGGGAAAAAACAATTTTGGGTCCGGGGATAAGGTCAGATCTTTGCAGATTTCGAGTTCGGGCGAGGTAGGCAATAGTCTTAATGCTTTTGATTGGATATATGGATGGATCAGAACAAAAAGGAGCTGAAAAGGGCAAGGATGAACATGGATCCTTTTCAAACAGGCGAAAACATGAAAAAACTAAATGAATTCAAAGGCAGAGCACTGTGAACAATGGATTCAACCTCATCTACTCATTCATTTAATTTAAGAAGCATAAGTGAGAAATGGCATACATTAAACATGAAGGAAATTACAATAAAATGAGGGAAAACACCATTAAGAACTGAAAGCCACAAGAATCCCAACAGGTGCTACAAAACCTCTGATCTTTCCTTAGCCAAAATATGAAAAAAATATGTACAATGGTGCCAAAAGTTTCCCAAGAGTCCAACCTGTAGAAAGTCTCAAAAATTACAATATATAGATCACTATAGCCCCTTCCCATGCCTCTAGGGGTCGAATTCCTTCTTCAGGGATCAGTTTCAACCAAATTCTAATCAAGGAACTAGAATCTAGGCAGCTAACAACTTGCCTCTAAAAGAGTGGAAACTGATTCGTTTACATGATTTTCACTTTTTTGAAAGTGAATATTCTAGAATAGGTAAAAGTAAGCCAAAATTACATGCCAAACATTAATTTACATCATGAAAACCCAAAAACTTCATCCACAATCAAAACTGGTCCCAACTGGCAGAAATTCTGAGCTGGAAGTTGAAACTTCAGCCAAAACTCTATGTGGGTAGCGCGCCTTTCAACCTAATTTTGAGGCACTTCCTGGCATCCAAATTGAGCTCATGATAACGCGTTGGAACGCCCTGGATGTTGGATATCCAACCTAAGTGGAATTTCCCAATTTGGAGCTCATTTGCCCCTCCAAAACTTCATTCTTCCAGAAGTACTTCCTGCTGGTGCAAAAGGTGGCAGCAAGGTGGTTTTCATGGTGTTTTTTAGCTTTTTGACCATCCAGAATCTGATGAAATGCTTCGGAAATGCCTGAGGATGCATAACTTACCATGAAAAATCCAAAAATGCAAATATTTCCTTCAGCAAGTGTCCCGAAAAAAAGTGAGCATATGGACGCGCTACCCGTATAGCTGAAAAACCTGTTTTTAGACCAAAATATTTCAAAATGACAAAAATTTCTCCGAATTTCCTAAAATTCGGAGCGAAGACCCTCCATTAAGTATCATGCCCATCCAACGAAGCCTCGGCCAAAATCCGGAGTGGATCAGGCCTTTTCCCCTATTTTAGTGCTTCGCTCAACCTCCTCTTCAGAATCTTCATTCTCGCTTTGTAGACATGCATACGAGCCCAATAATGGCCTTTCATGTGGCGAAGCATGTCTTTCTCTCTATTGGCCTTTTCCAGCAACTTCTCCAGATGAATGTTAACATGCGTGAGTACAGAATCTCGATCAGCCGGTGTCATATCACCAGGTCTCTTCCGGGCCAATTGTCGATCCTCACGGATTTGACGCAGCTCATAAAGTGTGTGCTCATCCTCTAGTTGTTTGTTGTGATGCTCCAGATAGTTTATCACCCACTTAGCCTTCTACAATTTATCTTTCAGCGTGTCATTCTCGGCCCTTTTCTCCTGGATGATCTCCCTCAGTTTCGAGCTAGGAGAGCTCGCATGAACATCAATGATTGTGAAATCCGTGTCCCGGCCTCCTGATGGGCCCTCATCATGCATGGGCTTCTTGCCCCTATCCTGGATCTGTACCTGTGCTGAAGAAGAAGGCGAGACCCCTTCCACATCATGTGGAGATAATACTCGCTCTGCTGATGAAGTCGGCAAGACCCCTTCCACCCTGGGTGGAGATAATACTCGTCGTGTAGCTGCAAATAAGGCCCTGTGGCCTCGCTGATATGTCACAAACAATGGAGTGCTGATAGGCTCAATCTCAGGAATGTCGGGCTGGTGTGAAGGCTCTCCCGCATCATGAACTACCTCGGGAGGCGGCTGTGACGCTGTGAAAAAGTCACGGGAGATGAAATCCTCCCAAGTGATGCCCTGTTATGCCAACTGATGTAACACTATGATCTTGATCAAAGCGTAATGATATATACTTCTATGCTGTTGTGCTGGGCTCTTCTTCTGTACAAAAATCATCATCCTCTCTATGTTGCGATACATGAAATACGGAATGTTCATCATACGTACCCTTGTGAAGTGCATCAACAAATGAACATGGTACGCAAAGAGACGCGCGAATCTGCCCTCGCAACTGAAATACCGAATGATGAGTTTCATCAGCGGTGCAAACTCATCCCTCAGGAATCTGAAAGGAAAAACTCTGCCCAAGTGCCTCATATACCCGGGTTTGATGTATGGCTCATAGTGGAATTTCTCTAAATGCTGAGTTTGTTCCATTCCTCTCCCAGATTTGGTATGCCAGTGTCCTAAGCAATAGTCATTGGTGACAGAAAGAAATCTACTCCAGCGAGATTTACACGGCCATTACGTAATTGTAGAACAAACAGGCGAGCTAGTTCACGATGAAGCTGGGTTTGTGAAATCATTTCACAAAATCGAAAACATGACTGAACCCGAAAACAATCCATTGCAAGCGGACATGCCTGCAATTGAGCCAAAGAAGTAGGCTCCTCCCTGAGATGTTTACCACCTTTGCCACCTCTGTGAGGCCTCCGTGGCACATTACCCTCTGTTGTGGAATCACTGTCTGACTCTCGTTCATAAACTGACTCTGTCTCTGACATGGCTTTGAAAACAAGATATTGGCAATATGGAAGCTGATATAGGTGCAGTGAAGGCAAAGTTTTAATGTATGTTTAAAACCCAATAAATGTCACACATGTACCCAAGTATCACAGGAAAACAAAATCATAATGAGGATGACTCTGTTTTAATGGCATAAAAACTATCACTGTTTTGACCACAAGTAAGTTTGACAAATGAATACCAAATGCAGATGTATGGTACAATTTTATAATGATGGCCAAAATTTGTCAAAGGAGCAAACAAGTATGTGAACTGGAGAATAGGGACAACATGAAAATAACCATAGTGACACAAATGACCATGACAGTGGCAATAAAATGATGATGACAGCAGTGATAATATGATAAATGAGGGCGTGAAGATGATATACACAACGTGCTAGGGCATGAGCATATTTACCATTCAAAAGTTTTCAAACTTTTCATAAAACTGTCCATATATTCTCAAAACCCTCAAGGAATTAATTTGCATATGAATGTAGGGTTTATCATTTCTCTCCAAGCATGGCCCTTTTCCCAACATCCATAACATCACAACCATGATAAAAATCTACTGAGCATGATAAAAACATGCTTGCAATTTGCTGGAGTCGATTTGAAACAAAACTGGGCGTAAAACAAAAATTTCTGGGCTCTGTTGCTATGTGGGTAGCGCGCACCAAGTGGGTAGCGTCCGTTCTATTTAACACTGGCCGTGGCGTTCAAGTGGGTAGCGCGCACCAAGTGGGTAGCGCCCAGCTCGTATGGGTAGCGCCCACCTCCAAACGCTGTCAACAATTCTGCAAATTGTCTTCGGCCTTCAAAAACTCAATTTCGACCTCTGCCTTGTGGATTTCTTACAAATGAGTTTGTTTGCCATGTTTTATACATGAAGAAAATATCTCATGCAATCAGATTTTATTTCAAATGTGTTTGATAACCCACTTTCATAATGTTTCTGCACTTTGACATTTGGCTATTTAATACAATGTTTCTCCTTTGGCTTTTCTGAGTTTTTGGACTAAAAATACTTGTTTGTCTTTTGCAGGGACGCGGCACCTGGCTTTGGAAAAAATCAAAGGCTTGCACTGAAGCTTCTTATGATGAAATAAATACAATTATTACAAACATGAAATTAGAAAATTTCTAGTTCCAAAACAGAGTTTTGGACTAGAAATGTCTTCAAATGCTTTTAATGATAAAAATGTGAAATAGAAAACTTTCTGAAACCAACCTCATGGCCTGCGGGCTTTATGACATGTTTGCAAAGGACTTAAAAAACCCTAGACTCTAGGACCAAATACTTTTTAACGAAAACAATCATTAATGACCATGAATGCAATGACGATGAACTTCAGTGATTTTTGAGAAATTTTTAAACAGCCCTGCAGGTACAAACATGAGGAAACACATGACAACCAGACCCCCTCGTCAGTCAATGGCATGATCCTAGCGAAATGCAACGAAGTGGAACAAGCGAGACACCTAATTATGAATATGCAAAAAGCGAAATGATCTCTGACGGAGGGCTGTATGGATCGACTCTAACATTGGCTCCAATGGGGATGGTGGCTCCATGGAGATGCCAAGAACGACAGATCTCTGGGGGAGTCAGACAGTGCCTTCATCCATTGGGCGATGGAGTCATTATTTCAACAAACAAAACAAAACTTTCGAAACATTTATTGACTGCAAACTTGACTGAAAAGCGACTGAAACTTGACCAAAACTGACTCGATTGTAAAACTGAAAAGACTGATAAAACTGACTTGACAAACTTCAAACGAACCAACCTCCATCTCCAGAATTATAGCCTTCACTCCGGGCCCCAGACTGAAAATGAGAGATCAATACACACTTGCAATAAAACTGAAGTAAAACGATATATACAATGATGATGAAATCAGCAGAAAATACTCAGAAGTGGTATCGTTTCAGCAACCGACCATTGATCGGTCCTCCAAGACAATCATCTCCATTCATTTCCTTGAGAAGAAAGGAGTTTTGACCATGATACGCTGCGATCTTAAAAGGACCCTTCCATAGGTTTTCAAATTTTCCGTGCTTTCCCTTATCTTCATTCCGAGCATCCCATTTCAAAACCACCTCATCCAACTGAAACTTATATGCTTTTGCCTTTCTGTCATAGATCTTCTTTATGCGCTCCTGCAACTTGAAAGTATTTTGAAATACCTCCTTCCGTGTCTGCTGTAAATGAATCATCTGATTAATCCTCCGCTGCATGGGATCTTCCTCACTACTAGCTTCCTGAAGAAATTTGACCACCGGGACAGCAAGTGAAGTAGGAAAAACCGTGTCTGTTCCGTACACCAACTCGAAAGGAGACATGCCAATAGAATTTTTCTGACTTACTCTATCAGCCCACAGTGCATTCACTAATTTCTTGTGCCAGCCCTTTTTGTTGATTTCCAGCAATTTCTTAATGATATTCACCAAGGATTTATTTGAAGATTCCGCCAAGCCATTTCCTTGCGGATGGTAGGCGGTCGAATGTCCCAAGGTGATATTGTACTTATAGAAAAATTCAACCATCCTCTTAGACTTGAAGGATGCTGCATTATCTATGATTATCTTACTAGGACACCCAAAACGTGACAGAATATTGTTTTCAAGAAAAGAGATAATTACCGCGTCCATGGCCTGTCGAGTGGGAATCGCCTCGATCCATTTTGTGAAGTAGTCCGTAGCTGTCAATATCCATCTATGCTGTCCGGAAGATGCTGGGTGGATTTCCCCGATAAAATCCAATCCCCACTGCTGGAATGGTGCACTAACTTCGATTGGTTTGAGAGGCAAAGGCTGTAGTTTCTGCTTCCCTTCGAAAATTTGGCATTCGTGACAATTCTTAACAGCCTTGTATACATCAGAAAACAAATAAAGCCAATAATACCCTGCCCTTAGGATCTTATTCGCTGTGGTCTTCCAAAACAAATGGCCTCCGCAGTCACCTCTGTGAAAGTCCTCCACAACTTTTTGAGCTTCCTCCTCTACCAAACAATTCAACAACACTCCCCCAGGGTCTTTCCAATACAATGCAGAATTCAGAATACAAAATTTTGCAGCTCTCAACTTCAATGTTCTACTCTTATTTCTAGGCATCCCAGGAGGTGGAGACAAATTCTGAAGCACGTATAAAATGTCAGCATACCAAAGGGAAGAAACAAAAATATCAGATACCTGAACTGACGTACTTTCCTCATCTTCATCAGACATGGCAGTGATCAAATTTATATCTAGAGCATGCAGATTTGTTTCAGCCATGAGCTTGGCAAGTCCTTTTCCTTTGATCAGCTTGGTCGGTTTAATCTCCACATCGTATTCTAACAACGCAGCGATCCACTTACCCCATCTTCCCTCTGGATCTGCCTATACCAAAACATCTTTAACCGCTGCGTTAGGAACGTATGCTATAATGTGGGAATGCAGTATATACACACGAAAATCTTTCAAGGCCTTTACAAGCGCAAGTGCTTGCTTCTCAATAATTTTGTATTTCAATGCTCCGTCCCTTATAATCCGACTGAAAAAATCAATGGGCTTCTCAACTCCATCCCTTTTTTGCATTAAAACAACTGCCAATGTGTGCTCAGAAGCAAAAGAAAACAAAATGAAGTCATGTGTGTAGTCCGGGCTGATTAAGATAGGGGCTGAAGAAAGAGCTATTTTTACCAAATTAAATGATTTCACCGCCTCTTCTGTCCACTTTACCTGACTGTCCTTCTTCAGCATGTTCGTGATTTCTCTAAGATGCTCTGCAAGATTCGGAATAAAACGACGCAGAAAATTCATTTTACCATTAAATGACTGTATTTATTTATTGTTCCGGGGCTGTTCAATCTGCTGTATGGCTTCAACACGTGCAGGGTCAACTCAAATGCCATCTTTCGATATGATGTGGCCAAGAAGCTTGCCTTCATCCATGGCAAAAAGGCTCTTTTTCGGATTCAGCGAAATGCCATATTTTCTGCACTTCTGGAAAACAATTTTCAAATGTTATAAATGTTCCTCATCAGAATTTGAAAACACAGTTAAATCATCAAGGTAAACAACCAAAAATACATCTTTCTCGTTGGCAAAAGCCATGTCCATTGCACGCTGAAAGGTGGCGCCTGCATTCTTCAAACCAAACGGCATTTTTGCATAATGAAACGTTCCCCAAGGAGTGGTGAACGCAGTCTTATCACAATCATCTTCATGCACTAAAATCTGATTATAGCCTGAATATCCGTCGAGTAGTGACATCCTGGATGCTCCAACTACTCGCTGCAATATATGGTCCATTTTTGGCAGCGGATAATTGTCTTTTAATGATACCTTACTCAAATTTCTAAAATCGATACATAAACGGATCTCACCTGTTTTCTTTCTCATGGGCACCAAATTTGATATCCAATCTGAAAATCGGATAGGCACAATGATTCCTGACTTATACAACCTGTTTACCTCTTTTTCAATCGATGGTAGCAGCTTTGGATTAATTCTCCTCAACTTTTGACGAAAAGGCTTCTGTTTTGGTTTAATGGGGATAGTATGCTGAATGATGTTAGTATCATATGTTTTTAGATCTGAGTAATCCCATGCAAAAGCATCAGAAAATGAAGACAACAATTTCACATACTCTGCCTTTACCTTTGGTGACAATGACCTTGATAAATTAACCATCTTGGGATTATCAGCTGTCCCAATATTTACCTCTTCAACACCTTTCTCAGTCGGCCTCAATGTCGGTTTGCGGGCTACATCGTCTTGATCAAACAATTCTTCCAAAGGAATCAATCCCTTAGGAATGATGTTATCTTTAAGTTGCAGCACTTCCATTTGGTTTATTTGTATGTCATCATTACCATCATCATGTTCTGTATCTATGGAGGTGTCTTTAAACTTACCCTTATTCTGCAAAAATTCACTAATCTCCTCATCATCCTGAAAGACTTGCCAACATCGCTGATTGTCTGGAATGGTGGGGCGGTGTTTCACATGAATCTCGAACTTGTTGTTGGAATTCATTGGAATTTTTAAATTGCTTGCTGCCTTAGCAAGTCCATCAGCAACACCATTTTGTATGCGAGGCACACATGTCAAGGTATGATCAGAAAATAATTTCAGAATGTCTAAAACTGCATTATGGTAAGCCCTCATGCGAGGATGCTTGGCCTGAAACTCACCTTTAACCTGCTTTATCACCAACTCTGAATCACCATATACTGCAATCCTTTTCGCTTTCAGCTTTTTAAGAATCTTAAGGCCAGCAATTAGAGCTTCATATTCTGCTTCATTATTAGAACAGTCAAATGCTAGCTTGTAGGAACACACCCTGACATTGCTCGGAACCTTATCCGGAGCAGAAAACGGACTACGAATCCACACACAAATCCCAGCACCATCACTACCCACTGCGCCATCAAAATCCATGGTCCAAAGACCATCTTCATCATCCTCTAAATGCTGAAATTGCGCTAGTTCTGTTTTTTCTGTTTGCTGCCCACTGTCTTCAGCTGATTGCTCCACAGTAGCTTGTTTTTCTCTTCTTTCCTTTTGCAGAAATTCTCTAAAATTCTCAGTGATTTCTGGTATATCTTCTGCCTGGACTAATTGACTTTCTATATCATTAAAACTATCAGCAAGCAACACAAACGATTCTAAATCGGTATGTACATAATTTACAGGATGATTGATTGGCTTCTCTTTGCTGGTTATCATGTATTTCATTTTCTTCTCTCGATATAACTTTCTCATTTGACCAAAGACTGGAATTGTAGCATAAGAGAAATCTAACTGAAGTGTACCTTTCAACTTTCCCCCCCAAGATCTTGAAAGGAGCATACCAAATCGCGGAGGAATGTCCGCCACCACCACGTCCATTAAGACATTCTTCGCTGGAATTTGATCTAAGCTTACAACCAAATCTTTGATGAGTCCTATACACCTCACATGGCTGGAATCAAATGAATACAAATCATGATATTTTCTTGTAATGTCTAGTCCCAACTTTTCCATGATCGCCTTTGGCATCAAATTGTACGAAGCACCCGAATCGAACATGGCATTGTGCAAAACATATTCATGCAACCTCAAACTGATATAAAAGGGAGGAACATCACTGTCAGGGGACTCACCATCTAATGCAGACCCGAAAATCAATTCTGGCTGATCATCCTCAACATTTACCGTATCGAACATTGGATCAAAGTTCAGAATTTTGGAGACTTGACCGCGGTAGCTGCTGTTCTTCATAATTTCTGTCAAAGGAATAGATATTTTTAATTTGGAAATTTCATTTTCCAAACTAAATGCTGAAACTTTCTCAACCTCTTTGACCGGAACTTCCTTCTTTTCAGCCTTATCTTTCACTATGTTTGGTTGATTTACCTTTTCTGTTGATGATACTTTACTAGCTACGGGATCAATTGTCTCTTTTCCTTTCTTCTGTGGTATCGGTGAATCTGCCTTTGGTGCTGAAGCTTCTTTTCGTTTCTGAATTGGATTTATGGGCACATCTCGGTTTCTCAATGAGTATTGCTTCTGTTGAGCAGACAAAGCATTCAAATATCCTCTTTGGTAATCATCTGACTCTTCCTCTAAATCTGCATCATTTGCTAAAATGAAATCTTCATCTTTCTGTGCAGTTGAACTTTCTCCATATTCTTCATCCTCAGTAATATAAATAGGCAGATCGTCGGGAGTGAAGAAATGATTTTTCTCACCTGCTACATCATCATCATCGTCTGAATCTTGACTCACAAAATTCTGCAAAAGAGGTGTCTTAATCTGCTATTGGGCTGCCGGCTCTGGTGGTCTTTGTTCACGCTGCTTTATTCTGAACTGTGGCTGCTGCTGGCCACGGTAGTTTGGATTCCGAATCTGCGTTTCTGATTTGTCAAGGTTCATTCTTTTGAACATTTTTTCCATCTCACGAATCAAGTGTTGTTCAGATGTAGATGTGGAAGGCTCTTCTTTTATTGTCACTCTTTTCTCTTCTTTCAACCATGCTCTCTTATCGTTCAGATTCGCCTCAACACTGATGGAAATCTTCTGCATATCTTCTAAGGTAGGCGGATCTCGATCACGAAGGGAATAAGCCATCTCCGGATCAAAACCATCCGGGAATTTAAGAAGAGCTGACTTTTTAGACGGTGTTAAGTCATCTGGAATTGCATTATACACTGTATTGAATCTGATAATATAATCCTGAACGGACTCACCAGGATTACGCTTGATGTTTGTATACTCTAAAGTGATCTGCAACGGATCCTTTTTCATCTCCCATCGATCTAAAAACTGTGTCTGAAGGTCTTGCAATGTATTGATACTTCTGTCCGGTAGAGCTCTGAACCATTTGCGAACCTCTCCTCCAAATTTCTGGGCAAACAATCTCATTGAAACATTTTCTGCATCAATTTCATGCAGATCCAAAAAGTCTGTCATACGGAAAATATGTTGCTGAGCTGATATACTCTGTGGGGTGCCATCGAATATAGGAATTTTTCTCTGGTAATCAGTAGGCATAGCATCTAAATTGGCTGGAAAAACAAGAGGTGCAAATCTGGCTGCCATGACTCTTCGCGGATTGATAATCTGCTGTCTAGGAGAAACAGGAGGACTGTGAGCAGTAGGTGAATGAGGTGTATGCGGTGGAGACGGAGGAGAAACTATTGCTGATTGCTGATCAGAGTTCTCAGGTTGAATGGGAATGGTAGGGATAAAGGAGGGTTCAGTGGGAATCCGTGAACCAGATGCAACTTCAGATGGTCCAAAAGTTTGTGAAGCAGATTCAGTGAATTCGGGATTGTTGGTAGCCACAATGGAATCTTGCAACTGTCTATCCAAGTGATATGAAACAAATCTGAATTTCAAATCTTCAAAAAACAATGGATCCGGAACTAGTCTTGATAACTCAGTTTCAGAAAAATTTACAAATAAGGATGTTTCAAATCGTTCATCAAAAGGAATTTCGTCAACATATATAATTTTCACAGGACAGGATGCAGATCTAGAAAGCGATCTAGAACTTCCAGAACTCCCTTGAATTTCTCTTTCAGAACTTTCTTGACTTCCTTGTCTTCTAAGAATCCTAGGAATCAGATTTGGATTTTCAAATATCGTTGGTGGGTCAGGGTCAGGATTCGACCTAGTATTCCTTCTTGAAGCCAGTGTATTGATCTTCTCGGGATAAATTTCAAGAAACACAATCAATTATCTTCAGTCTATCAACTTCTAGACTCAATCATCCAAAGGTCTAGAACGAAAAAGTATACTGGGGTGATTTGCAAATCAAGTGCAGTATTCACAAGCTTACCGGAGATCGACTGAAGTAGCGTTTATCTACTTCTGCTTATGCATGGCAAAAGCGTTTCGAAAGCTACCTGGCGTGACTTCAGACTCCATCTAAGACTCATGAAACAAACACATCAACAAGCAAACCATTGAGATATTTTCCCCAGTATGGTCGCCACTATGTTAGCGCTCAAATCTACCTCAGGCTGAAATAAGGTAAAACTCAAGGCTACATCAAACCACGCTCAGCCTCGTAGCTAGCCCTACGAGGACAGGAGAGGGCTCTCTCCGGGCCGATCTCGATAAAATGAACAATAGGGTGCGAGATGACTTTAAAAGGGAACTGATTTTAGGCTAGTAAAGAGATAGGAAAGTTTGATTGTGATTTTTTGGGTTTTCGTTGGAGAAATGGGAAAAACAAATTTTGGGTCCGGGGATAAGGTCAGATCTTTGCAGAATTCGAGTTAGGGTGAGGTAGGCGATTGTCTTAATGCTTTTGATTGGGTATATGGATAGACCAGAATGACAAGGAGCTGAAGAGGGCAAAGAAGAACTTGGATCCTCTCCAAACAGGCGAAAACATGTAAAACTAAATGAATTCAAAGGCAGAGCACTGTAAACAATGGATTCAACCTCATCTACTCATTCATTTTAGTTTCAGAAGCATATGAAAGGAATGGCATACATTAAACATGAAGAACTTACAGTAAACAGAGAGAAAAAACCATCAAGAACAGAACACCACAAGAATCCCAACAGGTGCCGCAAAACCTCTGATCTTTCCTTAGCCAAAATATGAAAAAATATGTACAATGGTGCCAAAAGTTTCCCAAGAGTCCAACCTGTAGAATGTCTCAGAAATTACAATATATAGATCACTCTAACCCCTTCCCATGCCTCTAGGGGTAGAATTCCTTCTTCAGGGATCAGTTTCAACCAAATTCTAATCAGGGAACTAGAATCTAGGCAGCTAACAACTTGCCTCTAAAAGAGTGGAAACTGATTCATTTACATGATTTTCACTTTTTTGAGAGTGAATCTTCTAGAATAGGTAAAAGTAAGCCAAAATTACATGCCAAACATCAATTTACATCATGAAAACCCAAAAATTTTATCCACAAGCAAAACTGGTCCCAACTGGTCGAAATTCTGAGCTGGAAGTTGAAAATTCAGCCAAAAATCTATGTGGGTAGCGCGCCTGAGCTGAGTGGGTAGTGCGCCTTTCAGCCTGATTTTGAGACACTTAATAGCATCCAAATTGAGCTCATGATAGCTCGTTGGAAAGCCCTGGATGTTTTCTATCCAACCCAAGTGGAATTTCCCAATTTGGAGCTCATTTGACCCTCCAAAACTTCATTCTCCCAGAAGTACTTCCTGCTGGTGCAAAAGGTGGCAGCAAGGTGGTTTTCATGGTGTTTTTGGGCCTTTTGACCATCCAGAACCTGATGAAATGCTTTGGCAATGCCTGAGCACGCATAACTTACCATGACAAACCCAAAAATTCAAATACTTCCTTTAGCAAGTGTCCCGAAAAAAAGTGAGCATATCGAGGTGCTACCCGTATAACTGAAAAATCTGTTTTTGAGACCAAAAATTTCTCCGAATTCACTCAAATTTGGAGCGAAGACCCTCCATCATGTATCATGCCTAGCCAATGAAGCCTCGGTGAAAATCCGGAGTGGATCAGGCTTTTTCCGCCGTTTTAGTGCTTCGCTCAACCTCCTCTTCAGAATCTTCATTCTCGCTTTGCAGACATGCATACGAGCCCAATAATGGCCTTTCATGTGACGAAGCATGTCTTTATCTCTATTGGCCTTTGCCAGAAACTTCTCCAGATGAATGTTAACATGCGTGAGTATAGAGTCTCGATCAGCCGGTGTCATATCACCAGGTCTCTTCCGGGCCAATTGTCGATCCTCACGGATTCGACGCAGCTCATAAAGTGTGTGCTCATCCTCTAGCTGTTTGTTGCGCTACTCCAGATAGTTTATCACTCACTGAGCCTTCTGAAATTTATCTTTCAGCGTGTCATTCTCGGCCCTTTGCTCATGGATGATCTCCCTCAGTTTCGAGCTAGGAGAGCTCGCATCAACCTCAATGATTGTGAAATCTGTGTCCTGGCCTCCTGATGGGCCCTCATCATGCATGGGCTTCTTGCCCCTATCCTGGATATGTACCTGTGCTTAAGAAGAAGGTGAGACCCCTTCCATATAATGTGGAGATAATACTCGCTCTGCTGATGAAGTCGGAAAGACCCCTTCCACCCTGGGTGGAGATAATACTCGTCGTGTAGCTGCAAATAAGGCCCTGTGGCCTCGCTGATATGTCACAAACAATGGAGTGTTGATAGGTTCAATATCAGGAATTCCGGGCTGGTGTGAAGGCTCTCCCGCATCATGAACTACCTCGGGGGGCAGCTGTGACGCTGTGAAAAAGTCACGGGAGATGAAATCCTCCCAAGTGATGCCCTGCTGTGCCAACTGATGTAACACTATGATCTTGATCAAAGCGTAATGATATATACTTCTATGCTGCTGTGCTGGGCTCTTCTTCTGTACAAAAATAATCATCCTCTCTATGTTACGATACATGAAATACAGAATGTTCATCATACATACCCTTGTGAAGTGCATCAACAAATGAACATGGTACGCAAAGAGACGTGTGAATCTGCCCTCACAACTAAAATACCGAATGATGAGTTTCATCAGCGGTGCAAACTCAGTCCTCAGGAATCTGAAAGGAAAAACTCTACCCAAGTGCCTCATATACTCAGGTTTGATGTATGGC